>JAMXBD010000062.1:1800000-2198677 GCA_024138025.1 Combretum micranthum | reverse complement strand
GGCAAGGTCAATTCATCCGATGCTGAAAGATTATGGCAGGCCACCGATCCAAAGAAGACGCTTTCTGATAAATCTGTATCCAAGGAAGGTGAGAGCAAGACGACGATTTGAGGGCATCTACACATGTGGGACCCCACTCCCTCCTGCAAATGGATTCCCAAAGCGAATCAGACGCAGCCAAGGCCCTGAATTTCTTGCATGTCATGGAGAAACTTATGATTGAATCTACAGGGAGGAGGAGGAGGATGGTGAGGACATGGTCTTGAGCTAGACTACTTATCATGTTACTGTTACTATTGGTGGTGGTGGTAATAGGAGTAGCAGCAGTAGGGGTAAAAATAGGAGTCGTAGTGGTCTTGGTACTACTGTTACTCTTAGGACTATGTACTATAGTGTTAGTATCATCCATAAGTTAAAAAACTTGGTGTACTGTGTTACTATGATGGCTGTGTGGGAGTGAGAGAGAAAGAGAGCGTGTGTTGAGGTTTGAGGCTGAGGTTGTGGTGAGGGACTAGAATTCAAGAAAGAGCTGATGTTGTGGCAAATGAAAATAGAAGACGTTTTTTGTTTGTATGTTACATATGATAAGAAGTGTCAAAGGCTTATAGGAATTGGACACGAAGTGATTAAGAGAGGGGCAGGGGATGTGCCCATTTTTGTTTTTTTTTGTCCTCTCCCTCTCAAATTATGAGCTCCGCCTCCACCTCCGCCTCCACCTCCGCAATTTTTTTGGTCTTGTCTACAATCTACATGACTTCTTTTATACCTTTCCAATCTCTCCATGTCCCCAAACCATCTCATCTACTCTTTTTTTTTTAATAATAATATAAATAAATAAAATAATAATATTCAATACGCCTCAACTACTATTGTTCAGAAGAACTCTTTTTCTACCACAACCACCTTGGTATCGGTTCGGATATGGCCGTTGCAATTTTTGTTGCCGCGCATAAGCATATATATTTATGTTAAATAGAACAATCTAAATATGGTAAGAGAGAAATAAAAGGCGGACAAGATATAATATAAAAGACATAAAACATAAAATACACATAAGGGTGTACCCGTGGAAAAATAATAGATAGTTATTTTATCACTTATCTTTACCAACATCGATATATCAAATAAGTATGTGGGCCTTATTTGCTTATATGACACTACCTCAATACAACATATTAAGATCTAAGGACCATCTATTTATTTCTCTTGTCCATGATAGTGGGATGCTAGATCCTTGGACATCATTGGGTGCCATGACAATTGTCAAGTGGCAGGCAAGTAAAAAACAGTATATTCTACTATCTATCTTGTTCGTCTTTCACTTTTTACTGCAAAACAACCCTTCCCATTAGCAGATCCATTTACTTTTCATCTCTTTGAGTATGCGCTTTGATTTTTATTTATATTTTTCAAAAGTAGCAAAGTAGTCCAACTAATCTTTTGAAGCTAAAATTTGAGTTGTTTAAAAAAATTATCAACTATGAGTCAAGCTAAACTTTCTATTAAATTGAAAATATAGACTCTATTGAGCTTGATTAATTTACATAAATAAATTTTATGTCAAGACCGAATTTAAGTTTAAGCTTGATTTGTTCACAAGTTAAGTTATACTATAAGGCGTTCATGGTTCAGTTGATCGGTTTCTGATCCTACTTTTTAAACCTAATCATAATGTTTAGTTTTTTAATATCTCGATCTTTAATAAGTCCATTATGAACGGTTAACCATTTTTTTCGATTAATATTTTCAATTTTGGTTTCTAACTATATAACATAATGATTTCAACAAATCAAATTAATAATTTTAACAAACTTTATTGTTTAACATTTATCATAGAGTTGTTTTCTTTAAATTATTATATTTATTACAATAGCTAAAAAAAATCAAATTAAGGATAAATGGGAAAAATAAGTCTTTGGATGTATCATCATCAACTTAATTAAACTAAATCAACTACAACATTAACTCTCATCAAACATATGACAGAACATAGTACTATAATCAAAATCCAAGAAACATTAATATATAAAAATTATATATAATATATTTATAAATATTAAAAAGGTCAACCGTCGGTTTTTTACAATTACAAACTGAAACCAAAAATCGAAAAAAATAAAAACTATAATCTTAAATCATAATCAACGGCTTGTTAATCATATTTTTCGAATTTGTTTTTTGGTTTCAACTCGATTTGGTTTTTCAGTTCCATCAGATTTTTTGCACACTCCTAGTTATACTTAATCGAGCTTAAAACTATTTAAGCTCACAATGAGCTCATGAATAGCTTAACATTGTATTAAATTCATAAAGTTATATAAAAATAAATAAGTGAATGGATGATGAATTAAATTTAAGTTATGTGTATGTATATATGTTTTTGTTTTGAATATGTACATGTACGTATATCCAGGGTCGATCCTTGCGAAAAATTAAATTTTAAATGTATTTTTTAAAAAATATATATGTTATATGTATATTATAAAAAGAAAACCATAACATAAAATTAAATGTGGTCTAGTGGTTAAGCATCTACTTTTATACCTATGAGCTCATAGGTTCAAATCTCATGGGAGTATTTTTTATACTTTTTTTTTCAATATACATTTATTATATTAGCTACTTTCTCTCTCTTACACTAAATACTCTCTCTCTCTCTCTCTCTCTCTCTCTCTATATATATATATATATATATATGTTTCTTTTTAACTTTTTTTGTGATAACTAATAACATTAAATTCTTTTATTATAAAATTATCAAACTAAATAAATCCTTATTAATAACTATTTTATATTCAAAGTATACCACAAAGGTAATAATTATTATTATCTATATTATAATTGAATCTTATTGCACAGTAATCATACAATTGGACTTGGTAACTTTTTTTTAACAAATGTTATTTAAATATACATGAATTATTGAATAATTATCATATATATATATATATATATATCTTATAATCTATTTGTGCTAAAAGCAATTACATTGCACATTGAATATATAATTTGTTTTAGTAACATTATTTTTTTTTTTACATGTAATGCTAGAAAAATGAACACAAAGTATTAAATAAATATCTATCTATATATATATTTTATATTTTTTTAAAGCAAAATTTATACAGATATTAATTATATATTTTTTATTAATAATTTATTTTCAAGTGACATATATATCGTCTCTTATGAAATATACTAAATACTTTTAATTATTGCTTGAATGATTTTTTTTCATGAAGTTTTAAAAAATATCACATTGAAATCATTATGAAATTCTCATAAATATATATGACGTAATATAATTGTAATAGTGAGTAAATGTTAATAAATAATTTTAAAATCAACTTAATTAAGGTCCAGCCTCTTCAGTCGTATAATGAGGTGTTCGTCCCCCACATATAGCATATGTAATACGAGATGTAAAGATTGAAAATGCACTAGAAAACACTCAAGAAATGCCTCCCGGCGCGAGAGTGGGGTGCGTAGGGAGGTTGGGTTAAATTGAGTATTGATCTACTGCAAATATATATATATATATATATATATATAGAAATAAAGCAAATTCTTCCAATAAGTATAAAGGGTCAGATCAAGTGATATAATGATGAATAGAGTATTGATCCCATGAAAATTACTCAACTACTAAATAGATATTAGATTTTATTATTATCTAGGCAATCGAATATAGAGAAAATTAACTATCGAAAAACATATATTATGATTATCACTAAGAGCAAAGAGAGTGTTTAAGAGAAACATATCGATTGAGTGTGGGAAAAACATAATCCACCATAATTTCACTAATCAGATTGCTATCATGTTGTAATAACTACTAACTTTGTGGATATTCATATGAAATCATCAGAGACCTTAATCCTTTTCCAAGTTTTAAAATCTTTAAAACCACCAATTAATCCATTAGCTTTCGCTATACAAATTAACAGCTGAATCTAATTCACAATTATGAATCTTTCAATTCTATGATTGACTAATGCCCTAAATCAATTTCTCCTAATCCCTTAGTGAGAAACTAATCTAAAATGTTGCATGAATCTCAAAGATAATTTCTAAATTAGATTAAAAATTGCACTTCTGCAATTGTTATTTAACCCAAATTTAAGAATTCCTTATGAACCATAATTCTCCTTTCGAGTTATCAAGATTCATATAAACTTAGTTCAATCAAGAAACATGATTTATAGTAGGAATTACAATATAAATATTCCACAAATTTAACAATTCTATAACATAATTACAATCATCCTATTAGCAATCATAAGGTTTCATCATATTCCTACAATGAAAACTTAAAACAACATGGATTGATTCAAATAAACATAAATCAAAGTAATTACAACAAGAGAATTCATCTTTAAAACCAAAATCACAAATTGAAATTGTATAAAGATAATAGATCAGATGTCACCAATTTTAATCACAAATTGTATCCTTGTTGCAAAACTTCCACAAACTTGATCTTCAATCCTTCAAAATGATTACAAGGCTTCTCAATTGACAAACTTGATTCCGAAACAACTCTCTCACAAATCTAATATAGGATCTATATTCTACTTTAGACCTAATGGATGTCTGAAGGAAATTTCGTGTGTCTCACTTTTAGTTAACATAGTAGGATGTTTTACAAGCATTGGTAAAGGAATTCCATCGGGCATAATATACACCGGCGGTTACACAATGTATATCAGCAGCTTACATAGGTAACGTAGAAGTAAGCCGGCTGAAGGCTGGTAGTGTAGAAACCCATGCTAAAGATTTTGATTTTGTTCATGAGCAATGCCAGCTTAACGCCGGTGGTGTACTTTTCCTAGTAGCCAGCATACACTTAAAAAGATGAAGGCTGATGAAGTTCGCTTAAAGGCAGGTTGTGTCGAAGCCAGCTTTAATAATTTCAATTTTGTACACATTCAAAGCCGATTAAAGGTTGGTGGCATTAAAACTCAATTTGCAAGTGTACGTGTAAAATTCAAAGGCTGGTGAGATTTTTCTTATGAAAACCGATGGTGTTTGTTTGATAAATGAAAGCTCCCTTTGTTATGATGAAGGTTGGTGGTATAGATCCTTCATTAGCCGGCCTACTTTCTTTTCTTCATCAAATTCGCTCAATACTCCTTCAAATTTTATTTATTTTCAATTTTAAGTTCTCCATGACCTAAAATATCAAATTAAGAACATTTAACCACAAATTCCTTTATATTTTTATAAAATCAATAATAAATTTATCATGGATTGCTCAATGAAAAGTGTATAAAATATGGCTTTATTAAGTATTTGACCTAAAATACTTAAACGGTAATTTTTTTTTTCAATAGATCAATTTAAATTGTGATAACAACAAATATGACAATAATAGATTACTATAAGGAATATTAAAGAGATAGGGAAAAAAGATTCATGCCCAGACATAACATGGAGTTCGACCTACGTCCTAATCTCCACGATCACCTAGATTGGTTCAAATGGAGGATTTCACACACTTCAATAATTTAGAAACACATCAGCTCAAATAGAGTAGTACACAAATTACAATACTCAAGAAATAAATGATTTCCTCTCTTTTATAGTGCTCTTTTATAGAGAATAAGTATAAAAAAAGAGCACTAATTTAATTTTCTCTCTTTATAGATCTTGTAAAAACAACGAACAAGAGTACAAAATAATGAGAGGATTTTTTAATTTGTTTGTTTATAAATGAAAGCTCATAAAAAAATTTACGTATTTCATTTTTCTTCTATATATTTTTTTAATATCCTAAGAAATGTATATTTATAGATTTCAAAAGTTTAAATGTCTGTTGGAGATAACATTTGATAGACGACAAACATTAAATGCGTGCAATGGTCATTTTATAATCCCACTGGTTTACCAGTGTAATATTCAAACAGCTTGCTCGTTATGAAGATTGAATGCGCTTTTAAAGAGAGGAGTCGCACCTTAGATCTTGTCGCAAGTTAGATCTTGTTATGCCCTTGATTTAAACTCGTTGCGCCTTGGATTTTGTCTCGCCTTAGCTCTTGTCGTGCCTTTGATTTACACTTTGATCAAGACTGTGCTATTTGAACTCATCACGCCTTGATTTGAACTTGCCATGCCTTTACTCAAAGGGCCAATTGAGCCTTTGATGAAAGCCAGGATCAAGGCTGGAGCATGTTGATTTTGCAAATATTTGTTGGTCTATTTTGCACCTGCACAATCTGCAGAGAACAACACACACACACACACACACACACACACACACGTATATTCTAATATGTTGCCATCCAAGATGTTTGATTAATTAAGTGTAATTTAATACTAATAAGATCATATTTTACATAACTTTTAACAAGCAATTATTAATTAATTTGTTTTGAATTTCATAAAAATTGCTAGAATTGGTACTCGAATTATTTAGGTTTATGTTTCAGGTCTAAAGTGAACAAAGGAAAGCATAACTAGACAGTTTGAATTGAGATTGAAGAATCTCAGGGGATACGCCAGTTTTTTTGGATTATACACCGCCGGCATACAGTTGGCCTAGAGATTGATCAGAATATTAAACTTTAACTCTGCCTCTACACTGCCGCATTTGACCCAGCTTTGACATGGAATATATTCAAAAATTCAAAGGCCAGCAAAAATAATCCTATACGTTGTGAGCCTTGAGGCGGTGTAGGCTGAAGATCAAAAACCAAGAATGAAGTACTGGCTCAACACTGCCAGTGTAGAAGAATTCAAATTCAGCTTCTGCGATTTGATCAAATGCCGGCTTTCTGGGAATCAAAGCAACCGGCACTGAGACAGTTTAGAGCGTCCACAGAATTGTATTCTTAAAGGTTGTCACCTACACAGCCAGCCTTGCACTAGATATGGCAAAGTTTTGAAGTTTCCCTTCTACACCAACATTTCAAACACTACGCTGCCAGCGTTCAAACAACGTGAGTCATACACAGAATTCAAACCGTTAATGCCGAAGCCAAAGTTACTATTGTTCAAGCATTGTAACAATGTACGCTGCCTGTAAGCCGCCGACATAGGAAATGTAACTGCCGGTGTACGTTTTGTAATTGCAAAAATTAGATGAAACGCTTGAATTTTTTGCTTATATATTCTAGGGTTTCTTTATTATAGAGACATTAGAAAAGCATTAGAAAAGAGAGAAAAAGAGAGTTTCACAAATGTTTGAGTTTCTTTCTTCTTTAGGGCATTAAAATCCTAATGTTCTAGCAACATAGAGGTGATTAAGGTTTAGATATAATCAAGCAATGCCTACATTTTTGTGATTATGGATCTGAAGA
The DNA here is from genome assembly GCA_024138025.1 of Combretum micranthum. NCBI lineage: Eukaryota > Viridiplantae > Streptophyta > Magnoliopsida > Myrtales > Combretaceae > Combretum > Combretum micranthum. The sequence goes on along the minus strand of JAMXBD010000062.1, from coordinate 2,191,379 downwards.
CATCATTTTATGGAAATGAATCAATTTTAAGGTGTTTCTATCCCCGTTTTATCATATATATATGCTTGATTGTATTTTGAGATGCTTGTTCATAGATTGTTATGAATATGCATGAATGGATTTGATGAATTAATTTATGAATCATGTTGATGTTGATTTTAATTATTTAGGAATTTAGTTATCTTTGCTTGTAATCTGTTTAATATGTACCTGATCAACATAAATTAGATTGGTATGATTAAAGATACCCTGGAGGGATTCAATGATTCGTACAAGTAAAACTTAAGTTTTTTTTGAAAAGGATTTGTCATAAGGATATGTAAGTCTGTGATGAAATTTAAAAAATCACTGATCTTATTATGGTTAGAATTACAAATTTAGGTTACTTAGCGATGCTTAGTTTGTAGTTTTGACTAGAATAGTAAATTTGGTAAGAGCAAATTACTATTAAACAATTAATCATAGATAAATTATCTTAGCAGGATGGTTTATGTTATGATAAGATTTTGTTACTCCGGGAGGTGAACAATTTCAAGTGAATTTGATTAAATCCCAAATAATCAATTTCAAATATCAACTTGAAGCATGAGTTATTTCAAATGAAAATATAAATGCATTATACATATTTGTATTTGCATCTCCTAAACTTATATCCCTCATTGTTGTTGCTAGAATATACGGTTTTAATCCTTAACAATCATTTGATAGTTAATTTTTAGTTAATCACCATAGAGTAATTAAGGATCTGATATTCGCTCCCTGTGGATGCGACTTGGGCTTACCAGATAATATTGCATTGTATCCAATGATTTTGCTGGCCGATTAAGTATTACACTTGTGTTTGAAATTGAAAATTATTAGAGTATAATGTTGTAATTACTGTAGTTTCAAATACAATTAAGTAATTAATTGTGCAACAAATTTTTCATCAAAATTCATGTTGAGCACATAGGTGCAATAATCTCTCTTTTTTTTGTGAGGATAATAATGTACAATTAACTCCCCCTCGATTTAACACTCTTCCTCCTTCCTTCCCCTTCCAAAACCCGCCTCCCCCCCCCCCCAACTACCACCACGACCACCAAATTAAACATTCGGGTTTCAAAAAAAAATTTCTTAACTTAATTCAAAAACTTAATACTTAACTCTAGGAAAATATCAAGTAACATTTAATTACCAAAACTTCACACCTATGCATACAAACATGTGAATCATTCACAACATTTCTTCCCATGTGAACTTGTCAAAAAGGCAATCTCAAAACATACAAGCAAAGAGATGTGCACAAGCAACAAGTAAGTTCTAAAAGATGTTTTAAACATGTTTAAGCATCTCAAACTCGTGAAAATCCACATATGACAAATTTGTGCAAGTTTCCGTTAAAGAATTATAGGATATGTTGCTCAAGAGTGCACATGTTTGTCTAAAAAGCTTTTTAAACATTTTTAATCATTCAAATGAGTTTGACAAGCAACATTAAATATGTTTAAACATTGTTTATGCATCAAAAGCATGAAAAACCATGTTCATGTATCCAAAGCCAAGTTTTAGCACAAATTTGGCTTAAAACATGTACAAAAACGATATATCATCAATGATTCATGCTTAAGAATATCCAATACTTTATGCAAGTTTAAAAAGATGTATTAAGCATGTTAGAACTAAACACATTCATATAAGTTCACACATTACAAATTTGTGCATATTTTAGTCATTAAAAACATGACTTTTCCTTATATTGTGCATAAATTTGTCAAAATGCACCTTCATTTAAATTTAAACTTTCATATAAGTTTGTTTAAGTTCATAAAGTATGACAAAACATGATTTAGGCATCAAAAACATAAAAAGTCCAATTTTGTGCATTTTAAACCTAATTTTAGCTCATTTGTTGTCCCAAAGCATGCACAAAAGCATCTCAACATTTATTTTAGCATCTAATATCTTGTTTTATTCTAAGATCAAGTTCTAAATCAACTTGTTTCTATGATATTTAGTACTTATCTTGCTTGATGATGTCTAATTCTCTATGTAAAGTGCAAAAACGATTCTCGAGTAAGGGTTTTATAAAAATATAAGCAATTTGGTTGTTTGTATAAACAAATTCCAAACTAATATCGTCATTTAGAACATGATCTCTAATGAAACGATGTCTAATTTCGATATGCTTGATCCTTAAGAGCTGGATTGGATTTTTTGTTAAACTTATAGCGCTAGTGCTATCGTAACAAATTGGGACATTTTCATATTTTAACCCATAAAACTTGTGCACAACAAGTATCGACAAACCCATACTTGACTTTGGCAATTGAAAGTTTAACTAAATTTTGCTTGTTTGAGTGTCAAAATATTAAAAAGTTTTCAAGAAAGTAGCACTTGCTACTTGTGCTTTTCTGATCAACTTTGCACCTAACAAGGTTAGATACCATAAGCCAATTTCAATAGTACCTGCAAGATACTTACGTAAGTATTTTACTGCATTCAAGTGTGATTCCTTTAAGCAATATTTAAATCGTACACATACATACATCGACAGGTCTTAAAGGTGTTAGATATAGCAAATTACCTATCATGCCTCTATACAGCTTTTTACAAACACTTCTACCATTATCATTTTTGTCAAGTTTTACACTTTTGCTCATAGGTAGGTCTTGTTTTACAAATATTTATTTTGAATCTTTTCAAGAAATCTTTGGTATATTTAGATTGATTAATGAAAGTTCAATTTTCAGTTTGCTTCACTTGAAGACCTATAAAATAATTAAATTCCCCCATCATGCTCATTTCAAATTCGTTCTTCATGCACTTAACAAATTCATTTTACAAGACTCATGTTAGTAGCTCTAAACAATATGTCATCCATATAGATTTACATAATCAATATGTTCGACTTATGATTTTTGATAAAAAGAGTTTATTGATTTTTCCTCTAGAAAATTATTTGTTTAAGAAAAAGCGATTAAGTCTTTCATACCAAGCTATGAGAGCTTACTTGAGACCATAAAGAGCTTGATTTGATTTGTAACCATGATTAGGAATTCATTATTTTCAAACTCGGTAGTTACTCACATAAACTTTTTCTTTTATGAAATCATTTAAGAAAGCACTTTTGACATTCATTTGAAAAAAAAGTAAAATTTTTTAATGTAGCAAATGCCAAAAGCATTCTAATAGCTTATAGTCTAGCAACCGGGACAAATGTCTCATCAAAATCTATGCTTTCTTCTTATTATATCATTTAGCTACTAATCGAGCTTTGTTCTTACTTACTATTCCAGCTTCACCAAGTTATAAACCCACTTCGTTCCAATAACTGGTGTACTACTAGATCTAGGAACTAAGTTTCATACTTAGTTTCTTATGAATTGATTTAATTCTTTTTACATGGTTTGTATCTATAATTCATCTTTTAACACTTCTTCTATATTTTTAGGCTCAGTTTGGTATAGGAAGACCAGATTACCCATATTTCCTAGGAAGGATCTAGTATATACCTCATTTGAAGGTTCACCTATTATTAGATCCTTTGGGTGTGATCTAACGTGTTCCATTCTTTAGAAAGACTATAGTTAACATATTCATCCACGACATCCTCTATATATTCATTTCCTTCATTCATTTCTTTATTAATATTTCCAAGAGAAAGCTTATCCAAATAAGTACAAACATTGTCCATATCATCACCTGAACATATATGAGGCAAAGAATCATCAAAAGCAACATGAATAGATTCTTCCAAAACTAAGGTTCTTTACTGGTTAAAGAATAATCCAGAAAAATACCTTCATTACTTTTAGCATCAAACTTAGCTAGTTGATTTTTTCCATTGTGCAAGATATAACATTTGGTGCCAAAAGGATGAAAATAAGAGATGTTAGGTCTTTTTCCTTTCCAAAGCACATAGGAGGTTTTCTTAAGAATAGTTCTTATGAAGATTCTATTAGATATATAGTATACAGTGTTAATAGCTTCAGCCTAAAAGTATTTAAGTAAATTGTTTTCACATAACATTATTATAGTTATTTCAAATAAAGTTCTATTTGTCCTTTTAGCTACACTATTTTTTTGTGGTGTTTCAGATGCTGAAAATGCATGATTAATTTTAGGTTTATTATAAAAATCATCAATTTCATAATTTTTAAATTTTCCCCTATGGTCACTTTGAATAGACACAATACTAAGGCCCTTTTTATTTTAGACTTTTTTGCAATATCTGAAAAAGACACTGTTTGTTTCGTTTTTAGATGCTAAGAAGAAAATCTATGTATATCTAGTGAAGTCATTAACAATAACCAAGGTATATTTTTTGCCTCCCAAGCTTAAAGTTTGACTAGGACCAAATAAGTCCATATGTAATAATTTTAATGGCCTTGAAGTAAAAACGACATCTTTAGACTTAAAAGAAGTCTTAGTTTACTTTCCTTGTTAGCATGCTTGACAAATCTTGTCCTTTTGAAAATTTATTTTTGGTAATCCTTTGACAAGATTCTTTTTAATAAGTTTTGAAATCACATCAATGCTAGCATGTCCTAATTTTCCATACCATAACCAATTATTATCATTTCGAGAGTAAAGACAAGTTTCATTTAATAATTCAAAATCATTTAGATTGATTTTGTGAATAGTTCTTTGTTTATGCCCTTCAAAAAAAGCTTGATTATTGTCAATTATTTTAATAGAATATTTATTGGCAAGAAATGTTATTTTAAATCCATTATCACATAATTGGCTGACACTAAGTAAATTATGTTAACCATCAACTAGAAGCACATTCTTATAGTTAAATCTCTGTTTACTAGAATGCTACCTTCACTAAGAATAGTTGACTTGCGACTGTCTCCGAAGATGACGCTCCATTGGCCTTTCAAGACCAAAGTTGTACACTTGGATGCATCTCCAATTATCTAGAGCAGCCACTATTTAAATACTATTTATTATTTCCACTTGAATATTCCTACAAAATAAGGGATTATTTCTTTAGTATCAATTTGAGTTTGGGTCTTCATCAATTATATGCAACAAGGATTTCTCTCTCAAGAAACCAAACTTTTATGATTTAAATGCATAGTTCTATTTATTGCACAATTGTGTGAAATATGACCAATTTTACTACAATAATTGCACATCCCATGAGTGGCTTTTACAATTCGAGTTTTATGGGACTTGCAGCTACTTTCTTTGTTATAGCCAATTCCATATTTGCTTGAATCACACCTTTGATTTCCAATAAGTGTGTTCAGGTTATTTTTTCCTTTGGTGAACTTGGCTATGGTTACTTTGAATCGTCTAAGCTAACTTTCAATATGATATTTTCATTTCTTAGTTTCTATTACTCTTTTAAGCTTGTATTATTGCAAGTTTTTGTATGATTATCACACGTTAAAGTTTTATTTTCGATGATGCACGGTGGCTAATTCATCATAAGAAGGAGAAGGTGGAGAATTTACCTCATCATCTAATACCATAAAGCACACGATTTCATCCGAGTTACTTGAATCATCATCACTCCAAGTGGCGACAAGAGCTTCCTTTCTGAATCTCTTAAATGCTTTCTTGAGCATTGGATAGTATTGTTGAATGTGTCCTAGCTTATGACATTTGTAGCAAGTTATCAGATCTTTCTTTTCCTTTTTGTATCTTGAGAAACTACTGTCATCATCCTTTCTTTTTATCTTGTTATTGATATTCATGAACTTTTGAACTTTTTGGCCATTAAGGTAAATTCCTCACCATCATCATTATCTTTTTCATTAAAGTCAAGACTTGTAGCTTTTGAAGTAATAGCCTTCTTGTTTGATTCATCGCCATACTTCTCAATTAGTTCATGTACCTTAAGTACTCCAAAAAGTTCCTATTTACTCACAACACTTAAATCTCATGATTCTTAATAATAGTTTTCTTGACCTCCCAGTCCTTAGGTAGGGACTTGAGAAGTTTAGAATTGATTTTCACATCAGTGAAATTCTTTCCAAGTACACTTAAGGGATTTATGATATTGATGGATCTATTATGCATCTTGTCTATTAATTCATTTGGAAGCATTTTGAAATTTTCAAATTATCTACATAGAAGACTTATTTTTGTATCTCCTGCTCTTAAAGTTCCTTCATAAGTCTTTTCTAATTCATCCAATATATCTTTAGCAGATTAACTTGTACAGATTTTATTGAAATCACTTTCATTTAAGCCACGATGTAATATGTTTATAGCTATTTCATTTAGATCTAATATTTTCTAATCTTCTTCATTGTGATCTCTTTTTTCTTTTTCTTCAATAATTAAACGCTCATTTTCTTTTTCATTCTACATTTCCAATAAGGATAGTTTGCCCACTAAGAATGTGTGATTTATTAATAGCTTGTCCTTTTATGAACCTAGTGCATTTGATGCCATGATCTCTACTCTAAATGCAATTAAGCACATGAAAAATAGAGACCAGGCTCTAATAGCAAATGAAAACACACTAGAAAATACTCGGGGGGCGGGGGGGGGGGGGGGGGGGGGGGGGGTTGGTGAAGGGAGTGGCGATTGAGTATTTGACCTAAAATGCTCAAATGGTAAATTTCTATGTAGTAGAACAATTTTAACTTTGAAACAACATATGTGACAATAATGGATTACTATAAGGAGTATTAAAGAGATAGGGAAAAAAGATTCAAGCTCAAATATAACATGAAGTTCGACCCACTTCCTAATCTCAATGATCATCCAAATCGCCTCTAATGGAAGACTTCACACACTTTAGTAATTTAGAAATACACAAGCTCAAATAGAGCAGTACACAAATTATAACACTTAGGAACTAAATGATTTTCTCTTTTTTATAGTGCTCTTTTATAAATAATAAATATAAGAACATAACACTAATTTAATTTTTTTCTCTTTTACAGGTTCTACGAAAATAATGAGAGGATTTATTGTTTGTTTGTTTGCAAATGAAAGCTTTTGAAAATTTGTTTATATATTTCACTTTCTCTATATATTTTTTAATATCCTAAGGAACGTGTATTTATATATTTTAAAAGTTTAAATGTCTGCTAGAGATAATATCTAATAGATGACAAACATGAAATGTGCACAACGGTCATTTTATAAACCCACCAGCTCACCAGTGTAATCTTCAATCGGCTTGCTCATTATGAAGATTGAACGTGCTTTTAACAAGAAGAGTCACACGCTAGATCTTGCGGTGCCTTTGATTTAAACTCGTCGTGTCTTAGTTCTTGTCACGCCTTGGATTTACCCTTCGATCAAGGCTATGCTATTTAAACTCATTGTGCCTTGATTTGAACTTGTCACACCCTTGATGAAAGGACCAATCAAGCCCTCGATCGAATTAATCGAGCCCTTGATGAAAGTTGCAATCAAGGCTTGAGCATATTGATTTTGCACTAATTTTGTATCTGTTTGCTAGTCCATTTTGTACCTACACAGTCTACAGAGAACAACACACACACACACACACATTCTAGCACGTTGTTCATCTAAATTGTTTGACTAATTAAGTGTAGTTTAACACAATTGAGTAGTTAATTATGTAACTAATTTCCTCATTAAAATTCACATTGAGCACACTGGTTTAACAAAAGCTATAAGCCAAATCACGAGCCTAATGAGTTTGTTTACAAATCTAGATAAGCTTACATATGAGGTTAAATGAGCCTACCGGCAAGCTTAGATAGAAGTTTAAATTCAACTCATTTAGATAATGAAGTTCTATTTTGAGTTGAGTTCAACTTGTTTACTAACCTGGTTCTAATTGACTTAGATTTGATCGAGTTAAGCTTAAGTAGGGGCAATTGGGCTTGTCTACAGCTCTACAAATGAGAAAAGGTAAATCTTAGAAGTGGTTGTGTTTTATATAACGATACAAATAATATATCAACCATATAATTTAAAAATAGAAAGAAAAGTTTTAGTTAATGATAAGTTATTATAGATGTTTACAAAAAAAAAAAAAAATCATGACACTTCCTTTATTTATAACTATGGTATGAAAATTGCATTTCACGTGTAATTTAATTCTTTGACAGTAACTTTTAACTTGGATTATTGTTATATTAGGAATTTGAATATGTGTGGTCTTATAATTAACTATAATTATTACCTTCTCTAACTTCATAAGATACTTTTATAAAAGGTGGTACTATTATCTAATATATGTATAATACATGTCATTTATCATTAAAATAAATATATATAACTTAACCAAATGCTTTAACTTTCTAGTTTCCTTAATTGCTTTAATCACATATGATTTGAAGGTGAGTAGATATTGGATGTGTTGGGTTGTATAATTTTGAATTTAGAATCTATTCTTCAACTTGCTAAAAGCCTAAAACTACTTTAGAACCCATACCTTGTAAAACTTAAAAGATACAAAAAAGAGTGAATTAAACCTTATTAAGATAGAATATTTTTGGCTTTGTTCGATAATTTTGTGAATAAGTCTATAAATCTAGTAATTGATTGCTTGAATTGGTAATTTTAAGTCTTAAGAGTGTTAATCGAGCTTTAAAAAGGATTTGTAATAAGTTTCATGGAATTTAGATGAAGATTTGTCAAGGTTTGAAGAGTTGTATTGTGCATGAGTGATAAATAAGCCATGTAGGTTGTCATGCCAAAGTCGCAAATAGAACACAACCCTTTAATTTGATCATGTTTGGAAATTTTAAGAAAGTTGAGAAATACATATTGATACATGGGCTTATGTATATACTGTGTTGAACTAGGAAGAGGAAATTTTAATTACAAGAAGTGCACCACCAATGTACACGATGGTACATAGGCCGTAGTGAACCAGATCTAATGAAATTTTCTACAAGTTAGTGGAACATGAGTTAAACACTATCATATTGAGCTTGTGCTAGTCTAAAATTAAAGTTTGTATATAAATAAAGCCCAAAGTCGAAGGAATAAAGAGAAAAGACAAATTGAGACATTCGAAAGAGAAAAAGTCACAAGAACAAGTTAGAGAATATGTAAATATATTTGAGATTGCAAGATCAAGAAGTTAAGGGGGGAGAGAGAGAGAGGGAAGGGGTGTTCAATTATGCTTTTCATGTTCTCTATGTATGTTGATTGATATATATATATATATATATATGGAATAGTAGAGTATTAGTATAGGTTTTGATAAACTTTAAATTCTTCATGTAATTGGGATTGCTTTTATCAATAGAATATTAATTCTCTCGAGTCTAATTGTGTGTTTTTATTATTTTCTTGAGTTAATAGTACGAGTGTATCAATTAATAATAGATTTCAATTTAGTTAGTTAAGATATTGCTAGATTTAATATATTTTCATAATTAAAGTGAATTACATGAAATCCTAGAGATAGAATAACACAGATCTTCTAAATTCGATTAAGGCATAGGTGTGGTTGAAATTTAATGATAAATTCACAAAGTTTAGTGGAACCATAGGTTTCATTAACTAGAAAGAGATCTCAATTAGCTAATCTAGTGTTAGAATTTAGTAATCTTGAACAAGATATTAATTTTAATTAGGAATTCATAGCTTAAGAAATTAATTATCTATTTGCGTTGTAATTTGAAAATTACATGATAAAATCTAGTAGTAATTCAAAATCTAAATGATCTCACAATTGGATTAATTTAATAAGGACGTGTGATTGTGATATTGTGAATTGATAATCATAATTTGTTTGGTAATAGTTAGTTAACTAATCTGATTAGAATGTGTATGTAATTTCAGATACTACCAGCAAGTGTACTGGGTCTTGATCAAGTAATATAGAAGTGAGTTGAGTATCGTTTCCACAAGGACTAAATTAACTACTAGATTGATATTAGCTTTTACTAATATTTAGGTAATCAAAATGTATCAGTTAACTATAACTAATCAATTATATCTATTATGAATGCAATGAGATTGTGAGAAGTTATATAAGATGAATGTGGGAAGGAATAGAATCCATCCTAATCTTTACTAATCATACTGAAGTTATATTATATGAATAATTAGGATTGTGGATATTTGTAAGAAATTATAAGACCTAAAACTATCAAGTTTTAGTGAACCATAAAATAATCTATTAGCTTCCGCTATACAAATTATCAATGGAATCTAATTAATAATTATAAATCTTCCAATTCTATAATTGTTTAATATCTTAAATTAACTTCTCCTAATTCCTTAGTAAGAAATTAAAATAAAATATTGCATGAGTACATGGAACAATTTCTAAATTAATATTAAACTTAATTGCTTCCACAATTGCTGTTTAATCTCAATTCATGAATTCCTATGAATCCTAATTCTTTTTCCAAATTATCAGAATTCTTATCAATTTCAATTTCAATCAGAAATAAAATAAATAATTAGAATTCAATACAAATATTTCATGATTCTAACAATCCTATAATATAAATTCAAGAATCATTTTAGCAAAATTAGGATTTCATCACTTCCCACAAAGAAAAGTTTAGCTTCTCATGGATGATTATTCAATAATGAAATAAGAATATGTAATTGATAACATTATGAACAAATAATTCAGATAAATGAATTACATAAGTAAGAGATTAGATATCACCAATTCAAATATCGCAATCTTCAATTACAATTCTTGAAAGCTCAAATCTCTCACAAATCTCTATGAAATATAAAAACTATTTGTATAATGAAGTACTCTTATTTTGCTTTTGCTTCTTCACTTCTGCTTCTGCTTATCCAACTAAAGGAGGGAGATCCCCTATTTATAGGAAAAATTTCGTGCAAAGCATTTATGGAAAATTGTAGTTTCACTTTATACGCCGGCAGTTACAGAACCTACGCCGGCGGCTTACAAACGGCGTATAGTCATTTTCTTCTTTGCGCGGGCAGTGCACTGACAGCTTTCAACTTCTGTTACAAGGGTAGGCCGCTTCTACGCCGACAGCTTAGATATAGATCTAGTCGGCGTATGTGATGAAAAATGAAAGGTTGGACCAATTTATAACCAAAGCCGTCCCAAAGCCGGCGGCTTTGATGCCGGCTTAGACAATCCATCAAATTTGGTCTTTTCATTTGCACCGAGCATGTGTTATCTACTTGTCGCTTCTGATCCTTGATCTACACTGCCTTAACGCCGGCGACTTAGTATCCGAAGTAGGTTGTAACTCCTTTTGCACTGGTGATGTTTGAACTCTGAGCTGCCGGCTTTCAATGTACGCTGGCCTATTCATCTTCTACGCTGGCAGCTTTCAGGCGGTGTACATTTGGTTGAGTCAAAGCTTGCAAAGCTGGCAGTATAGGCAACAGCCTTGAATGTAAGCCATCTAAACGCCGGCGGCTTTGAAATCAGAAATGCCGGCCTATCCTTGAATTTGTCCAATTTTCATTCCCAAGTTTCTTGTTTTGATTTCTTTGTCCAATTTAGACCTGAAACATGAATTTTAACCAAAACAAGTATCAATTCTAGCTATTTTGAATATCAACAAGTTGTATATAATATGATCTTATCATTAACTAGTTTAGTTAGATTTTATTGGTTAGATAATAGGGATAGATTGATTACTAGAACTTGAAAGATCATCATGGTATAAGTGCCCAGAGTGATCAATATGATAGAATTGTGGATAGGAATTTTAACTTATTTACAAAAATGAAAATTAGGTATCTTGTGAAATCAGTAGATTTTTTTAAGGTAAATTATGAAAAAAAAAAAGAAGAAAAGTTAAAGCTAACCTTTTGCAAATAGAGGATCTCTTCAATTTTATTTATTTATTTTGACAAAAATTTGACTCAAGGTTTATTAAAAAGTGTCAATACTAATTAGTATTACTAGAAAGACACACAATAACATTCTTTCAAACTAAGATAATTTATTATTATTGAAATAAACTTAAATAAATAACAAACTAAAAATTATTTTAAAAACTTTATAATTTAAAAGAAAAAGAAAAGGTAAGTGAAAAACAAAGACTACAATATTTAAGCCATCTCTAAGCAACCGCAAAAAGGGGAAAAAAAAGCTGATGAGTGTGAGTTGGGTCACTGAATATACTAATTTACTTAATTAAATACTTATTAACTAATTAGATGTTGATAGAGGTTTTGATCAATTCGTCGCTCCTATGGAAAATTTTTACAAGAACATAGCTATGAAGATGCGATTTAGGTTTATGAAAAACCCGTATACTTTAAATGTAGCTTTCCATGAAAGTTTGCAAAAAAGTCACATGTTAAAGCTGCAGTTTTACTTACCTTACGTAATTCTGATAGGTGCTCAAATACTATTATTAAATAGTCGCTTTGAGCTATATTCAAAGTGGTTTGAAGAATAATTGGAAGAATATGATACTTAATTAAAAATTTAGTTTCATATGTTTAAGGAGCTTTTTGAGAAGAACATGAAGATTTATTCAAGTTTAATGAGATTTAAGATGGGCAAGAAGAGTTTTAAAGGCTTTATATTGTCCACGTGCATACACACGCTCTTGGTGAAGTTAGTGGTGAAGATTGCGAGAAGAAGAATTGGAAGAGCTAATGGAGACGTTAATAAGCATGACCATATTAGTAGGTCATGCCCATTCAAGAAGAAGCTTATAAAGATAGCACCCTTAATGATCATGTTGATACTTGAAGAAGGAATTTCAATTTGAGTTGGCCGTGTCCATTAGATACACTTATGTCCAAGGCCATGATGATCTAAAGAGATATACATGAATAAGACCATGCACATGTTAGAGAATGTGCCAAGCATTGTTTAAGGGATACTATATATATTAAGCTTGTGAAGAGAGGAAAGAACTTTGTGACAAAATTTAAGGCATTATAAGAGAGAAACACTTGGATACAATCGTGATCATAAAAGAGATCAAGAGATTGCAAGATTCATCATTCAAAAGGGGTTTTAATTATGATTTCTTCTATTCTTTTGGTTTTATAGTTTTTATTATCAAATCTATGGAAGAGTAGATAGTTTTATTTAGACTTTGAGGAACCCTATTTCTACCATGTATTTAGGATTGAGATTTTATTATTGAATATTAGTTTTCTTTAATTCAATTAGGTGTTTGGATTAATTTTCAATTAAATTTTCTTAATTTTTTTCAACGGTCAATTATTAATCCCATACGTGAGTCACTTTATAAAGCATTAATTCTTTTTTTAAACCACTTAAAATATTGATACCTTAAATACATTTATCCTCAAATGTTGATTCTTCTTTTTAACCACTCAAAAACTTAATATCTTAAATTAATTATTCTTAAAAGTCGATACCTCTCAATTGTAATTTACCTAATGATATTTTACAAAGAAATGTTTTCTTAATTTGTTAAATTTGCTAAGCTGGTGATTAATTTAGTTGGTAGGAATAGGAATAATGGGAATAGGGGTAGTACTACTAATTCGTGATCTTCGTGGGAACGGTACCATGCTTAGTGCTATGCTACAAAATCAATATGTATACTTACTTGAAATTGATCATAGGATAGAATTAAAGATAGTAAATTTAAATTGGTCGAATGATCATACCAAAGTTGCATGTGAAAGATATGGTTCCTTTGGAAAACTAAATTGCTTTTGTAGACGCAATTTTCTGGTCCAATAATTCAAAGGAATTGCATTTTGAACACGTGATTTACCCCTCATATACATTTAGTTCATGTTTTACACAATAAACACAAATATGCAATATGACTAATCACAAAACCTAAACAACTAAATTAACTCCATCTTAATCTCTACGGATAACCCCATTAAATCTAGAACAAATTTTCTTTCCATTTTTTCACACAATAAACACGACTCCTACAATATCATTTGCCAAAAAACAAGTTCTAAAGAATGAATTTTCAACCAAATCAACTCTAGCACAATTTCTACCCAAACCTTCAACAATTTTGGCGTAGTCTCTTCAAAGAATATTAACTGCCTTAATGTCAACATGCAAATTTTATCTCTATGACAAAAAATAACCAGTCACGATATATAAGTTTAAACATTTAAATTAAATACAATCAAATTGAAACTATACAAGTATATTTACATCAGATATATGAAAAGAGTATCGTATACAAATGTACAATCTCTAATCATATATATATATGATGAGGAAATGTCTAATTGTCTCTATCGTCACCTTTGATGATATGCTCATCCATACCGTGCATCTTAAGTTTGGAAAGTATTAATCAACTCTACTGCATCCCATGAAATGTACTGGAGATCCACCCCTATGACTTCCTCTCCCACATTTGATGGTCCTAAATATTTAAGCCTTAAAAAACTTGAGCAAAATAATCATGAATAAAGAGGAGTTGTGTTGTAATCAATCAAATTGAAGGGTGGGAAGGTGTGAGTGGGGGAAGAGAAATGGGCACTGTGTGAAGTAGAAGCATGAGAAGTTAGGTACTCACGGGTTGTAAGGAGGGGTAAATCTACATGACAACTAAGAGACTGATGTAACATTGGGAAGGTGGGCGATGCATCATCATGAAGCTGTCCAACACTTTCATTCTTCGTCCCTACTATTACACCTAGGTATCAATCTTGTATAAGGCATAGTGTCTCTTCATCTGGACAAGAGCCAACCAAACATTGTATTAGCAAAGACAAAAACAACAACCACGATGGAATGGATTCTATGTCCACTAATGCAAAGGCTTAAGGGACTATATGATTTACACCATCTATATTGCATGCAGTCAATAAGTTAGGAAAATATTCCCCTTATAAGGAAAGTGTTATCAATACTGATAACTAGCCTGCGATATCTAAAGACCTGAATACAAGGACCAAAATTCCAAAAAACTCTTCTAAAGGTCACCTTGCTGTCTTTACTAGTTAGCTAACCCTGTCAAAACACCTGAGTATGTGGATTGTTTGAATAGAGTTTAACACCTTTAGTAGATCATTATATGATGCATTCTAATAATCATACATATATTTGATCGCTTTCTACTTACCACCTCATACTCTCTCTTCATTCATACATGCCCGAATGTATTTTCAATAGCTTGTTTGAGAGTGAAGACCTTTGACATTGAGTTAAGTTTTTTTGCTTGGCTTAGAAAACATCATCCTATGAAGCTTTTATCTAATTATGGATGGTCTTGATTAAGCCTTTGATTAAAATATATGCGTAGGCCTTCAACTATTGTAATCATAAAATTAGTATTCATGTGCTCTTAGCATGCACAAAGTTGCCATTTAAATACCCTTCCCCATGTTGCCCCGTTCCCCTACCCACCCACTACTCCCCCCATCGGCTCGACATTCTTCGGATTCACTACTTATTTAAAACAGGAAAATCCAGTCCCCAACCACATGTAACCCATAGTATTAGATGTAGTTGTATATAAAGAGAAAGTTTATGGAATTGCTTGCTCAAACCTGTTATAAGAACCATTTCATGATATAAGATAAAAAAGGAACTTTATACAAGACATTACAATCTTTTCTTTCACTTGTATCAACAATACAAAAGAATTATTACACATATATATACATATAACCAAACATATAAGTTTCAAAACATAGGCTAGAAAAACATGCCTAAAATATATATATATATATATATGAAAATAGCTAATAACTATTGCATTGATTCAAAAACATATTCCTCTACTCTATTACAAAAGTTTCCCATCAGCAAGGTCAGCTCTCCTAGTCACCCAATTCATCCAAAAAGTCTTCAAAATCAGTTCTATATCCTAACTAAATATAAAACTCGTCCTCATCAGCACCTAAAATAAAAGATCATGAGCCAAAGGCCCAGCAAGTAAGTAACACAAACACATATAAAGCGACGGGCAAACTTAAACTATATGCAATGCTTCAACCATCAATTTATTATCTAATGATTAGGTTTATCAATCAACAAATGAGTATTCAAACTCCGAAGTAAGCCATGAGGAAGTTGGGGGTCTTGAGTAATGACACAATGCTCAGGAGGTTGATATGAGCGGCCCGAATACCTATATCTCCTAAATGATATAACTAATAAAGAAAAGTAATTTCATCTAGGGTTAGTAGCCATTACACAACTTTACTTAACTGAATCCATAATATTGCGTAGTTCAACTAGTCTCATAACGTAAACCAAATCATATTATTTCTTCTTAAGAATAAGCAAATGTTACACCGATACTACTCTCCCTATCGATTATCCATTGAGCCACTTATGAATCGTCAAATTATAATGATAAGGGTGACCTAAGCTCCTAAACTACTATGTCGTTAACAGGGTTGTCGCTTATCAGACTAGATTCAACGGTATAAAGCACAACCAATATAGATACTTTTTAAACCATCTTTAATGAGGATCAAATTAAGATATGCTTATCCTATGCTGACATCAACCAAGTTACTGGGTACCTGACTTGTCACGAAAAGAATCAGTAGACGTACTCAACTAAGGATCTACGGCTGTAGCAAGAAATTCATTTTATATTAATATCATAAATTTTCATTTGAATATTAATCACAATACAAGAAAACAATTAAGGAAAAATATATAGAGGAATAAAATTATAACAAACAAAAATTATTATTATTATTATTTTTACGAAAAACAATCCGAAAGAAGCACGACTGAAAAGGTCGTGCCATGTTTCGCTCATGTTTCTTTGTTTTATAAAACACGTTCATAAACAGAAAGAAGCATGGTTGATACACGAGGGCGTGTTCTTGTCGTGTTTCACTTAAGTCAAAAACATTTCGTACATAGTGAGAAACATGGTGGGTACACGAGCTGTATTTCTCCCATGCTGTCACTATTCTCCTTCTTATTTCGAACGCAGAAGGAAGCACAGTGTGAGCACGTCCCCATGTTCTAACCGTGTTTTTTTGCAAATTTTTGTTTTCCAAATACAGTGCGGTACACAACTTGAACATGATCCTATGCTTCCCTCATTCTTCCCTTCGAAAACAGAGCATGAAAAATTCGAAACTAAACATCCAAATTTCTACTTTTAGCAACTCAAACACGCACGTCTCTACTTCAACCATACTCGAATTTTACACTCCCAATCATAAACAAACTTCACAACTTTGTCTAAACTCCTCACAATCAACTCTAACTTACACTTCAACTCAACCAACTTCTAAACTTTTCGTATATCTCAAAATCATCACTTCCACTCACTTCACATTCATACGAACATGTTCTAACCACCTCAACATGTCAATATCACTTATAATACTACCAAAAGACTATGAGAGGCAGAAAACCATGAAGAAAAAGGGAAATAAATGATCATAAAATAACATACAAACTTAACTTAGACTTTCTTTGGCTTGGAAGTGAATTCTTGTGGGAGTTCTTGGCCAAATTGGAGCAAGAAAATTGAGATAGAGAAGATGGAATGGAAAAGTGGTAGGGACATTGGTTTTGGTCTGGTGGGGTTCTATTTTTCGCTTGTGATTTTAACAAAATAAAAGTTGATATTTATCCTTAACTTTGACTTTTTGATGGCAAATTTTGGGAAAGTAATGAGTGGGCTTTGATTTTGGGCTTGGTTTAGGCTTTGTTTTGAGCCAAAAATTTCTACTATACTTTGCTTTGGATTTGGGTTGGGTTTATTCTCTTAAACTTAAGTTTAACATGCATGGGTACATCAATAAACGCTAATATCAAATACACTAGCACACTATTTTCTTTTTTTAAATACATATAATTTATCAACTATATTTGCATACATAATAAATGAAACTTTAACAATATTAAACATAAGCGCACATTCACACATAAATCATATAATACACTACTAATACTTAACAAAATTCATGATTTGATTAAATCAACATATATATATATTAAATTTAATTATGCATGTGAGTTAAGCTATTTCAAAAGTTAAGATTATCAAACTCATATAGTATGTAATTATACTATGCTGGCAATAAACTAAAAAAGATATAGTGATTACAATAGGATTCTTTCCTATTCTTTTTTTTTTTTAACTTGTGCTTATATTAGTTCTATTTCTTAATTTATCTAATTCTTTAGAATAGAAAAGGAAATATAATCACATAATTAGCTAATATATATTAAATATCATTCCCCTATCGGAGGGCAAAGGAACTATTGAAAATTTTATTTAGTGTTTTATTAGTTAGTATTTTGATTAATTTATTAGGTTTGCTTATTATAAATAATATGATTTTGTACATTACTAATCATAAATGTCTCTCTCTCTCTCTCTCTCTATATATATATATGTATATATAAAGCAATTTCTTAAAATAGTCAGTGAAAAGATTAATTTATATATATGTATCTATATATATATAGAAGTTGAGCAAAGATTCGGTGAGTATAACACGCCACGTGTAATATATACGTAGTGTGTAACTTCTAATAATTTTCTAATACGTGGGAATGTGGCAATGGTTATTTTGAAAATTACCTACTACATTGTCCATATGTTAGAAAATGATTGGAAGTTACATACCATGTGTACATTCACATGGTATGTATCATACATGGAACCTATTTGTATTATGAATACAATGACTGTAAATGAGTCGAGTCGATATAGTACCAAGTTCGAACTCAACTCGAATGAAAAACTCAAAACAAACTCGTTCGAGTTTTGATTTTTAAGTCCGAACTCGACTCGATTTAATACTCGATAAGCTCGAACTTGCCTGGATTAAGCTCGATTATTCTTTTAAATATTGCTTTAATTATAAAGAGTACTCGTCTCGATTAATATTTTTTTAAGCTCAGTTAAGCCCACAAACTCACCGAGTCAAGTATTTTAAAGCTCGAGCTCGAGTTTGGTAATTACTCGAGTAGCTCGACTCGATTGTAAACTCATCTAATTCGAGTTTTCATCAGATTGAACACGAGTAGCTCATGAGTTGTCTCAACTCACTTACAGCCCTACTCAATATTCACTAGCAACCTCGCAGTGTCAAATAGAAAATAGTATAGGTGACTACCATATTTAACGTGTTGCCCACTTTTTGAGCAATGCTATAAGTGTTTTATCCGTCTATTAAAAAATTATGTTTCAAAAATATTCTCTTATTCAGAAAAAAAATGAGGAGATAAATCACGAAATTCTGGAATGAAATTATAGCTACCCTTGATCCCTCTTCCATTCGAGTTAATATGTATAGATTTAAATAACACCTGGATGTTTGTGTTTCAGAAGATTAACATAATTAATGTGGTGGCATGGCTTTGATTATATAGCTTATGGTTTTTAATTGAGAAGTATCAATCCTCAAACCGGACAATAGGCGTTTGTCATAATAAAAAGTATTAGGAAAAAAAATTACTGGTTCATTAGTTTAGTTATCGTTTTGTATTAAGAGCTGGGTAGTTAGCTTGATATATTAGTGATTTTACCTAATAATATAAGTAGTTATTCATGTACTTGTAAACAGTTGTGCATGCATCTTCAATACAAGGTTGTAGAAGTAGAAACTCTTTTTTGAATAGAACTTTCCCTCCTCTCCAGCTTGATTAAAGGATCGATCTCCGCCAATTTTGGTAGATTGAAAAGCATGGGTCTTGCCAGCAGATGTTGACTTTAAAATTTATTTTATTAAAAATAAAATTTATTATTATTATTTTTAAAAAAGACGTTACAATTATTCCAAAACTGAAACTGGAAACCAAACCAGAACCATAAGAGATGATTTTGGGTTCCCGTTTCTTAATTTCAAAATTCGAAACCGGTAGTTTCGATTTTGGTTCGATTCGATTTCAAAATCGTGATGATGTTTATGCGAGATTTAAATATTTTTTCAAAAGAAAAAATATAAAATAAATACTTAGACATTTGGGTTAGAATTGTAGACTTATATATGGTGTGTTAACGCTATTCGACAGACGAAAAAATTCTTACCAATGATAATGCGACAACAGGACGTCTTTTCTTGTCCCACCAGTGGCAGTGACTGGGATTACAGCGGAGATGATTGTGGCGTGACTAATGGCAGTAGACAATGGGGGGTTGAGAGTTTGAGTTAGAGACGTGAAAGCAAAGATTACTATATTACATGCATATCATGCACATCCACCTAAATGCGGATATGGTTCGGCTTTAAATAAAAAATCAGTGAAACCCTCATATGTGCTCTCATCATTAATTTTGACGGGATAAATCCCATCATTATTGATTAGCTCACATCATATCTAACTGTGATTAAACCATTAAAATAATTAATATTTCAATTACTATATTTACTTTAACGGTTAGATAGTTGATTGAATAGTCCATCGATGAGACCGTTGAAGCTCCCTATTTTTTCAGAAAATCTTATAGTCCTGTTATGTTTTTAGGTGGACTGGTCCCATCAATTGTATAATGCTCAAATTTATTTCTAATTATGGTTGCACCACTGAAATACTTAATATTATATTTGCAAATGGGTTAGACCAAGCCAAGCTTTTGAAAGCTCGGGTTTGGCTCATTTAGTAAATTAACGGTTTCGAGATGAGTCGAGCTTTTAACAAACTTGAAAAGTATAGGCACAAGCTCAAGCTTGTTAAGGACTTGCGAACCTAAGATTTGTTTGTTTAAGCACAAGTAGAGAAATTCTTTTTAATGTGATTATTCGTTTCTAATATCTATAAATATAAAATTTTAAATGTTCTAAAAAAATTTAATATTGTAGAAGATAGATAGATAGATAAATCCTAATAGAATTTTTTCTTCTAAAATTATTGGTTGATCACTTATTATAGCTTTGTCTTTTATAAATTCTAGACGTGTAGTTCCCGTATTTCAACAGTAGAGAGTGGAACCTTTTTTATTTTTTATTTTTTATTTTTTGTTAGAGCGAAACCTCGGGAAAAGGAAACATATAATAGCACTTTCTTAAAAAAATCACAAAACACTAGGGGGATGAAATAATTATAGGCAGGTTAAATTCTTCTCTTGAAAAAACAAGTTCATTAGTAGTTGAGCTAGTCCTTTAAGAGACGAGTTTAACAAAGTTTAAACAAAAAATTAAAAAAATTATTAAGATATAAATAAAACAAAAGGTATTGAAAATAATATTAAATGTTTAAATTATTTTTCATGTAAATAGAAATTAGTTATTATCTATCCATAATATTTTGAACAATCCCAGTACTAAATAAAAGAAGTCTCATATTGTTTAGAAGTTAGATTATTCTTTTGGTTGTACTCTATATAAAACAAATAAACGTGTTTTTTTAATTATATTTGTTTATTGTGTTGTTATTAGTAACACGTTAAACGATGTGGATGGATAATAATTACTTTATATTCTCATCGAAACATAGTTTGAACATTTAATATTATTTTCTTTTTTCAATTTTTCAATACCATTTGTTTTATATTTTTTTATCTTAATAAATTTTCTTTTTTATTTTTATTTAGACTTGGTCAAACTCGTCAACTCAAAAAATGAGATTGGTGTAAGTTTACCAAACTTGTCTCTTGAAGAGATGAATTCAGCTACTAATGAAAAGAGATAAGTTCAACTTGCCTAAATATGACATTATTTCCATCTCAAATACATTTTCGTAATTTCAAAAAATAAAATTATTATTTATTTTACTTTCCCCAAAAACCTCTGGTTAATTTTATTTCTCTGTTTATTTAATATGTATAATTTTTTGTCCTAAAATAACAAACCGGGTCCAACCTTAATATTAGAGACAATACGCCTTTAATCCTCAAATTTTTTTCCCTATTCGAATGTTAAGTTCTCAAAACCATGCCAAGTATATTTATGTTTACTTCGACTTAGGCAAATAGGTCCACTTTTCTCGTTTTTAATTATCTTTCTGCGTTTTTAATTTGCTATTATTATGTTATACAATTATATAAATTAAATTACTTTTTTTCAACTTTACATTAAATGAATACTTGAAAACTTAATAGATTTGATAAAAGTTCTACTTTTGTAAAAGTTTGAAAATAATGAGGATTTAGGCATAAGGAAAAAAGACAAAAATTTAAATAGAAAGATTGGTAAATATTGAGAAAATAAAATATGTTTTTCCCCCTAATATTTAATAAATTTTTTGAAATAATGAATGATTTTATTAAGCACTCCTGAGATGCAAAATTTTAAACTTTAAAATTTAATTAATATACGGAATTAAGTTTGCGCTACATGACATGATGTGAACCTGCACACCCTGTTATGGTTCCAGCAACAATTGGATATATTAAATTTTGTTGAGAGGTGGATGCAGATATCGCGTCCTTAGAATTAAGATATGGCAAACAATGTAAACTTGGGATAATTTTCATTGAGACATTAAAAAAAAAAAAAAATTCCTAAGCGTGATCGGTAAGCGCAATCTCATCTCCCGTTCTATATTAACTGTATTGGATAAAAATAGAGTTTGCTACGATGATAATAGACATAGAATATATATATATATATACACATATATATATATAACCTCAACTACAAATGCTTCCCTATATTAAGTGTGCTTGTTCTTTCATTTGAAAAATAAAAAATTTATACGATTATTTTTTCTCGATTATATGTGTATATATATAATTGTAGCTGTTTTAAATAACTGGTTGAAAAGTGCATCTTTTTTCAAGTATTTAAAGATTTAAGAATAATTTGTCAATACAACCTTTATATTTGTTTTATATGCACTTAGTTCCCCATTCTTTCAAATCATATGCTCTTGAACCTCAATATCTTTAAAAAAGATGCAATTTAGGATAAGCAAATACACCCTCTTATATCTGTTTCTTGTGCATTTGGTTCCCTTGTATTTGAAATCGTATGCTCTTGAGTGCACGTTTCTTTCTAACATTTGGAGGTTTAACCATACAATTTTAAAGATAATGAAATTTTTTATAAGAGAAGTAGGTGCATATAAAGCAAATATAAGAACAGTATTTAGCAATTTATCCTAAATTTTAAAAATAGTTACACCCAATGTCTATCAATTAATTTCTTCCGATTTTCCTACCAATTAAAACTATTAAGGAAGAGAAAAATGTGTTTAAAGAAAATAAAAAATCCAAAATTTTAAAAAATAATCACGAATTTATAGCACTTAAAATCATATTTTAAAAACACGATTTTAATTTAATAAGAAACCACATCTACAAGACACAAATTTTTAAGATCTTGTATGTATTAAAAATGTATATTGACAATACAATTTCTGTAAGGACCCAATCCACCTAATACCCATTATTAGGCATGTCAAATCCTGCAACTACGCATAATACGTATAAATTGTAAAACACCCAAAATTAAAAAGAAGATGTCTTTATTGATTGTTTGTTTAAACCTGCTTTAAGGCTTATAACTTCAACATAAAACTACCCAATATATGAGTAGGTTAACTTTACAAAGCTTGGAAGAAACTTTAGTGTCAACAGGTGATACTTCAAAGATTACAAACCTAGTTTGTCATAAAAAACTTGAAAGAAACTTAACATTTTATATTACAAACCATACTTCATCAATAAGCCTATATCAAATTTACACTTCATTTTCAAAGTCTTAAAGAAAACTTGAATAAAACATTCTTGCTTGCACTAGGGTCTCTAGTTGCCCCACTCATCCAAAAAGGCCTCCCTATTAGTCTCGGAACCCATATCATTATAACAATCATCATCAAAATACCTTGCAAAGCAGCAACATGAGCGAAAGCCCTAGTACGCAATAACACAAACAAATACAAAGTGACAAGCACGCCTAAATTAAATGCAATGCGATAATCAATAATTTATTTATCTTTGATTCAATGAGTAAAACAACACTGGAGTATTCAAACTCCGATTACAATCCTAAGGATTTGGGAGTCATGAGTAACAGCAGCTGCTAAGAGGGTTGTTATAAGTTGTCCGAAGACCTATAACTCCTATACCTACAGAAACAGAGTAATAGTCTCATATAGGGTTAACAGCCATTACACAACTTTATTTAACTTAATCCATAATATCATCTAATTTAACCGGTCTCATAAATGTAAACCAAATCATTTTATGTCCTCTTAAGAAAGCAAACGTTACCCCGATACTATCCGCCCTTTCGATTACCTACTTATTCAATCATAAATCACCATTACATCATGGTAGTAGAAAAAGTCATTATACCATGACAAGGTGGCCTAAGCACCTAACTATCGTGTCATTGTATCATGACAAGGTTGCCGTTTCTCAGACTAGATTCAACGGCACATCTACAACCAATTCCAAATAATCTTTAACTTATCCTTGATTAAATCCATTTAAAGTATGTCCAACTTAACAATCACCAAACAAGCTATTATATACAAAAATAGCATTTTTATTTTGTCTCATCATTCGATTTGTGAGATCTGCTGCGTGCATGTTTGAGATCACCGTGTCTAAGGTTTTAGGCACATCACCCAGTACGCAATAACAAGAACAAATACAAAGTGGCAAGCACGCTCAAACTAAATGTAATGCAACAATCGATAATTTATTTATTTTTGATTAAATGAGTAAAACAACACTGGAGTATTCAAATTCAAACTTCGACTACAATCCTATGAATCTAGAGATCCTGAGTAACAACATCTGCTCAAGGGGTTGTTATAGGCTGTTTGAAGACCTATAACTCGTATATCTACAAAAACAGAGTAATAATCTCATATAGGGTTAACAGCCGTGACACAACTTTACTTAACTTAATCCATAATATCATCTAGTTCAACTGGTCTCATAAACGTAAACCAAATCCTATTATCTCCTCTTAAGAATAAGCAAATGTTATTCCAATACTATTTGCCCTATCAATTACCTACTTAGCCACTCGTAAATCACCATTGCATCATGGTAACAGAAAAGTCATTGCATCACGACGATGTGGTCTAAGCACCTAACTATCATGTCATTGTATCATGACGAGGTTGCTGCTCCTCATACCAAATTCAATGATACACACACAACAAATTTCAAACAATCTTTAACTTTGATTAAATCCATTTATAGTGTGTCTAACTTAATAATCACCAAACAAGCTATTGCGTACCGAATAATTTGATTTATCGGATAATAGACCTGTGTTTAAATCCAACTGAATGTGTGAGTCAGTCAAGAAAATCATTTTATGTTAAACTTCTTATTCACAAATATATATTAACTCATTAAATAATCATGACACTTAAACAGGATTCTAATCATCTCATACTTTATTCATTTAAACATTAATACTCATATCATATTTTATTAATCATCCGTATATTATCATCAAGGATCTATTTATTTATTTTTATTTTATTTCATATGAACATTACCGGAGGATCTGTTATGCCCGTGACAAAAGCCATGACTGGTATCACGGGCACCATCACGCCTGTGATCTTGAGTCGCGATGAAAACAATTGGCCTTGTCTTACCCGTTATAGGAGATAATGCTCCTTATCACGTGAAATACCCCAAACCATCACCTAAGTTAGAAATTGAGTTTAGATAGATTCAAATAAATCAAATGAATTATATAATATAATTAGATAAGTTGACATAATTATATTAGTAATTAATTAAGTTGAAATTTGAGATTCTGAATTCTTAAGCCCTAAACAACTTTTTTTTTTATATTAACAAAATTTCTCTATATGTTCTAATTTGTTACAAAATAAATAAATAATGTGGGGGGATTAACATCATACTTGTTGTTTACTCCTTTGTACCTATTCATCTTTAGATATCTTTGATAATACCAAGTAGTATTTGTTTTGTAGTACCCTCTGGATGGATAATTCCTTCCAAAATACCTTCTGCTATACCTTTTAAAATATCTTATAGGTTTTGCATTTATATTTATCTCATTTTTCTTTTCAATAGCAGGTCGAGCATTGGCTATTTCTTTACCCTTAACATATACTATTTTTTTATTCGCATTTGATGTAGATAAACGATCATAACCTAAGCCGTATTTTTCACTACTTGATCTTTGTGAAGATATCAACATATTCAACTTTTAATCACTTTCATTGAATTTGTTAAATGTATTCTTTATTGAATTTGATAGATAAGCTATTCTAACTTTCAAGACACTAGTTTCTTCTTTGAGTGTATTATTTTATTTTCTCATTTTTTCAATATCAACATGCAAAGTTTCATTATCATTTTTCTTAGCTAATAACATATTTGTTTGACAATGAGCTTTTTTCTCTTTCTTAAGTGCTTTATTTTCTGTACCTGGCTTTGATATTTTAGTATTAACTTTATTTAAAGCTTTTAAAACTTTTTCATCTCAATATAAACATCACTTTCAAATATTTCATATGTAGATTCAAAATTTACCTGGGATGTGGCCATGATACATAGATTCGTCTCCTCTTCATCTTCACTCGTAGGTTTTGATTCACTCTCCGTGTCATCCAGGTTAGTCCGAGTGGCAAGTAATGGTCTGTTTTTATTCTTGAATTTCTCTATTTTCTTGATGAGTGTTGGGCATTTGTACTTAACATGTCTTGACTTTTTGCACTTATAGCATTGAATATTCTTTTTATCTTTTTCTCTATATGTTTTACCTGCATCATTGTTATGATAATCAATCTTTTTATAAGTAGTAAATTTCTTACCTCTTTTCTTCTTTAATAGACAGTTGAGTCTTCGTACTAGTAATGACATGTCTCCATTGCCATCACTACCAACGTCTGAGTTAAGTTGCTCCTTGGAAATTTCTTTGGCTTTTAAACCTATTCCTTTGGTGTTCCTTTTAGGTTCTTACCTTATTTTGATACAAGATTCATATGCCATGAGCTTCTCCATTAGTTGACTAATGGCATGTTTGGTTCATTGGAATGGAATATGTATTCTACCTTTATTATCGTAGAATATTTATTCCTTTATTTGGTTTGCAAAAATTTTTATCAAAAGAATGTCTATTCAATATAATATGGAATATATAAGGAATCCTTATTCATTCCTTTTACTTGAGTAATGGATATTCCTAACTGAAAAGCATGGTTTATTCAAAAAATACTCATAACTATAAAGCAAGGAATTGCTATTCATTTTCAGCCTTGTTTCGTTATAGTGAACTAAACATAATATGAGTATTAGCTTGTTGAGATATTGAGCTTTTAATGGTAGTCTTCTTAGCATCTCATGAGCGTGACAAGATCCTCAGTATCTTTCTTACTAAATTTAGAGGTCTGTTTGGCTAGCATTTTTTAGCAAATATAGATTTTTTTTTTCAGCTTTTTTTTTCTAACAAATTATTTATCAAGAAATATATATAGATAAAAAAAAGTTGGCAGTTCTCATGAATATATCAAATAGATCAAATATAGATAAAAATATAAATGCAAGTAAGAGATATTTACACATATTATTTTGATACAGATAGAGATAAAAAATAGACCATCTAAACAGACCCTAGATCAACAATCTTCTTCCTAAGTGGTGCAAGCTCATTGGTAAAGGTAGTAAACCTATTGAAAATATTAGTAATGAATTTATCAAGCATGCTACTTTAAGTTAAAGATAAATGAATGGTATCAGTTACCCAAAGGGATGTCCCGAGACTGTACTGGAAGAAGGGAACAGGTTTAATACAACCTAAAGGGGACTTTACAAAGTATTGGTATATCATACTTGAGATCATGATTCAAGCACAGATTGTTCACAACTTACTTTAAATCAGGTTTTAACGTGTTTTCAAGGCCCAGCTCAAAAGATGAATACATTGGGGATAATGTATTAATACGTTCAACTAAGTAGAAACACAATCCATGATGATTAAATGAAAATAATCAAATCCGTCAAGTTTTTTACATAAACGAAGATTTGTGTAGATTTTAAATTAAATAGATGCTGCCGCAATTTTATGCCAGTTTTATGAAGATTTCAACTATTGGTTATGATTTGATTGAGAAGGCTTGAAGATACGAAGATTAGAGGCAATGTTTGTCAAGATGGTCAAGTTAACTTGAAGATAAACATCACTCAAACCTTCCTATTTTCAACGGATACTACATAGACTGTTGAATATAAGCTTACACATGTTTTTAGATAGATTTGCAAGAGTTCTTCAAGATAAACCAATGTCAATTTCGAAGATATATATCAAGCATCAATTGTTATGTTCAATTTTGAATTCAAGTACAAAATTTAACATCAAGATAAGAAGCTCGATACGACATCTGAGATCTCAGAGGAGAAAAACATCCCAACAACCTACAACAAACTTATATGAACGTTGAAGACCAGAAGCATATATATAAGAAGCATTCAAAATAGAGATATGTGCTAAAAACAAAAGAAAAATAGACACTATCCTTTTGCAAACTTTGAACCGATATTGTGCAATTATATACTTGCTGCAAATTTATTTGATCTTTCCTTTTTACTTATTTAGTGGAGAAACCGTAGTGTGTCATTCATTTGATTTGCATTACAAGTAGAAACTCTATAGTCAGTGTTAACTAAGGTGAAGTTAAGAAGTTTGAGTAAAGTTGAATTGAGAACTACTTGTAAATAAGTTTTGATTTGATTAATGAAACATACCCGTGTGGATTACGAGATCCTCGGCTTAAAGTTGGAAGAGATGACTAACGCGTAAGATGGAACTTCTATATATTGTTGACTTAGCTTTTCTTCCCATTTTTTTTTATTCCTGCAAGTTTTGTTTTATTTATTTGTTCAACTTGTTCTCACATTTTAATAAAGGGGTTAAACTTTTGAATACTGAAAAATAATTTTTGGTTATACTCAATCCAACCCCTCATTCTCGATCATAAAAGAGGGACCAACAAATACCCTTTTCTTAAAAAAAAAAATTAAATTCATGTGTTAATTGACACATGTAGCATGGTGGTGCACTTTCACTCATGGATTAGGTAAGGACATGTTAAAATAGCCCACATGTTAAACGGATTGAAAATTTCAACTTAAGCCTTTTTTTTTCCCAGTAAGTCGCTTGCTTTTTTTTTTTGTGCGTTGGGAAAGGAGACTAGAAAATGGATTCAAATTGAACTTGAACGCTCATGACATGATATCTATAATAGAACTATTTGTACTTGACACTTATCATTTGTGATGTAAATATTTGTATTAATGAAACATTTATTTCACTTTTTATATATTTTTTTTATTTAATGTCAAAACATTTCTAATATTTGCTGAGGGTTATTACTGTGTAAGGGCATTTATTTTTTTTAATTTTATTTCCTTAAAAAAAAAGTTTAACTACAACGGTTCCACAACAGATGGAATAGAACTTGCTCCTCTGATTCGGAACTGGCACCCATGTCTGGCATGCACAACCTTACCTAATAATATATCTAAAATACAATGGGAAAAGCAATATGCATTTGTGCAATTTGAATCTATCTTAATTGAGTTTGAACTTACTCACTTTAATGATGTGTAGTGAAAAAAATACACCCATAATACAAGATTACCATAAAAAAAAACCTGTCTTGGGAGTAGCTGTCACCCATGGTAAACTTGACTATTAACATAATTTATAGTCTTATTTAAAAAATAAAAGTGATTTATAAAACCATAATTTTTTGGCGAATAAATATGAATATTAATAAATAAATATGAGAAAAAACGCGTGAATAATGGAATAAGTTGTGAGCAATTCTCTTATATTTATTTTAGATGTACTTTTTTTTTGGCCTAATATTTTAGATGTATTTAATCTCTTTAAAAATGTGCATTTTCACTATGTATAAATAAATCTTATAAAATTCAGAAGCATAACTACTCGATTTTAAAGACTTACACAACCGACTGCTAGTAGGATTGTCTTACAAGATAACATTTTGTAAATAGGCAAGTCATCTTTATTATTAAGAATAAAGTAATTTGAACTTGAACTTTAACTTGAACATTAACATGAACTTGAGTATTAGGGGTTAAGAAAATTATGCGGTCCCGTAAATCAATAAACGGTTCTATAGCAAGATTGAAGAAGTCTTTGCCTGCTACACTGTTGGCTGGTAGGTTGAAATTACAAAAAAAAAAAAAAGAAAAAGAAAAAAAAAAGCAAAATAGAAAAAGACAAGCGGGCCCGGGCCTTTTGAATTCCACGAGGCATGATTGATGCGCGAAGTTTCGTGGAAGTTTCCATCCTCCTTCCTCCTCCTTTTTCTTCTCACCAGCTTACTTTTCCATAGAACTAAACAATACAATAAATAGGAAGATCGTCTACTGGTTTTCTCTTTTGGCTCTCCTCGTTCTTCACGCCAAGTATATTGTTCCATTCCTCCCCTTTTCCTTCCTTTTCTATCAGGTAATCCTCTCATCTCTCCCTCTCTTTTTCCTGATATTGTTTTATTTGTATAAACAACAAACGAACCGAACTGAGAAAAGTGAGATATTCTTTGTATTTTTCACATGTAATTACTGTTTTTTTTTTTTTTTTGCTGCATTCAGATACACACATATATGCATTTATGGTTCTTCTCAAGTCACTCACTGTTTTATACTTTGTTTATATTCATCTGACGTTTTGGTTTTTTTGTGGTTTTGGTCTAATGAGGTGGCCCCTCCAATAAGCTGTTAAACAATAACCAAAAATCGATGACTTGACTTGGCGGTGGACTTGGGGGCTTACCGTGCCATCTCTCCTTGCGACAATATAATTACTGTTACTAATACTATTAATAATATCCTACCAGTAGCAGCAGCAGCAGTAGTGATGACTACTTCTTCTCCTTCTTCATCAACCAATGGCAATGGACCCATCCCTTTCGATGTCGAAGCAGCCGTCCAGGACAGGGACAAGGATGATGATGTCGTCAATGTCGTTTCGGTTTCTGACCCTTTCGACATTTCCCATACTAAAAATGCCTCCCCGGAAACCCTCAAGAGATGGCGGGTAATTATTCTTTATCTGTCTGCTCTGCTTAAACAATACAATGCGGTTATTTTCTGTATGTAAATACATAGTAATTAACTACCTGCATTGCAGTTGAATGTCGTACTTGATGCTTACCACTCCATTTTATATACCCATGCCATGCACACGACCCCTCTATTCTTCATTCGTAATGCGCTGAAGCTCACTGCCAATTGAAAAGACTTATAAATACCTTATGCGTAAACATATTTACTTTCATGCTAGAATATATGGAATGTGGGTGTATTAGACACAATGGGTAGTTATTTGGTAATCATATGTAGCAAGAAACCATACTTGCATGCATCTAAGGTTAGCACCACCATTATCTTATCTAAAAACGTAAGCTTATTGATTTAGTGTGAACTTTATGTTTATTACTTGATACTTTCTTCATCGATGAGCTGCTATCTTAACTAAAGCTGGACAATTTAATTACATTAGGGCTGTACGGCAGCATAGGGGTTTGAACTTTTGGATCTTTTACTCTGGTATTATATGAAGGATTCTATCACAACTATCTTATTTAGAAGTCTTAAACCTATATATTTGTTTTGTGCCTTATTTTTTGGTCTATGTACCTTGGAAGCATGTTATTTGCCGTCCTCTAATAATGATGACCTTTTACATGTCTCATGGTTTTTAATTCGAGTTTCAAGGAAGGAAAATTCTTTTTTCCCTTCTATCATTGAGATGGCTGTTTAAGTGCATCCGGAGAGCAGAATGAAAAGGTTTGTTTACCCAGTTGAGATATCACAACTTAGTTGGGATAGGTTTGTAGTTCTAAACCTCAGTGGTCTCTGAGACTTAATGTTTGCGCTTTTGCTTGTGCATCATCTATGACTTTTAGTGTTGCACTTTCATAATTTACCATGGGGTGCCTTCACGGCATCCATGGTCATGCCTTGAAAACCTCCAAGTGATGCTCCTTAGCCATGTTGACTAGTCATGCATTGGGGGTTGCATGGCCTTCTAGATTTGATGTTTGCTATGTGGGTTGGATCTTATAGTCATACGTAGTGTGTGGCTTAAGATCATAGGAAAAAGTTTGATAACAAAGTATGTGCTACTTGTATAGAGAAAAATGTGTCATGTGATAATAATAGATGTTTACATACAAAACAAAATATGTATACAAAAGATAGGAATCTTGACCTATGATATGAAATGACTGAAACAACCGCTACACAATAAGCTTAAAATATTAAAATATGCACAATAATATGCTTTGGTGCTATTATTAGTGTGAGATTGGTACCATAATAAATGAAAGTGGCATTTTTTGTGAGGATATTTGCGTGTTGATGACAGGTGAGAATGTATTTAAGACCTGACTTACGGCAATTTCTTCACATACAAAGGCAAGGAACGTGGTTGTGATAAATAGGATTTCCAGTCATTGATAGCTCCAAGATTGTCATAAAGCAATTACGGGGCAAGGAATGGGTATTTGCAGGTTGTGTGTGAGATGACA
This sequence comes from Combretum micranthum, assembly GCA_024138025.1. Taxonomy (NCBI): domain Eukaryota; kingdom Viridiplantae; phylum Streptophyta; class Magnoliopsida; order Myrtales; family Combretaceae; genus Combretum; species Combretum micranthum. The sequence continues at coordinate 2,159,146 of JAMXBD010000062.1, read as the reverse complement.
AATCCTTGTAAACCCTGCGACAGCATAAGCAATGGCTTTGCATTCAACTTTATGAGTTTCTGGAGATAGTAGGTTGTTTTTTGGAACGCGAGAAAATGAAATCACGTCCATGAAAAATAGCATACTTTGTGGTAGATCCGTGTATCTAGACAACTAGCCTTGTCTGCATCAGTGTAGGTCATTAAGGATGTGTGAGATGTGCAAACAATGAAGAGACCCGGTGTCATGGTGTTGTGCAGATATTGAAGAACTTGCCTAACTTCTTGCACATGGTTAATATTTGGTTGATGCAAATATTGACTCAAATCGATCAATTGCAAATTTGATATCTAGTTAGGGCAAAGAGAGAGAGAGAGGAGAGAGTTTATTTAGGGCTTGAGATGTTGTGTTACAATATCTAAAACATTCAAAGGTGCGTAAGTCATAATCGGAGAAGTATGATGGCGAAGTTCAAGTGGGAAATTGTGATTAAGTATGTCTAAAGATAAGTGGTTGATAGTATAAATAGTAATAAGAGTAGGATCAACCCATAATGTAGGTGACAAGTTTGCATGGAAATGAATGGTGTCGGCAAGTTCTGTAGTGTGTTGATGTTTGCATATAGCTACACTGTTTTTTTAAGGGTTATAGGGACATGGTAATTTGAAGTTAGTGCTATTGGCATGGAGGAAATTTGTTAAAGGCATTATTTATTAATTTACCACTATCACAATGAAAAACTTTAATAATATTAGAGAAGTCTTGACCAAGGTCTTAAGATATTGGAAATTGAATAAAATTTCACCTTATGCATGAGAAATAGTCGAGTAGTGAGTGCAATTATCAACAAAGATAACATAGTACCGAAACCTTAAATTAAATCTAATAGGCAATTGTCAAACATAAACCCATCGACGCCCAACAAGATCGTCTTTTATAACATAAACTCGTTGACGCCCAACAAGAGATTTACTTGAAGGTAAAGAGACTAAATCCTAAGTACCATTGGCATGTAAAGCAGTCATCTCTTCTACCATCGCCTGTATCCACCTTGGATCTAAAAGAGCCTTAGTGATATTTTTAGGAAAAGAAATAAAAGGTAAAGGTGAGACAATGGTACAATAAGATGGAGATAATCAGTGATAGCTCAAACAATTATAAATTGGGTGAGGATTGAGTGGAATGAGTACCTTTTTTGAGGGTGATAGGAAGGTTTACTTCAGGTAGGTCTTCAATAGGTGGAGACGTTGGACTGGGAGGTGAGTCAATGAGAGCCTTCGGAAGATGTGGTGTGTTTGATGAAGGTGGGTGCCGAAAGCGTTGATGGTAAACCTGCAATGGTGAAGGGAAAGGAATAGAATTAGAGGCAACAGGGATAGACTCAGAAAGAGCTATCTGAGATGAAATAGGTAAGGCCTCAGATATATGACTCAAATGAGGAGGAATAAAGGAAAAAAGATTCAGAGTATGTAACATTAGGGAAAAGATAGTAGCGATGAGTAATGGGTGAATAACACTTGTAATATTTTTAATGTTTAGAGTAACCAAAGAAATCACACTTGATAGAACACGTTGATAGTTTATCCTAATCAGTAGACATTGTGAAAAAAAAAAAAAAAATAAAGGTGTAACCAAAGGCGCGTAGTGGAAGAGCAAACAACGGTTGATCATGGAATAAGATGGTGTGGGGATTTTTGTGCTGAAGGACAGAAGAAGACATTTCATTAATGAGATAACAAGTAGTGAGTAGTATCAATCCAAAAACGAGTAGGTACATGATCATGTGAAAGAATTGTGCGAGTAGTTTCAATTAGATGTCTATTTGTACGCTTAGCAACTCCGTTTTGTTGATGTGTACAAGCACAAGAGGACCGGTGTAAAATTAAAATGCCATGAGTGGACAAAAATTTAGTAAATTGAGTAGAAAAGTATTGAGGTTCATTGTCATTGTGCAAAATTTGTATAGATACATTAAATTGTGTTTTTATTTCAGCACAAAATGACTCAAAAATTGAAAAATTCAAACCGATTTTTCATTAAATATGACCAAGAACAACAGGGATAGTCATCAATAAATGTGGCAAAGTACTGAAATCTTGAAACTGATACGACACAACAAGGGCCTTAAATATCAGAATGAGCTATGCCAAAAGGAGAAGCAGCTCGATTATTGACTTGCTTGGGAAACGGAGTTCTATATTGTTTCTCAAGTTGACAAGACTCACATTCTTGGGGAAGACAAACGAGGAACCATCTTTTGAAACTTGGATGACCCAAATGATTGTGGAGAAGAGCTGGAGATATGGTAATAGAACATGCAGTAGAAGAAGCTGGAGGGTTGGTGATGTAGTAAAGCTCCTGTGACTCACATCCTGTACCAATGGTCTATTCCGTATTGAGGTCCTAGAAAATAACAGGATGTGGGTCAAATTTAATAGAACAGTTTAGAGTACGAGTGACCTTACCAACAAAGACAAGATTAAATGGACAATGTGAAGATTTCACTTATATAGTACTTTTGATCAAAAAATTAATCTGATTGGAATATAAAAAACCTGTTCCAAAGTTACAGATGGTAAGGGTTGTATACTACTCATAGCTTTAGCTACTGCATTTGAACTATTTGCTATAGTCATAGGAGGCAATGAGACAGATTTCAAAAAGTGCGAAAGATGAGGATTATGAGAGATGTGTTCAGAAGTACTAGAATCAACCATCTCAGGGCTTAAAGCGGAAGTTTGAGTGAGACACGGAAGAGAATTATCATTGTAAGCAAGGGAAGTGGTAGAAGATGAGGACCGCTGTGAACTTGATACTGAAGATAACTCTCAAGATCAGTTCCAATGAGAAGGAGTGATTCCTTGCGTTGTCCTTTAGAAGGTGTGGAGGGCATTTGTGTAACTTATGACATTTGTCCTTAGTACGATCCTATTGATGGTAGTAGGTACACCTAGGACGATTTCCTTCTTACCTCGACGATCTCCCCTTTGTTCTTCTCTTGCGTTTATGTGAATTCTGAAAGCTAGTGTTGAATTATCTATTGGAGAAAAATCATGTAAAGGTGCATTAGAGATTGATGACACGAAGAAGGTAGGAGAAAACTTCATCTATAGCCGGTACGGTAGGACTAGCCTATATTTGTTCACAAATTGAAGCGAGGCTAGTACCAAGAGTAATAAGAATGCAAACCATGAAAAATTTGTCTCTTTAAGCCAAAGCATTTGTGAGAGATTGACCAAGAGGGATTAAAGAATTATACTTAGCCTTAGCGTTTGGATTGTCAGGTTTTTATCTGTATCGAATTTGTATTAGTAACTTATTGGTATTGAATTAGTATTAAGTTCAGTATCAATTTAGTTTGATCAATTTATGAGTAAAAGTATCAATTTTTTATCGGTATTATATCAGTTTCGATTCAGTATTAGTTCGGTTTGAAAATGATGCTAAAATGATATCAAACCAATGTATCAAACAGACCCTTAATAGATGCCCATTTGCCAAGAAAATCATTCATAGACATACTTGATAGTCTTAGATTAAGCAAATTGGATATCACTGAGTACGAACGTTGAATATCACTAGTATAAAGAGCCTTTGTCCAATCCCAAACATGATAGCAATTAGTATAATGATTATTAATTGGACGAAGAGAGATATCAATAGATTGCCACAAAGGACTCAATAATAAAGCATATGCTCTCAACCATTGATCTCTATCCTTCTTCACATCATCTAGGTTAGTAGTCAAATGATCTTGTAGAGCCTATATACACCATAATTCAATGGCCTTTGACCAAGAGTTGTAATCGGAACTCCTCAGCAATTTTGTTGTTGCAATGGCCGGAGATGATGACAAGAAGCTCGTAAAAGGACTGGATTTCAATTGGGAACTATCATTAGCCATGTTGGAATGGCAAAGAACCTAAAAAAAGGAGTAAAAAGAGTTGAGAGATCATCTGAAGAGGCTGACGACAATTATTGGTGATGGACAGCGGTGGTAGATGGTGGTGAAGAGGATTGTTTTTTTGGGTTTGGACGGCTGGACCTAGACGAAAAAGGGGAGTGCCGGCACATGCACCAAGAAACGGCTGGAAAAAGAGATTTTTTATGCTGAAAAAAGGGGAAAAAATAGAGGTATGGACCATGGCAGCATATGGAGTGGCTTCCGATAGTAAATTTTCAGGGTTATGACACCGGGGCATAGAGGAACACTTTGATGTGGTTGGATTTGAAATCCAACACCAGGAAGGAAAGAAACACCTTGGACAACCGCAGAAGAAAACTTAAGGCTTGTATTTGGGTGGGCTAGTAAAGAAATTAGGGTTTCCACTGGCTTTGATACCATGAAGAAAGGGGGGAGAGAGAGAGAGAGATCCTTTATCTAAAAATATTCAGTTTTCCTTAGAAAATGTATTTACAATACATGTATATATAGGTGTATAAAAGACATGAATATAATAATATTAGCAATGTGGGACCTATGTATATAACTTAACAGCTTTGATACAATGTACAATTATGGAGAAAAATTGTTTTATATGATTTCAATGGACGTTCACAATACAAAACAAGTTACATAGTTAAAAGATTGGAGTCTTAACCTTATGGTATAAAATGATTAAACTAACCCTTACACAATAAGCTTAAAACATAAAGATATGTATACCGCTGACATGCAGATGAGGAGGCAACTAATAATGGTGGAAGAGTAATTGTGGTAGCAGAAATAGCAAGGGTATCAAATGATGTTCCTTGTGGAATGGACAAAGAACATGTATTTTTGGAATCTTAATGAGAAATGAGCATTCTTGAAAAGGGCATGGAAATTTGGTCTTGAGGATTCTCATCCTTAGAGTGGATGTTTCTTCTACAAAACACCACTTGTTTGTACTACTGGGCTACTATCCCACTTGCTAGAAGGAAATTGATTGTAAAATTAACAAATTTTTGTGTTGATTTGAGATAAAATTAAAGTGTATAATTTTATCACAGAGGATGATATGAGGTGATAAGGATCTTTTCCATGGTTATGCTAAGAGATTGAAGGAAAAGAAAATTCAATTTGTGTCTTGGGTTAGTCCCCCTGTAGGTACATTTAAGTTAAATGTTGATGGGAACCTTAGTGTTGACTGACATGTGTGTAATATTATTATGCCAGTTGTAGGAATTAAATAGTATGTTAACTTGTTGATTGACATATGTGTAATATTATTATAGTTGTAGGAAATAAATATTAGATTAGGAGGTTTTATTAGGATTTATTGTCTTTCCTAATATAGCATTCTTGTAATTGTATATAAACGTTATGCTATTATGTAAAAAATTATTAGAAGGAGAAGAAGAGGAATAATAAGAATTATTCTCTACTTCTAAATTCTTCACTTAGCAATGGACAAGGGGGAGGTAGACGTGGAGGGATCCTTAGGGATTCCAGAGGGAAGGTATTTTGGTAAGACTACTATGGTTTACCTGGTTTTTGTATTATATCTCGTTGGCTTCTGTTTTTGGAATAGGATTTGGCTTTTAAGATTATATTTTGCGCTCTTGTAAGGGGAGTAGTACTCTCTTTTGACTTCTTGCATCCTTCTTAGTGCAAAGGGAGTAGCATTCCCTTGTTTTTGGTTTTGTTATTTCGGGTCCTTTTATAAGGGGAGTAGTGCTCCCTTCTCTATTCGTTTGCACTAAATAGGTCATGTAACTTTGTGGGGGTTAAGGCCTAATGTTCCCCCTATAAATAAATTAAAAAAAAAAGAATGTATAACTTGATTGTCTAATGGCTAGAGTTTCAGGGTTTGATGGTATTGTACAAAACCTTGCGTGCATCTCAAACTTAAATAAACTTACTTCATGAGGATATCCCATTAGATCATTTAAAGATTTGTTTGAAGATAGCAAAAATTGATTTGATACTTGAATTCGGAAAAATCAGTCAATGAATATATCGAAGGAATTTATCAAATATATATGTATCTATATCAAACGACTTTGGATGTGGCAGATAAACAAGAAGACACTGTGTGTAGATGAAGGGTAGAAGGAAAGAGGGATGGGAAGGGAAGAAGGTGGAGAGAGATGTAATTGGGAATGCTTTTGTTAGTTGTCTCCATCGACGAGGGGTTTGTGTACAAGTATTGAATAAAAGTTATTGTATTGATTTTGATTTGATTGTTGCATTGTGTATTTATGTGATTATAGAGATTAATTTGATAAATGAGGTAAAAATAGGTATGAAAGGAAAGAGATAAAGGAATTTTTTTCAAATATAAATTATATACGATAATACGTCCCTTTAGTCTCATGGTGCTTAGGTCAATATGAGATTGGAACAATGGTCAAGAAATGTTGATGTAAAGAGATTTTTGGTGAGAATATTGGCACGTTGGAATTGTGTAGGTATATATTGAACGAGAATTTGTCTAGTGGAGACCATTTTGCAAAGAAAGTGATAGTCAATATCAATATGTTTGATGCCATCATGCTAAATAGGATTAGCTTGCAAATAGATTGTGCCAAGTTTATCACAGTAAGGAATGATGGGCCGCTGAAAAGGGGTGTTGAGTTCACAAACAAGTTTATAGATCTAGGTGGAGACAGCAACCGCAAAGACAAGAGCATGATATTTAGCCTCAATTGTGGGACACTGTTGGTTGCTTCTTGTATTGCTTAGAGATAAGGTTGTTACCTAAGTATATGTACACCCCCCACACACCACACCCCAACCACACCCCCCAACAACAAAAAAAAAAAAAAAAAAAAAAAAACGATAGTTACCCAAGTAGATAACAAAATATGCTGTAGAGTGATGAGTGTCAGGACATCCAGCTTAGTCAACATCTATATAGGTACTCAGAGATTTACACAATGTGTGACTAGTAGGAAATCCTGGGTGTGGGCCTAAGGTAGCAAAGTGCACGTTTTGCTGCCTGCATATGATTTGTGGTTGGCAGGGTATCCAGTAAAGACGTAAGGAGTAGAGCAGGGTAAGGGGTTGTTGTTAGTTTGGTAGGTGAGGTTAGGGAAGTAGCTGGAAGTGCAAGGAATTGATAAAGGTGAGTGGTGATCAAGGTTGGTCGCGAGGAGGCGATTATTGGTGTGGTGATCAAGGTTGGTTGTGGGGAGGGGATTATTGGTGTAAGCAATGGTTTGGGTAGCATCAACGTAAAAAGAGGGTGGTAGATTGGCATGAATGCGGATAGTGCGAGCTAAATCATTGATATGACAATGTTTGTACTTAGCAATCTCATTTGTTGCGGGTATAGGAATAAGAGAGTTGAAGTTGTATGTCATGATCACATAAAAATGTAGTGAAAGCTTAGTTAACAAATTCACCACCACCACCGCTACTGTGAAAAAATTTAATGTGATTAGAAAAATGATTTTCAAATAGAGCTTTAAAATGATGACAATAAGATGTAACTTCATTTTTATTATTGCATAGGAAAGATCTAAGAGTATCTAGAGCAATCATTTACAAAATATACATAGTCACAAAATCCTAGATTTGATTTTAATGGCGACTGCTAGACGGTAGAATGAATTAAATTTAAGGGCTTTTGTGCTTTGTGAGGCAACTGTTGAAATGGAAGGTGAGTGAATTTCCTGATGCAATAGGAGTGGCAAGGATTGGTAGAGGCTGAAAACTGGACCGGAATGACTTGATGCTGAACCAATTGGTTGAGATTTTCATCATGTGGATGATATAGATGAGAGTGCTATAAATCTCTAGGTATAGCTGTGGTGGTAATTGACTAAGGAGATGGAATAGGATGCAAAGCAATGGTTATTGAGGACAGATTGTTGGATGTTGGAGAAGCATCTGGTCTATTTGAGAATCCTTAACATGGAAAGCTATATCATTAAAACTAAGTGCAGACATTGTCTTGGCACAATTTGATGATAGACGGCAGATTGTGTGTAAAGTTAGGTTTATGTAAAATGTTCTTGAGATGGGGTTATGACTCTGAGTATGGATAGTAAGACTACCATTGTGAGATATAGGTAGTGATTCATTATTAACTACAAAAACCTTATTAGAGCCAGCATAGAATTTTGAGTTTGTGTGTGTACTTGCATTAGGGTCATATGGTTTGTTGCATTGAAATCAGGATACTAGATAGCACTATGACATCATGTGATTTGCTGGGGGATAAAGTGGCAGACGACTGGGGCACATTTGCATACCACTTTGATACAATGTATGAGAATGGAATAAGGGTAATTGTATTGATATTGATTTGATTTTTGCATTGTGTATTTATGTGATTACAGGGATTGATTATATACATAAGGTAAAATAAGTTACAAATGAAAAGATATATTTATCCTATCAAATATATACAATAATAGTTTGAAATAGGGATAGATAGTTAATGTTATTATTAAACAGTATGATAGAAAGATTGGGTAGAATAGGACATTTTAAAAGGGTCAATAAATATAAAGTTTGTATCAAGTTTACAAGTTTAAGGAATTTGATAATGTGATTGTGGTACAACCCCTATAGTTAGTCATCCACTTGATTGAGTTTATAATAAGAAGGAATTTTATGCACCTTTCCATTAGAGAACTTATTATGATTCCTCCTTTCCTCACTTGGGTTGCTAGAATATCTCTATATTTTGTCCCTCTCAAAATATAAAAATGCTACGTGAAAGGTTTGTATACATGAAAGAGCACATGATACTTTGTATAGGTTTTCTTCTTCTCCCTGTCAAAATGCAATCATACAGGAAAGATGAATGAAGAGAAATTGTAGTGAGGTAAAGTGTCCAATGAGATCAAGCTTTTCTTTTGTAACTAATGTCAAGCCCAGCTGCAATGTTGCTTTGGTTTAGCATGGTCCTCTTGCATTTATTAAGTTGTAAATTTTAGTGCCTTGCATGAATTGTGTAAGCCATTTTGCTAGAAAAAGGAGGTACATAATGTTTGAAGGTGTAGTTGAAAAGCATGAAAATATTGGGTAAATTACATTAGAAGGTCCCAATGCTTGAGGATAAGTTCATTTGAGGTCTCAACATTTTGAGTGGCTCAAAAGAGGTCCAAATGTTTAGAGAAGTGGGTCCATTGGGGTTTCTATTGACGTCACAACGTGACGGGTTTTTTGAGTTTTAATTAAATATTTCTCATATTGGCATTTGTCATCGGAGACCTTAATTGACCTATTTCTTTAAATGTTGAAGCTTGTTTTGAACCATTCGAAATGTTAAGACCTCAAATGAATTTACCCCCAAACGTTTGGAGCTTTTCAGTGTAATTTAGCCTGAAAATATTTGCACTTAGCTTGTGGGCTTTTAGTTTTTGTATGATTTTGATTACAAGGAGAGATGACCAAAAGTTTCTAGTTTAGAAAAGGTTTACTTGGATTATAGCTTAAGGTACTATTGGTGTTTTATGCTTTTATGGACATTGGTTTCATTACTTGTCTTAAAAATTATACCTTGATGTTGCGAGGGAAATTTTGTATTAAGTTTGTTTTTCTCATGTTCCTTTACTCTCACAGCAAGCTGCATTAGTTTTAAATGCATCTCGGCGTTTTCGATATACCTTGGATTTGAAGAAGGAGGAGGAGAAAGAACAAAGAAGAAGGATGATTAGAGCCCATGCTCAAGTTATAAGAGTAATGCTTTTTGATGAAGATTTACTTTGTGAAACAGAACATATTTATCCTTTTTGAATCTTGATACTTTTGTTGGCTCAGGCAGCTTTACTTTTCAAATTAGCCGGGGAACGTCAAAATGGTAATCACTAGCATTTTTTCAAATTTAGTGCAATGTCGTAATTGATGTATTTTGTCACTTTGACTTTTATATTTGAAATATAGGGATAGGAAATATTGATTCCATTCTGCTTGATCAATTGATACATTGATACATGTATGTGTACAAACAAAAAAGAGTCTAAAATAGGAAAGATAGGAAATTAGAAATAAATAAAAGTATCCTACTTTCTATAATATATTATACTTGCTAAATCTATTTATTTATATCCAATAACACCGTCCCTCAAGCTAGACAAAGGTAGTCGACCTGAACTCCACTTACAGTCTTTGTAAAAAAGTATCCTAGTTCTCTAGTCTTTAGAAATCTTGGCAAAACCAATCGTTGAATTTTCTCATGAACAAAATAACCATTGATTTCAATCTGCTTAGTTCGTTCATGGAACATTGGATTCGATGCAATATGGAGAGTAGCTTAGTTATTACACCATAATTTTGCAGGTATTGAGGTGTTGATGCTCACTTCAGTTAAAAACTAATATATCCACATTACTTCATACAATGACTATGCCATGCTCTATATTCCGATTCTGTACTTGATCGAGATACAACATTTTGCTTATTACTTCTCCATGAAACCAAAATTTCCTCAACAAGAATATAAAAACCTGAAGTGAATCTCTTGTATACCTTAGATCCGACCCAATTAGCATCGAAAAACACTCAATATTAATATAATCATATTTCTTATACAAGATATCACATCCCAGTGCTTCTTTTGAATAGGACAAGATTTGCTTCATAGCATCCCAATAATTAACTATGGGAGATTATATGTATTGATTGACAAGACTAACCGAAAATGCAATTTTTGGATGAGTTACTGTTAGATAACTTTCTAACCAATCTTCTATATCTCTTAGGATCTTCAAACAACTCTCCTTCTCTTGTTGATTGCAAATTGGGAACCATTAGGGTACCACATGGTTTAACACCTAATTTTCCTGTTTCAGACAATAAGTCAAGCACATATTTTCTTTAGGAAAGAAAGATTCCTTGCTTACTCGTTACCTCAACACCTAAAACATATTTCAACATCTTTAAATCCTTTGTTTGAAATTGACCATGGATAAAGATTTGAGTGCCAAAATACCAGTAGTATCATTACTAGTATTTACAATATCATACATATATAGTAGAATAATACTAGCTGCAAACCACTTGTAGAAAATAGAATAATTAGATTTCTTTTTTTCATCCTGATCTCTCAATTGCTTAGCTAAATTTACCAAACTAAGCATGGGGACTCTGTTTTAGGCCATATAGAGATTTTTGAAGATGACAAACCTTCCCTAACTCCCTTGAGCAACAAATGTAGGAGTTTGCTCCATATAAATTTCCTTTTGAAGATCTTTATGCAAAAAAGCATTCTTGATAGTTGGTTGATGTAGAGGCCAGTTGTGTACTGCTGCCATGGAAATAAATAACCTAACGGATGTTAATTCGATAGTAGAAAAAGTGTCAGAATAATATACTCCATAAGAAAAAGTGGCCTGATGGTGATATTTGGAGTCACATTAGAAGTGATTTGGCAAATGACTATAGCCTAAATCTTCTTTGAGAAGATAAACTATAGTGGAAAAGGAATGCAGATGTTGAGATGATTTAGTTTTATTACTTACGGGTATTTTTGTAATTTTAGACGTATATTATATAATGTGTTTCGTGTTCGGGTTGAATGCAACACCAACACTGATCTTATCATGGTATTAGAGCCTAGTTGACGGCTGTTACCCACTATCAAACCACCACCCAAGACACCACCGCCCATACCAAACACCTCCATGACCACCATCACCATATTCTCCTTGATGACGATCACCATTGTTGCCATCGCGATATCTACCCCCACAACGACCTCTGTGACCATATCCACCTTCACAGCGTCTACCTTTGTAGGGTTTCATTTGATTGTTCAACTAAGCTACTGCACATCTTGTGTATGTTACTTGTGTTGAGTTGGTTAAAACAAAAGGGAGCTTCAAATTGCAATTGACGAGGAGGACTACAAAAAAGCAACGAAAATCTAGGACAACCTTTGAAGTCTCCAAGAAGACAGCAAAGCCTTAGTACTAGCAACGAATGATAAGTTCAATGAATTGTTTAGGAATAGAGATATAGCTGCAATGCAAGTGTTGTCGTTGACAAGGGAGAATGTTTGTTGTGTGCATCCGGGAATTCTTGGTATATTGGGACATGATTCGGTCATTGATAGTTGGAATCATGTTTGGGCAAATTATGAGTTTCCATTAGAGATTGGGTTGAAAGAAGTCGGCGTTCATGTTTGAGAGGATCTTGTGTTGTTGAGTCTTCGGTGAGATCTTGGAAAACCCATTGCCAATAATGACAATATCCCACTTGTCTATTGTCTTGTTGCCATTCAAATCTGTCCAATTGTCGTACTCTTTCGTGTCTTAGAAAGTAAAGTAGTGATTTGTTATGGATTCTACATTTACTTGTATTTCTTCAGATTCGGTGTATGGTATGCCTAATTCAGATGTACACCATGAGGAACCCAAGTTATCTACTGTTACCTTATCACGAGAAGAATATACAAGACTCTTATAGTTTCAGAATGCCTCGCGGATAGCTATATCTTCTTCAGCTTTAATCCAATCAGGTAACTCTATTGTCTGCTTTACTCAGGCTTCTCCACAGCCTTGGGTTGATGCTGGCGCCATCGATCATATGTTAGGTACACCGAATTGCTTTTCACGCATTACTCATTGTTCTACTTTGCCTAATGTCACCCTTGCTAATGGTTCTACTTCACCGGTTAGTAGGATTGATTCTACATTACCTCTTCCATCACTTCGCTTGAAATCTATTCTATATCTACCCTAGCTACTTGTTAACTTTTTATCTGTCAGTAAACTCACCATTTTTTTTAATTGTTCCATCACTGTTTGTGATATAAGATTTGAGAATGGGGAAGACGATTGGTGAAGGACATGAGTCTTGTGGGCTATACTATATGGATCCAGCACCTAGTATCGTTTCATGCTTGGCTACAACACCGGATACTATGGAGATGCATTGTCAGTTGGGCCATCCATCCTTGAGGATTCTTCATCTTATGTGTCCTGATCTAAAGTCTTGTCCTAGTCTCCAATGCCAGTCATGTTAGTTTGGCAAACAAAGTTGTGTTTCTTTTAATCCAGGAGTCAATAAGCAAGCTACTGCTCCCTTTCATTTGGTTCATTATGATGCTTGGGGACATGCATGTGTCAGTTCTTTTCGTTGTTTTACATACTGTCACTTTTATTGATGATTATTTAAGAATGGCATAGTTATATTTAATGAAAAATCATTCGGAGTTATTTGATGTCTTTTGTATATTTCGTTCTGAAATACGAAATCAGTTTGATTCTTTAAGTCATGTTTTTCGCATGTCTTTCAGTTGTACTTGCAAAAACATGGTATTATTCATCAAAGTTTATGTGCTTACACTCTGCAGCAAGTTGGAGTTGTTGAGCATAAGAACCCACATCTTATTGAAATTGCTAAAACGTTATCGATTCATATGAATGTGTCTAAACACTTTTAGGCTGATGTTGTTCTTACTTCATGTTTTCTTATAAATCGAATGCCATCTATAGTACATGGTAAGGTTCCATTGCATCTCCTTCTTGACCAATCACTTTTTACTTCATCTCCTCTTGTCTTTGGCTGCTTATGTTTTGTCAGCCAGTTATCTCTAGGGATTGACAAGCTCGACCCTCGATCGATTCGTTGCATTTTCCTTGGTTGCTTTTGTAGTCAAAAGGGATATTGATATTATTCTCTTGAACATCATAAGTTTTATGTCTATCCTGATGTGTCTTTCTTTGAATCTACTCCATATTTTTCTATTCCTTCTGTATGTTAGAGAAGTCTTCCATAAATTGTGTTCATCATATGTTGCCTTTCTCATCTTCATATGATTCCTTTTTTGCTGATCAATATGCTTCTACCACTATACCACCCTCATAAGATGATTACATCACTTGCCACCATTTCGAGGATTTCCTCATCTTAACCGGTTAGGCGTGCAAGTTTATGTTTGCCTATAGCATACTATCCTATAGGACTCTTCGTTTTCATCAAATCCGCCTCCAGACTCAAGTTTTTCATTAGATGATCTTGACCCTTCAATTGCATTAAGAAAGGGTAAGCACTTCGTTCGTCCTCCTCTTCGTTATCGTCTTTCAAATGTTCTTACATACTCTTTTCTCTCACCATCTTATGCTTCTTTTGTTATATCATTATCTACTATTGTCACTCCAAAGTCTGTTTCTGATGGATTAGCTCAATCTAGTTGGCTAGCTGCAATGCGAGAAGAAATGTCTATTTTATACCATAATGATACGTAAAATCTTGTATCTGTTGCTGTTGATAAATCTACAGTTGGATGTCGATGGGTATTCTCTGCGAAAGTCTTACCTAATGGCATTGTTGATCGATTGAAGGCAAGGTTAGTTGCTAAAGGCTATACTTAGATATATGGTGTTGATTGTTAGGATATCTATTCACCGGTAGCTAACATAACTTTGGTATGTCTTTAATTTCACTTGCTGCTACTCATGATTGGCCCTTGCATCATATAGACATAAAAAATGCCTTTCTCCATGTTGATCTTGAGGAAGAGGTACACATGAAACAACCACTAGGATTTGTTGTTCAGGGGGAGGCGATTTTAGTTTGTCGCTTGAAGGAATCTTTATATGGGTTGAAACAATCTTCACGTGCTTGGTTTAGTAGATTTGGTTCAGTTGTGACTGAATTTGGTCTTTGTAGATGTGATTCGGATCACTCTGTAATTTATTGACAATATATAGTAAGAAAATTATACTGATTGTATATGTCGATATTGTGATTTTAGGAGACGATCATGTAGGCATCGAGAAATTAAAGGGTTTTTTACAACAAAAATTCGACAAGGACATGGGTAGCTTGAAATATTTCTTTGGAATTGAAGCTGCTTGATCAAAGAAGGGTATATATATCTCTCCCAACGAAAGTATGTGCTTGACTTGTTATTTGAAACTGGTTTAACTGGAGCAAAACCAGTTGATTCGCCTATGGATCCTAATGTTAAGCTCTAACCTGATGATAGACATGTCTTAAGTGATCCAGAGAGATATAGAGGGTTAGTTGGTAAACTCAATCATTTAACTGTGATACGTCTTGATGTTTCATTTGCAGTTAGTGTAGTGAGCTAGTTCATGGGTTCAACCCATACTAGTTTTGGATGTGATTTGTATTTTATATTATTTAGAAAGATCTCCAGGATGAGATATTTTATATAAAAATCATGAGAACATGCATGTTGTTGGATACACAGATGATGATTGGGTAGGATCACTATTTGATAGAAGATCAAAGATAGGATATTGTGTGTTTGTTGGTGATAATCTTATCTTATGGAAGAGTAAGAAGTAGATTGTGGTTGCAAGATCAAGTGCAGAATTGGAGTATAGAGCAATGGCATCCATATCATGTGAACTGCTTTAGTTTAAGCATCTTCTAGAAGAACTTGGGTTTCCTCAATTACAACGAATGCAGTTGATATGCGGTAATTAGCCTGCTCTGCATATTGCGTCAAATCCAATTTTTCACGAATGTACAAAGCACATTGAGATTGACTGCACTTTGTTTGTGAGAAATTATTGAATAAGGAAACTAAAACATCTTATATTAAATCTGAAGACTGGCTTGCCGATCTTTTTACTAAGCCACTTCCAGGGGTTCAGGTGAAATATACATGTAACAAGTTAGGAGTATATGGTATATACACTCCAGCTTCAGCTTGAGGGTGAGTGTTAAGATGGTTTAGTTTTATTACTTATGGATATTTTTGTAATTTTAGACATATATTATATAATGTGATATCGTGTTGGGGTTGAATGCAACACTAACACTTTAGATCTTATCAATGGCTAAAGGTCTAACTATAAAAAAAGCTTATGAATTCATTTGAGCCCATGGGGATGAAGTTACATGGCAAAACTTTGTTTGGTGCAAGAAAATAGTGCGGAGGCACTCCTTTTCTCTTTGATTGGCGGCTCAGAGATTTATAACTCAAAATAAGTTAGTTTGTTGGGGTATTATTAATGATAATCATTGTTTTTTATGTAAGAGGGTAGAGGAGAATCAAGTTTTTTTGTTTCTCAAGTGTTCCTTTGTAGCTAAGGTATGGAATATATTGAAAGTCAAAGTCATCGTTTGTAGGCTTTTTCCTCTGGATACTGCTAATCTTCAAGAAGACTTTGTGGATGGGAATTAAAGGATGTCGTTAACTTGAAAAATTATCACCAGCTTGCTTTTTTACTTTGTATGCAAAGAAAGAAATGAGAGAAGAGTTGGAAATAGATTGTGAAATCTTGCAGATGTAGCTTGTTCCATTTATTCTTTTTTTTCTTTTGGCTTGTATTAGCCCAAATGTTGTAATTGCCGATTTCTCGACCTTGGTACCATCTTGACCCTCGGTGTTTGTCAAGAATATGGAAGCATGAGGTCGGCCCGATCCAAGTCTTGAAACATCAACAATTTCCATGGAGTGCATTAACCAATGAGGAGTGTGTGGTTTACAGGGCATGTTAATGGGTTAGAGAGAGTCCATAATAATGAGCTGTGGGCTTCTTATCAAAATGTCCTCAGTCAATTTAACTTGGGTACCTTTTCCATTATATGGACATATTTTTTTTTTTTTTCACTACTGGTCTATTGTGAGACTTTTCTTTTCCACTTTCTTCTTCTTCTTGGATTGCCAACAATTTCTCTCAAGTTCAATTGGGCCACTTGTATTCAACTTTATGAGTCTAGGCTTACTTCAAGTAGAACTTCATAGGCCACAGGTCTTCAGCTGCATTTTTCGTCTGGGCTTGTGCTTCTCAAGTCTCAGAGGCCACATGTCATCAACATCAACATGGCTTGGCTTTTTGTAAGTTAGCTGGCCCACTTGGACCTATTTTTCCAGCAACATGAGCCGCCACCGATATAGGGCTGATCTTCATGGGCTGCGAGGCCATATAAGCTCTAATACCATGTCAAGAATATGGAAGCATGAGGTCGGCCTGGTCTAAGTTTTGAAACATAAACAACTTCTATGGAGTGCATTAACCATGGAGGAAAGTGTGGTCTTCGACTATAATGGGCATGTTAATAGGCTAGAAAGTGGTCCACATAATGAGAGGTGGGCATTCTTATCAAAATACTCTAAGGCAATTTGACTTGGGCACCTTTTTCATTATAAGGACATATCTTTTTTCACTATTAGCTCATATGGGACTTTTCTTTCCCACTTTCTTCTTCTTCTTGGATTGCCAACAGTGTTGTGTTTGAGTTTTCAGGTCTCTTGATTTTATAGATGGGCCTTTTGTGTCTTTCAGCATCTTGACGATTTTCCTTGTAAAGTTTTTTTTCGTATATTTTGAAAATTAATGAAAATCTGACCTTACCCCAAAAAAAAAAAAAAAAAAAAAAAAAAAACCATCATGGGAGTCCTTTGGACGAGTTTAGGTGCATTCTACTTTGCTAAAAGCCATCATTTCTGGGTTGCCAAAAATGGCTGAGATTATTTTTTTTCATTTTCATTGTTTTTTTTTTTTTTTTGGGTTAAAAGAGAGAGAGGGGGTGGGGGTAGGTGGGTGTGTGGTGGTGGTTGTTGGTTTGGAGGGGGATGAGTTGTGGAGAGATGGTTAGCTTGGGATACCTGATGGAATTCAAGCTTCGCTCTGTAAGTGGCAAAAATGGCTGAGAGTATTTTAGGGGTCAGTTTCCGATCTTCTCTTCTTGTCCTCCCTTGCTGACTGCGTGATTGCACATACAGGACAGATTGCTCCAGAAGTCTATTATCCAGGTGAATTTCTTTATAAAGCTTGCTTTATGATGCCTATAGGAACTCACGGAAACTGCTGATGGTTCAGGAGAAGTACATTGTTCCATTTGCTTTCATCATATGATTGGTAGTTCATAGTTGATTCCTCACCCTTGATAACCTTCTGAGTTGGGTAATGTTTTGGCCAAAGTTTATTTTTTGTGCGCTACTGAACCAGTCCAATAATCTCCTCTTTTTTATTTATTTTTATTTTTATTTTTATTTTTTTGTTGCGACCATTTTAAGTTGGCTTAGGACATAGTGGGCTACTGTGATACTCCTTCCTGCACATCATGTGGGCTGTATTAGTATCTTGTGCGGTCTTCTTTTATAGCTCCTATCACAAACTAGTTTACTGTCCATATCTCGTAAGGATTAGTGAGGTGACATTTAGATTGTTTTTTGGGTGATATACTTTGGTGATATACTTTGGTGATATACTGTAATAGTATTGTCTGGCTGATTTCTATTTATATTTGGTTTGATCTGATCTTGCATAATGAATAGGAACTTATGTTTTATTTTTAAAGGTGCGTTCTCATTATATTAGGTTGATTGCTTGCTTCCGATTATTTTAATTTATCAATCTCTTAACTTCGATTAGGTGTGCCTGCGCCCTATCCTGCTCAGACTGGTGACTTTGAAATTGGAGTAGAGCAACTTTCTACGATGACTCGGGACCATGATTTTGTTGCTTTGAGGCAATATGGAGGGGCAAGTTCAAAGTGACATTTCTTGCAATAGAAAATCTTTTCCTTTTATGCTTTGATAGTGACATAGAAGTATTGATGTGTTCATTAGGTTAAGGGCTTATCAGCTAAGATCAAAACAGACGTAGAGAAAGGAATCACAGGTAATGAGACAGACTTATCGGAGCGCAGGAATGTTTTTGGCTCTAATACCTATCCTCGCAAGAAAGGCAGGAGTTTCCTGGTAATATTTTTTATTAAATACCTGATATCTCAACAGTCAGTTGAGTTCTTTTAAGGCGTTGTTGCTTCTTTAGCTATTCTCAAGTT
Organism: Combretum micranthum; assembly: GCA_024138025.1. Lineage (NCBI taxonomy): Eukaryota > Viridiplantae > Streptophyta > Magnoliopsida > Myrtales > Combretaceae > Combretum > Combretum micranthum. The sequence continues at coordinate 2,140,515 of JAMXBD010000062.1, read as the reverse complement.
ATGAATTAGGCATTTTGAAGAAGCAGTACTGCTTTGATATATTTTTGACACCTTTCTTTGATCTTGAGAGGTTCCTCTGGGAGGCCTGGCAAGACTTGACTCTCATTATACTTATTGTAGCTGCTGCAGCATCCTTGGCACTTGGGATAAAAACCGAGGCAAGATAATATTGTTTTGTTCTTCATTTTCTTGCTTCCGTTTGTTCTACCATTGTAACTTGATGATTTAAAATTCTGAAATGCAGAAGCATGTGATTGTTATATATAGTAGTATCAATATGACTGCACTGCATATGTTCCACTGCTACTCTCTCTGGGGCTTTTATGATCTTTTGTGTTTTAAAGTTGAATTGCAGTGGAAAATAAACAATTCTATAATTAAAAGAAATGCAAGCTTAATTTTAATTTCAGTTTCGGGGATTATTTATATGAGAAAGATTAGGTTTCTGGAACCCTAAGTAGAGATAAGAAACACTATTCTTATGTGAAAAAACAGAGAAGGAAAAATTCTTTTCTTATATAATTAATAGTACATAGAAAAAACTATTCATACACATTTTAACATGATTGGTGGCACCACCACCGACTAATTACAATAAATGATAGAAAATTATATTTCCTACATTATTAATTTTCTATTTACATCTATATCAAATCTTTTGATTCTCTAACACTCTTTCTCAAGCTGGAGAATAAATGTTTCCCATTCCCAGCTTGTTAGTAATATTTCGGAAAGTTAGGCTATCGAGTCCTTTTGTGAGCATGTCTGCCAATTGACCATTCAAAGAAACATAAGGTGTACTGACTAGTCTACTTTCAATCTTTTTCTTGATGAAGTGTTGGTCTATCTCAATATGTTTTGTTCTGTCATGCTAAACTGGATTATGTGTAATACTTATAGTAGACTTGTTGTTGCAATATACCTTCATAGGTCCATGCCATTTAACTTGCAAGTCTTCTAAAATTTTTTTGATCCACAAGAGTGTAGAAATAATTTCTGAGTGAAGAACACTGGATGCTTTGAGCAGCATTGGGGGCGGCCTTGATGGCGTAGATCCTCAAGTTGCCGACGTATAGGTAAAAAATTGAAGGTTGATGAAATCTGTTCGAAGGCAGGTACCGTTTGCCTTTATCTGATGAAGGCTGGCATATATTATATTGAAAGCTGGCGGCTTTGCTTCTTGTTTTGTTGGCCATGAATTTCCACTTCTCCAATTTTGCACCAATCTCCTCTCAATTGTTTGTATTTGTAATAGGGTTAATTATCATTGTATTAGACTAGAAAACTTCATGATCAATCGAAAAGTTTGAAAATTTAACCCCAAAAATCCACCCCCCCCCAAAAAAAAAAAAAAAACACAACATAATATAAGACTCACTTGATATCAGCATTTAAATCCAAAAAGTAACGAAATTTTATCAACAAGAACACATAAATTAACCATACTAAATGTGTGGTTGTTTTGGGTGGGGGGTGTGTAGGGGGAACCACAACAACGGGAATGAAAAAACACCTTAGCACACAATAAGGAGACACTATAACAAATAGAATTAAAATAGGAACACACAGAATCGAACCCTAGAAACAATATTCAAACCTAAAATCAATCAGATCGGGGAAACAAAACCTAAACTAAGCACATAAAAGGATACGATCTGTAGATGGAGCAATGGTAGCCATGACTGATCTACTGGAAATTAGATCTTGAAACAAAGGGACAATGATGATAGCATAGAAGAGAGAGATAGAGGTATGTAAAACCTTAGAAAATTGAGGGATTTTTTATTTTGGGGTTTTAGATTTGGGGAAAATGAAACCCTATAAGGGACAAATAAAAAGTGATTTTGTGACATAAGGGTAGAGAGAGTTTTAACTTGCATTTAGTATTAGTTTTTATTTTTGAAAAAAAAAAAAAAAGATGAAATTAAGAGGAAAAATATGGTTTGGATATTTTGCATGTGAGAAATGCCACATGTTGGAAGATAATTGGGCGGTTATGACATATAGAATGATGAACTTAACAGAGTTAGTCCAGGTAGTGATTAGGTCCACGAAATGTAGATTCAGATAGTAAATTGATCTTTTAAAAGTTCAGGTAGCAAATTGCTCTTTGAGTGAAAGTTCAGGTAGTATTTGGGTCATTAACCCTTTGTAATATAAGTCCTTCAAGACTTAAAATATCACTATAAACGTACTTAAGTATCAATTCCTTAATATTTCTATAAAATTTATAATAATTAAACATAATTCGTATAATAAATATTGAGTATAATATGCCTTTATCAAGTGTCTAGACCCAAGAGGGCCATACTAAAGGCTCCTCAAAAAATGACAATGGAATTGATATATATAGGGTCTTGTGGAAAGCGAGTTAGTAAGTGGAGGTATGGTGATATGAGAGTTGATTTGGTTAGGTAGCTCGTGATGTGATTGATATATGGGGTGGATCCCTAAAATTTTGTAAAAGGTGCAACAGAACGATAGAAGTCCTATAAAATATTTACAAACAAAATAACGAAGGAAAATAAAGACGTCAGGTTGCTTGAGTTCGTCTTGATAGGTCGGTGCTTGTGTGATGCAGTAGGTGTTCATTGAGGACTTGGGACTTGGACACATTAGGCTCAATCATTTGCAATTCAGGTCGGAAGTGGAGAAGCTTAGCATGGAGGAGTATCACTTGGGTGCTTGTTGTTGCTGCTAACTTCTTGGTTCCAAGATGGATTGGCTGATTGGTATAAGTTGAGATCATCACTGTTTCTTAACTTTCATTTCTTTCAATCTGAAACTGCTTAGCTTGAAACTAGGTTAGTGGTCTCTGGTATGTGTAAAGTGGAACTTGAGCTTCATGAAGCTTGGCCAACATGTTGAGCTCTCTAAATTCTGGATGGCCATTCACTGAGTGTGCTTCTCGTTGATGTAATAGCTCGGATCGTGCTCAGGTCAGTGTGTGTGGACATGGACTAGCTCGGATTGTTGCCTTGCTTGGTCGGAGGCTTGTGTAGGAGCTCGCTTGACAGTGTCAAGGCTTGGTCGATGTTAAGAATGGTTGCTAGGTGCAGCTCGGCATTTACAGCTGCTGATGGAGCACTTGGGCATGTAGTTGCAACATGTTGTTAGGATGTTGTTTGGGTCTGTTGTGAATGTGCTACCGGGATCTAGTGTGATAGTAGCAACTTGATGCATGACAACAGTAGATGGACATATTTGCTCGATTAGCTCAGTACATCAATGCAGGATTCGAACTTGATCTATTATGTTCACGCGTTGTGGAGCTTGGCACATTGGATTCTGCAGCAAGGTGGTGGAATTTCTTGTGAAGCTGCTCGAATCATCAATTCATGGATCTTGGTCTTGTTAGCTTGTAGATGACTAAAAGCTTGGGCTAACATCAAATCAGGTTGATCGTGGAAGGAGCGAGCTCGGCAGTACAAGTGTTTGACTTTGGATGTGGCAAGCTCAGGTATCCTATTGTGCCTGGCTCAAACGTTTTGGTTGGTGTCCATACACATTAGGTCGATGATTGGCAATGAGTGCTAGCTTGGTTAATGGCTCGTCTCTACTGTTTGGCCATTTGAGTGTGCTTCGAGCTGCTTAGTTGCTGCTACACATGCTGGTCGGTAGGACATTTGAGATAAGCTTGGTTGCTCCTCAGTCTTGCAAGGATCACTATGGGTTGTTGCAGGTTGGTCGAGGAGAAGGCAAGTCAGGTTAGGACTAGGTAGCTCATCTATACCGTAGAGTGCAACTTAGTTGCTGCTGATCTTGGTCTGCTTTAGGTCGAAGTAGCATGGCGGGTTGGTGTAGTTGTATAGAAGCTCGGTTGACGCTCCATAAAAGCTTCAGGAACGCTCGAATTGTGTACGTGTTGGTTTGCCTTGGAAATTCTGCTGCAACTTCTGGGATTTAGAGCTTCTACAGTAGTTGGTCGGTGTTAGCCTAAGTGCTTTGCTCTGCTCGATACTTTAGTGTGTGTTTGGTGAAGCTTTGAATGGTCGCTTGGTGCTTGATGTCGTGTGCTCGATTGTTGCACTATCTATACAAGGTTAAACCAGTAGCTGTGGAGAACATGAATTTATCATGAAAACCCCATTTTCGATCTATTTTCTCAAATTTCTTGCAATTGAACCATAAAATAGACATTTCACAATTTTTCAACAGATTATACATTAAAACTCAATGAAATGTTGGTTTTTATATGAATTTTAGTAGAGGTAAATGTGTAATTTCACACATTTATCTGTCAGCATCACGGTATCCAATCGCCTGAGAATGGCCATGGTCTTTATATAGTAGATGTCTACTTGGAGCACCTTTAATATATCTAAGAATCCTAACAACTGCGTTCTAATAACTTTCACAAGGGGATTGGATAAGCTGACTAATGACATTAACTGTAAAGAATATATCAAGAGGGGTGATAGTAAGGTAACTAAGTTTGCCAACCAACTGATGATATCTACAAGGATTTGCAAATAACTCCCTTTATCCTGATAACAATTTCACATTGGAATCCATTTGAGAATCTACAGGCTTGCAATTAACCATCCTTGTTTCTTCCAAAATATCTAAAGCATATTTTCTTTGAGAGAGTACTATCCTAGAATTGGATTAAGCAACTTTAATGCCAAGAAAGTACCTTAATAAGCCAAGATCCTTGGTTTGAAAATGTTTGAAAAGTTATGCCTTTAAGTGACTAGTATCATCTTGATCATCACCGGTTATGATAATATCATCTACATACAGTATTAAGTAGATGCATTTCCTCTTAGATGTGTGTTTATAGAAAACTGAATGACTAGATATACTACGAGTCATACCAAACTCCACTACTGTAGGATTGAATCTAATAAACCAAGCACGTGGAGATTGTTTTATTCCATAAAGTGAGCGTCGAAGTTTACATACTGGATTAGACTCTCCTTGAGCAACAAAGCCAGGTGATGGCTCCATATAAATCTCCTCTTGAAGTTCACCATGAAGAAGCACATTTTTAATGTCCAATTGATACAAAGGCCAATGTTTCATAGCTGCAATGGATAGAAACAAGAGAACAAATGACATTTTAGCTACAGGAGAGAATGTTTTAACATAGTCCAAACCATATACCTGGGTATAACCCTTGGCAACCAAGCAAGCCTTAAGTCAATCAACTTTGCCATTAGGATCGACTTTTACAGCATAAACCCATTGACACCCCCACAAGAGATTTACCTGGAGGTAACGAAATTGAATACGAAGTACTATTGGCATGCATTGTAGTCATCTCCTCTACCAGTGCTTGAGTTCACCCTGGATTTGAAAGAGCTTCGTGGTAATTTGCAAATGCAGCATGAAGGTTAAGATTTCAATAATGAAGACAGAAGCAGATGCGAAACGAAGGTTTTATAGATACCCTAAATGGCTACGCCTTAATTTAAAATTAAGCTTTATGTGTCGTGATGGCATTGGTTCCTCGTGATGACAGGGGTGACTGTCTGTAGTGGAAAAAGTCGAGGTGGTAATGGTGACTAACTAAACTTTCAATTAGGTATATAACTTGATAACTTCAAACTCGAGGTATAAAATTACAAAAAACGTGTAAAGTTGGGATAGTGGCCACGGTACTGTCCCAGAAGTTTTACATCTAGTTGCTAAGAGAAATGTTGAGCTTTGGAGTTCAGATGTTGTTAGTATTTTAAGAGCTAATGCTTAAGGTTTTACACTTTATGCTAATGGATTCTAAAATCTTTGGTACATCTATTTGATGTTGGCAGGGAATAAGTAGTGTAGTACAAATCTTAGTTCTGCAATTAATGCTTTATTCTTTGCAGTTTTAGGGGCTTTTGATGTTTACTTCCATTGTTGCAAAGCCTGCTCTAAGCTTGCTCCATACAGCATTTCTATTGATTTCACCTGGCAGCATAATAGAAATACTACTAATAACAGATTTGTATAGATATGACAAGATCGAAGAATTTAATTCAATGCTATATCGTCTTTTCTTCTTAACCATAAATTCACTAAATTGGATGGGTGAGAACATATCTTGTTAAGATACACTTGAGCAATATGTATAAGTTGATACTTCATGTGATAAATGCCACCGTCAAAAGGAAATAATCATTAGGGATAGAACAAAAAAGCTTTGATTGCTAATGTCTATTCCTGGCAGTCCCCAACCTTACATCGCACTTTGCAGTTCATTTCTTTCTGCATAACAATAAGAAGACAATTGCTACATCTTAAGTATGGTTTTATTGGCTGTTTATTATATGGCTCTTGTGCTTTATCTTTGGCTATTCTGCTGGGAAATCATCCTTTTCTAAATCTTAACAGGGTATAAAAGAAGGCTGGTATGATGGAGGAAGCATTGCTTTTGCTGTTTTTCTTGTTATTATTGTTACAGGTAAAGAGAGAGACATTTTATTCAGCTTTTATCTATCCCCCTTTTCTTGCAATTCTTAGATCCAATGTGCATTCATGAGTGACTAGATGAATTCTAAAGTTTTTTATTTTTGGTTGTATTTAAAATGGCGGATTTAATGTATATATATGAATTGATATAAAAATACTGATCTGAGCACATGGAGCCATCTCTTTACTTTATTGGTGAGAGAAAAGATGGCAGCCTAGCTGGTGTCATTGCCATTCAAAAGTTACAGGGGTGAGATAAGCTTGCTGGTTTTGCAGCATCTTTTTACTTGAACTACTCCAGTGGATGGTTTCTGTTGGACCCAGGTCATGGCCTTTCTTGGATGCTAAGGGTTGTTGGTCTCAATTTTTTGAGTGAAGAACTTGTCTACTACTCTTGTAATAAATAATTATCAAGATATGGTTGGTTTGAAAATAATTGCCAAAATACTTCACAAAATCGCGTTTAGTAATAAGGATGTAGTAAATTTATACATAAATTGTGCTAGAAAAACGCGATATCATGTTTGAATACGATACCTAAATCGTGTTTGATTATCAGGATATATATTTTTAAGTGAAAATTGTGATTAAAAATTGTGAGATTAGAACAGTATAGATTCAATATTCAAAACGGTCCCTCTCTCTTTCCACTTTTTTTGTTTTTCATTCTTTCTCCCCCTTTTATTGACACATTTCCTTCTCCCTCCCTTTGTCTCCCACACCAACATGCATCCCCCCCCCCCCCCCCCCCCCCCCAACCCCAAAACAAAAATCCCTTCTGACATCTGACAAGCTGTCCCAGGTTTTTCTCTGGTATTTTTGTTTGAGTTTTCATTGCGAAAACTTTAACGTGATGTACTTCAAATGAAAATTTATATCGCGTTTGGTAAACACGATAAATATACGTTATACATATTTCATTATCTCATGTTTTTAAGTCATGATTTTATGATTGTATATTGGTAATTACTTTTATTTTGATCCTAAATAATTAATTAATTTTCATTGGGGTCCTAAACAAGAAATTATTTCCAATGTTTTTTTCTTCATTCAATGTAATCCATTTGCAAGGATAGGCATATATAAATAGTGTATTGGTAGGGCTTTTGGTCCCAATGTCAATTATGTTGACTTTCATTATGCAATATTCTTGAAAACATCTACCTTGACCCATTTATTTGATCAAGCATGCACTTTTCCACAATAGCTCTGGCTGCATCATCAATTTAGGGTTTATTTGGATGGTTTGTTTTTCATCTGTATCTGTATCGAAACGATATGTGTTAATACGTCTAATTTGTATTTATATATTATATATATTTGATATTTTCATGAGAACTGCTAATTTTTTTTATCTGTTTCTATTTTTTAATAAATAATTTGTTAGAAAAAATGTTTGAAAAAAGTGTCTATATCTGTCGGAAAAAGCTAGCCAAACAGACCCTTAATAGTGGCGTTAAGTTTAACACTATAGCCATCTTGTTTAAAAGCTTAAGTTTGTTAATATGACATGAACTATTATTTTTATCACATAGCAGATTGATTCCTCTTTTGGTCATTTCAAGTTGATTCTTGCTACTGTATCTTTTATGGTATAATCATGATATGCATATATGTAGAAATATAACAGCTAATGATTTTCCCGGCATGTCATATCTAATCATTAGTATATTTACCTGATATGTCTGTTCTTTTTATCAGCCATAAGTGATTATCGACAATCCCTGCAGTTCCAAAATTTGAATGAGGAGAAAAGGAATATTGAGCTAGAGGTATGAGCTTAGATTATTGAAACTTTGCCTTTGTTATCAGTTACCAGGATTGTTGACAGCACATGATAGTCCTGCAGGTGATGAGGGGTGGTAGAATGGTGAAGGTTTCCATTTATGATGTTGTTGTTGGTGATGTGATACCGCTTGGAATAGGTCATCAGGTGGGCTTTAGGTTTGCTTTCTTCCATGAGAAGCTTTCAACTTGGTTTGCAATTTGCTGAGTTGTGTTTTTCAGGTCCCTGCTGATGGAATTTTAATCACAGGCCATTCTCTTGCAATTGATGAGTCTAGCATGACTGGTGAAAGCAAGATTGTGAGTTTTCTATACCTTGTGAAGATTACAAATAATTTGTTTTTTTTTCCCTCCTTTATCCATTTTACTAATTTTCCCACCTGGTGGGAATGAGGCATTTTTGGTGTAATTTTTTTTTTTTTTGATTGAGTTAATTAATTTTAATATCATTGAAGGTTCACAAGGATCATAGAGCACCTTTTTTGATGTCTGGTTGCAAAGTAGCTGACGGTGTTGGCACTATGTTGGTGGGATGGTCTTTACTTTCTCATATATTCTTTTTCTTCCAAAAAGTTGTATTATTCTGCTTATATCAGTGTTGGCTTGGATGAGTTATTTTAATGCTGTGATTCAAAGATTTTAAATGTGAAGATATGAATTATTCTAATTTCATGACAGAGAAGGTAAGCCTCTTTAATAGTGTAAGCAAAACTGGAAAGCTGGCCTTCAAGTATATAATTAAAAACTTGGATCAAAAAGGAATCTGGGAAAATGCTTTCTGCTCAATCTTTCATTATCTTTTCTCCCACCTTTAGAAAGAGCGTACGCATTTCTGCTATTATTCAAGGCTAAAACCGTGCATGAGACTTGTTAGGAATTTAGGGATGGAAAACACCAATTTGCAGTGGAAATATTTTTTTAATAAAATCCTAAATTCCCAAATGGATCCATGTGGTGCCCAAAAATTGATATGAAGTGAAGATTTTACCTTAGACACTTTTCAAAATGTCAACGAGGTGGATCTGTTGGTGTTGTGAAATCACAAATGCCCTCTACTTATGCTGGAAATGGGTATGAGTGTGCTAGCATGGGAATTTCCTTGCACGATCTCTTGTGTTTTTTTCAAATTTTTGGGTGTCATCCAAAAAGGTTCCCAACTTCATAAGAGATCACAGATGTTTAGGAAGTAGATGGGAGTTAACCACTTCAAGATGTTGCTTCCTTAGGAAGTACTTTTAGAAGTTATCTCCTTTTGTAACATCTTCTAAAACAGGTTACTTTCTTGGAAAGCACTTTTGTGAGAAGTTACCTCTATTTTTTCTCCCAAAAGAGGTTATTTCCTTGGGAAGTACTTATTTGAGAAGTTACTTCCTTTTTGGAACACCTTCTAAAAAAAGCTATCTCTTTTAGAAGTTTTCTCTTTCAAATAAAAAAAATTATTATTTATTATTCTTAACTTATTATTATTTACATATGCTCTTCTAGGGAACAAAAATACAAACAAATCACACTAATTCAGCCAAATTAACCCGTGAATCTTGCGTAACTCCCCCTCAAGTAGGCTTGAAGATGTCTTCCATAGCTCGCTTGCTAACTAGAAGTTTAAACTGTCCCTTGTGTAGCCTTTTGGTGAGTATGTCCACTATTTGATTTGTAGTTGGTACATTGGAAAGACAAATTAACCCATTTTCAATCTTTTGTTTGATGAAATTCTTGTCAACTTAAATGTGTTTCGTTTTGTCGTGTAAAACCGGGTTTTGAGCGATTGAGATGGCTGCCTTGTTATCACAATATACTTTCATAGGATGAGATACCAAGATCTTCAAGTCTTCAAACGATCTTTTCAACCAAATTGCCTCGCTAATCTCATGAGCAAGAGACCTGAACTCAGCCTTAGCACTACTTCGAGCCTCAACATGTTGCTTTTTACTCCGCCATGTAATGAGATTTCCTCTAACAAAGGTACAGTAGCCCGAAGTAGAATTTCTGTCAGTAGTATAACCTGCCCAATCTACATCAGTGTAGACTTCTATTCGTAGGTTGTTATTTTTTCAAAACAAAAGACCGTATCTAGGAGTTCCTTTTGGGTATCTTAGTATTCTATAGGCTGTATCAAAATTTTCTCATCTAGAGGAGTTCCTTTTAGGTATCTTAGAATTCTATAGGCTGCATCAAAATGTTCTCATCCACATAGACAATTAAGATGGAAATCTTACCATTCTCCGATCGCTTATAAAACATTGTGTGATCAACCTAGCTTTAATGATAACTAAGGCTTTTTACTACTTTTCCAAAATGTTCAAACGAAGTTCTCAAAGGTTGTTTAAGGCTATATAAGGATTTTTTAAGTTTGTAGACTTTATCTTGTCCCATCATCATCTCAAATCTTGTAGGTAGGCTCATAAACACCTCTTCTTCTAAATCCCCATTTAGGAATGCATTCTTGACATCTAACTGGTGTAACGACCAGTCATAATGAGCAGCTAAAGACAATAATACCGAGATGGAATTGATTTTTGCAACGATGGGTAAGGTCGCTTGATAATCAATTCCGTGTGTTTGAGTAGAAGCTTTACTAACTAATATCGCTTTGTATCTCTCAATATCCACATTTGCCTTACACTTTACTGTAAACAATCATTTACACCCCATGGTTTTCTAATCTTTGGGTAAATCAACAACTTCCCACGTCCAACTTCTCTTTAGAGCATTAATCTCTTTCATTACTGCTGATTTACAGTCAGGATCATCGAGTGCTTCTTGTATGTTTATTAGGATAAACAAGTTAGATAACTTAGATATAATGGCATTATGTTTCTTTGAGAGTTTAGCATAGAAAAGATATCGGGATATAGAATGAGAGGTATGTTTAGCTTTCCTAATAGCTATAGGAATATCTAGATCACTAGGCGTAGTATTAGGTATTGAATAAGGAATAGAATCAACATTTGGATCATTAGGGACATGGGGAGTATGAGTAAGAGGAATGCTATGGATGCCTTGAGTAGTTTTGAGTTCTGTTCTTTGAGTAGTTGATTGAACTAGTGCTAAAGGAATTGTGACCTTGTTTGTTTGATGACCTTTCTTCCGTGAATAAGTTAGGAGCTCTAAATCATGTTCTATGGGAACTATGGGTAGTATTTTTTCCCTTGTTGAGGATTCATAAATATTTGGCAAAATAGATTCAGGATCACTTGTTTTCTCAGCATTACTAATTTCTTCTTTATTTAAAAGTTCTTTTTTAGATGTGGAACCAGGTATAGAACTGGTAATTGGTGTGACATGATCAATAGAATCAGTGGTTTTAGGTAAAGGAATAGTAGAAATATCCCAGAAATTTCCTCATCCTCGTCCTCCTCTCTATCCTTGAAGAGAAATTTTTTGAAAGAAAGGGTGACTTTCAAGATATGTAACATCCATAGAGACAACTATTTTTTTAGTTTGTGGATTAAAACACCTGTATTCTTTTTTGTTTGGAGCATTAACAATAAAATTTCATGTTTCCTCCCTTGGATCAAGTTTAGATCTCCCTTCACTATTTATGTGAACATACGCTATGCACCCAAATATTTTAATAAGAAGATTTGAAGGTATTTGTGAATCAGGAAAAAATTTTTTTAAACCATCAATAGGAGTAATATAGTTCAGAACACGAGCAGGCATGCTATTAATAAGATATGATACAGTTAAGATAGCTTGTCTCCATAAATATTTAGGACCATTCAGTGAAACATCATAGCTCGATAAACTTCAAGAAGATGTTTATTTTTGCACTTAGCAGCACCATTTTGCTGAGGTGTATCGACATAAGTAGTTTGATGATGAATCCCTTTCTCAGTGAAAAAACTTCCAATAATACCTTTGAAGTATTTAGTTCCATTTTTTGTGTAAAGAATCCCAATTTTGGGTTCAAAAAGGTTTTCAATCATTGAGTAAAACATTTTAAATAGTTTTTCAACCTCGGATTTTTCTGACATTAAGTATACCCAACATAAACGGGTATGATCATCGATAAATGTCACAAACCATGTTTTATTTGAGGGTGTATTAATCCTTGATGGACCCTAAATGTCACTCTAGATTGAGTAAAATGGTTTTGAAGCTTGATAAGTTTTAGGATGATAAACACTCTTATGACTTTTAGATAAAACGCAGTTCTCACAATATAGTTTAGAACAATCTAATCCTTTAAATAAACAAGGAAATAGTTTTTTAAGATAAAGAAAACTAGGATGCCTCGTTTTATAGTGCCAAAGCATAATTTTACTCTCAACTAGAGTAGAACTAATACTACTTAAACCTTGAGCATTTTTATTCTTGGAATCTTGATCTTCAAAATAATAGAGGCCATTGATTAATTTAGCTGCCAAATCATCTTTTCCGAGTTCATTTCTTGGAAAACACAATATGAGTCAAAGAAAGTAACACGGCAATTAAGAGTCTCTAGATAATTTGCTATATGATAGTAGATTACAAGTAAGTTTAGGAACATGTAAGACATTCTTTAAAGAAATGTTTTTTGAAAGATTTACCAAACCTTTGTTGGCTATGGAGGAATAAGATCCATTTGCTATATGAATTTTTTCATGGCCAGAACAAGGATAGTAAGAATGACATAAGCTAGACAAACTTCTCATCCAATCTGGGGCTCCCGAATCTATGATCCAAGGTGTAGAATAATTTAGTGAGTGACAAGATAATGCCTTAAAATTATTACTTTCTTGAGCCATAGAAGCATTAGGAGCACTAGATGAACCCCAGTTGAACTTTGGCAATTTTTGGATTTGATGGGGCCAAATTTGCCTCATGTGTAGCAGGAGTCTTATTAAATCATCCTTCATGGGAGCCCTTCCAATTTGCTGGCTTTCCATGAAGTTTCTAGCATGTCTCACGTGTATGATGTGGTTTGTTGCAATAATCCTACTAAACACGAGGTTTGTCATTGGATTTCTTGTTAGTATTCACCCCAGTTGCAAGAGTAGAGTTTTCAATAGGATTGCCAGGGTTTTTCTTGCCGAGCATAACAAGTGGTTGACTCTTCTCATGGCGGACTTCAGAGAACACTTAACCAATCGATGGAATCGGCTATCTACCGATGATCTTGCCTCTAACTTCATCAAAATTCTTAAGTCCAATAAGAAACAAAAATACGATTATCCTCCGCCATTTTTTTATAATGGTTATAATTATGAGTATGCTTCCATTCATAATCATTGAAGAGATCCAAGTCTTGCCAAAGACGTTTCAAGGAATTAGAATACTTAGTGATAGTATCCTCACCTTGGCGGATTTCTTCCATTTTCAAAGTCAACTCGTATACCTCAGATTGATTCCTCAAGTCTGTGAACATTTGGTTGACATTATCCCAAAGCTCCTTGGCCGGATGATAGCACATATAGTTGGAGCTTATGTCTTCCTCCCTTGAATTTACCAACCATGTCACCACCATTGGGTTCTCTACGTCCTATGTAGCATAGCTAGAATCGCTAGGTGTAGGCTTCCTCTTTTCTCCGAACAAATATCCCATCTTGCCCCTACCACGAATATACATGGCACAGATTGGGACCAGCGCAAGAAATTCTCTCCATTCAGTTTAATCATGGTAATTTGAATAGAGTAGGATTCTGATGTGGGAACCTGAGTGGTAGTCTTGGATGTAGGTGGGTCTGAAGTGGGCATATTCTTCTTGGCAATGTTGGTTGCCTCCAAAATTTGAGACATGATGATGAAAAAAAGGAATAGAGAGGAAGGAGATGGGCTGATACAGATGAAGGCTAGAGATTCAGGAATTAGGGTTTCTGCTTTGATACCATATGAACATGTGTGGTATGAAAAGATTGTATAATTCTTGTTCTATATTGGTACAAATTTATAACTACACAAGAGGCTAAAACTGGTAAGTATCCTAGAAAAAAAACTAATTGACAGCTTTAATTGACAATTGTACATAACCTATTCTAGGAAACTAAAATACAAACAAATCACACTAATTCAGCCTACTTAGCCCGTGAATCTTGCAACAGTAGATTATTAGTAAAGTGATTGTCTTTAGAAATACTTCCTAAATATATCCTAATCGTCTTAATCCATTTTAGATAATTAGGACTGATAAGCTTACGTTCTGTGATTTTGAGCATTGGTGGAACAACATTTGTTATTACAGTTTTTTGATCTTCAGCCATGGGATACAAGTAATGATTCTCAATAATAATTAACAGAAAATAAACCCAATCATACGATTCTAATAGAGCCCTACCACTTTAATTGATGCAATACCCTTAAAACTCCAGCACTCAAAAAGCCACCAACAAACATGCAGTCGCCAAAATAAATTAAAAAGCCAAAACTTCACTCAGAAGGAGTCAATTAGACACAATGAGTCAATTGGGGAACACCGCAAGTCCAACCCACCACACCAATAATGTCAGAGTGGAGACGCCTACCTAGACTCCAGTCACCAATGAACCTATGGACTCCATAAACACGATCACAAACTCCACTCTGCCACAAATATGACCATGAACTTTGATGAATCTCCACCGCCAGAATCACTATAGACATGATAGTGACAAACTACGACCACCCTGGAACTCTTGTCACAACTATTACTCAGCACAATGGTAAATGTGAAAAACAAAGCAACCCTAAAAATCATAGCTCTAATTCCATGTAAATTGAGAGTAAAAAGAATTTTCTGTATATTTATTGATTTACACAATACATATTTATATACATGCTAAAAGATTAGAAAAAAAAAAGGAATGCTATCCTCTTAATAAAATACATTTCTATTTTATAAACACTATCCTATTCTATAATAGTTAACTTCTCTATTCTGTAACAAACATGAAAATGATTCCAAAACTTGAAATTCATATGCTACTATACATTAACTTTGACCCATTTGTATATTATTTATTTGTTTATTTTTTTCCCTTAACCTACTATGATATGATGGTATGAACTACAAACCAATGATCAAAACTACGATAGCTAGAATGAGAGATAAAGGGAGGCTGAAAAAGAGAGAAAAGGTGCAACAGTAGATGTTCCATGTGGTGCTTGAAAAGTGTAAAGAGAAGTCAGAGTTCACATCTGCGTTTTTCAATAAATAGTTCTTTAAAGGTGAATGCATGTGGTTTATGTGTCTTCCATTATTATAAGGGCTGGGCACGATGAGGCATTCCCATAATGTGCTGATGATTAAAAGGGAAATCCTTGAATATGTGTTCACTTCCCTACTAGCCAAAGTACTTTTGAAGGCACCTTTTCCTTGCATCCCGAGTGCTCTTTGTGGGATATTTTGTGGATGTAAAGTTTATATTTTTGCACATATCCTTATGTGCATGACTTGTTTTAGGCTTAAAGCCATTTGAAAGAATGAAACTGTGAAATAATAACAACGGAGATACTATTTGGTGTGTTTCTAACAAGTATCATGCTTTCTCTCTTTTTCCAGAATGCATTTCTTGTTTAGTTACTTCTGATAGTATCACAGCAATACTGGTTTTCAGGTCACTAGTGTTGGAATTAATACTGAGTGGGGACTATTAATGGCCAGTATTTCTGAGGATACTGGTGAGGAGACTCCTTTACAGGTTATTACAGTCAATCCTCATCTGATACTATTTCCTTCCAAGCTATATCATCTTCATCTTCTTGCTAAATGCATATAGTATAGGTACGCTTGAATGGGGTTGCTACGTTTATAGGCATTGTTGGTCTTACAGTTGCTGGTTTGGTGCTTGTTGTGCTTTTGGTGAGGTTGGTAATTGTTTATCTGATAGTTTGGTTTTATACTGTCAAACAGAGCTGTGTGCTTTGCTTAAATCTGGCTTTTAATTACTTAGATACTTTACTGGAAATACAAAAGATCCAGGTGGAGGAGTCCAATTTGTTAAGGGTACAACCAGCGCTGGTGATGCTGTGGATGATGTCATTAAAATTGTGACCATTGCTGTAAGTACAGTTTTTTTTTAACATGACATCCAATTTAAGACGTATTTTGTTGCTGATGACACTGATCCAGAGCATGCAGGTCACGATGTAGTGTTGCAGTGCCTGAAGGGCTTCCTTTGGCTGTTACCTTAACGTAAGCATGAGCTCTTGTTGTTGGTTATAAATCACTTTGTGATCCTCATTCCATGCTTGTAACCTTGGCTTACCAGATTGGCTTACTCAATGAAGAAAATGATGGCTGATAAAGCGCTGGCAAGTGTCATGTACTTTTTTGCTTTTCTGAATTAGCACAGATAGAACTGCCATGGTATGGAATGCTGCTACAGGATCACCATATCTTACAGCATCAGTGTATCTGCAGGTTCGAAGACTTTCAGCATGTGAAACTATGGGATCAGCTACAACGATTTGCAGTGATAAAACTGGCACTTTGACCTTGAACCAGGTGATCTTTGGATTCTTTATGATTCTCATAAAAACTTGAGTTAGGTGTACATGTAGAAAATTTCAGATGCACGGAGAGGGTCTTATTTAATTGTGTTTTGTCCTTGTGCTTTCACATTTGGTCCACCTACTTTAGTTTTTTTGTAGTTGCTCTTTCTTATGGTGTACATGTGTATATATTTGTTGGGGAAATATCCCAGCAGGAGTTTTTATTATGTGTAATTGTCCTCAATGCTGCATCTTCATGGTTGCCATTATGTGGAAATTACCATGAAACGTTGAATTACAGATGACAGTTGTTGAGGCCTACATTGGAAGATCGAAGATGGATTCGTCCAGTGACTCCTCATGGTTACAACAGTCTGTTGCCTCTGTGCTCTATGAGGGTGTTGCACAGAATACCCAAGGCAATGTATTTGTGCCCAAGGTACTTGGCTTCTGGAGCTGAAAAGATATACTGTATTTGTTCATGGTGACATTATTTACTTTTGTAATTTCTCTCGGATTTCGTCTGATTTATTTGTGCCAAAGATTTCTTACTTCTTGTTTTTTAATTTGAATCACATGTTACCTTTGGGAAAGATTAATTTGCCTTTCTTGAATATTGTGAACATGCTTTCTGCTGCTAAGGCTTGCAAAAGGATTTCTAGAAATGTTATTTGGATCTTGACATACACTGCATTTTTCATGTTACTCTGTTTTGCTCTTTTTTCATGAACAAACTGTTACTTTGATGTCCACTGCAAAAAACTGTGGTTTCTTCCATTTGCTGTATAGGATGGGGGAGATGCTGAGATATCTGGATCGCCAACTGAAAAAGCTATCCTTTCATGGGCAGTTCAGGTACAGTAATTTGTTATGATTTATATTGGCTAGTGCTACACTTAAACCATGCTCCAGTTTTTGTGGTTTAAGGTTTTTGTCTTGTTTTGACAGCTGGGAATGAAATTTGATGCTGTGAGATCCGAGTCTACAATTCTTCATATTGTTCCATTCAATTCAGAAAAAAAAGAGGTGGTGTTGCTGTGAAACAGGTAATCACTGAGTCTTATGATCCTTCAAGACATCGATTAGTCCAACTGTATTTTGGTATGCTCCTGCTCATTCTTTTCTAGTTGTTGGAATCTTCCTGAAACAGTCTTGTGAAAAGATTTCTCCCCTACTGCATATATAAGTCTAGCCATTATCCTCTTAGTCATATTTTCTATGAGAAAGTGAGATCCTGATGAGCTATAGTGTTCTATTCTTTTGGGTATAATATCGGTGTCTTCTCTCATGGGACATGATCAACAAACAGTTCCTTATCCCTTGAATCCTTACTAACACCTTGTCTACGGGTGCTTTTTGCTCTGCTTATCTTGCCAATGTCTAAAACTTTACTAAGGAAGAAAGAAAGCAAGTGAATACTTTATCTATGTAATTAAGGAGTTTTGCTGACTGATGAATGCTTGGGTGTGTAAAGGAATGCCAAATGGAAAAAATTTTTTTTAGTTAAATTCTTCTCTCATTTTCTTGTCTTTAATTGATTATTAAAGGGAGATGCATTGGGTTATGTTTTGCACAATTATTGATGAGAAGGCCCTCTAAAGTAAAGGGAAGTGCGTGAATTGTGTAATAAAGAGGTAGCAAGCCATTATAAATAAAAGTCATAAAGCAAATTGAATGCAAATCGTGAGAAAAGTAGATAACAAGAATTTGAAGCTTTCATTTATGTCCTATTCATGTAATTTTTCAGATGAACTGTTGTTTAGGTGTTGGAACTTTTATGTTTTTGCAACTGGGTGTCTAAAGTTTACAATTTTGCAATTTGTGTAAAACTTTTCAAAAAGATGATGTTTTGAAGACACTGAGCAAGGTTTCCAAAGGTTCACACTGGTTGGACAATACCAAAGCCTACACAGCATTCAGGACACTGATATGTGTGCAGTTGCTGAAAGTTCAGGCGCTAAAATGCAAAATTGATATATTAGAAACTAAATATCAAAGAGGAAAGAGTTTTGGCTCTTGCACAGTGGTTGTTCCTTTATTTTGGTCTCATCTTTTGCAAAGAAAAGTCAGCACAAAGGTTCATTTGTTAACTAGACCTCCTTTTTAGTAATATTGTCTTCCACTTTGACAATAAAACAACGATTTTTTTTTTTTTTTTCAATATAGAAAAATTCTTCTGACCTATGCTATTGGGCTCTCACTTGATGATTTGTCAAAGTCAAAAGATATTTGGAGTGATGGCCTGTATAGGAACATCCTGAAGTAAACTGAATGGCCTAAAATCTTGGCCTTATTTTTATTTACCAATGATAGTATGTTTTTTCAAAGGATTTGCAGTTCTGAGCATAAGTAATCCAGTCACTGGCTTATTTGCCACTTTAAGTAACTTAAGTTACTTTTACTTTAATGAATTTCCCTAAGATTCCTGGTAAAATCTTTGCCTGTGGCAGTCTAGCTCTGAAGTTCGCATACATTGGAAGGGAGCGGCAGAGATAGTCTTAGCCTTATGCACAAAATATATTGACTTAGATGGGCAGTTGCAATCTATTGCAGAAGAAAAGGTCAGAACTCTTCTTATCTTGCCAAATGAATTACTTTCTAATAATTTTTCCATGAGCATAATAATCTGTGATTCAGATTTGGAATTGGAGTAAATTTTTTGTTTCATTTTGTTTAATTTTTTCCATTCTTCTTGAAAGAGATGACAGTAGTTTAGCAACCTCCGTTTCTGTGAAAATGTTGTTCTTGCTTTTGATTTTCATGATTACGTCAAGTAGTGGCATTTTTTAGGGAAATCAAGGATAATGAAAAGTTTTAGGGCAACATAGATCAATTGGCGCCCTATCTTTTCCTATTCATGATAGCACGAAAGCCTCATAGTGGGTTAGGTTAGATGTAGATTCATAACTAACCAATTTTAATGCTTAAACTTAAATATCTGGTTTGGTTTTAGTATTTATTAACTTCCTTTTAGTTGTGAGTTGAGACCTTCAATTGAATCCCATAAGCCATTCAGTGAATCAATCTCATCTGATGTTATATCAAATTTAACACCACAATTATATGATCAAAAAGTTAAGCTTGTAGATCTTGTCTGATCTTTATGTTTATTATTGTTCAGTGTTAACATTACAACTAATTTATGGCTGAGACCTCAATTAAAGCTCAATAAATTAAATTGCTAATTAAATGAATGGTCATGTGAGGGTAAAGGATTTGTATTCCTGTTTGAATTCCATTCCATAACATCTATTGAAAACTAAACTTTTAGATCTTGCCATTTGGAGTTCCAAATTTCTTAGCACTGCTTCAGTTTGGGTGGTCCATTTACCAACAACTAGAATGCTAAGTTCTCTGTTTTCATGACCAATGAACTTGTTATAATATATTGATTAATACTGGAACTTCACCGATTCAAGACTAGAAACCAATTAAAAGTTCAAACATCTGTGAACTTCACCGATTTGCCACAATTCATACTTCTCATGTGCATTTTCTTTTGAACATCTAATATCAATTATGTCTTGTCTGAAAACGGGCATTGGCTAAAGTAAAGATCAAAAGAAAGCTCACGCTGACTTAACATCTAATATCAATTACATCATCTACAGAAATTGTTGTTAAAATATATCAAGTCTTACTATTCTTTGAGTTGCAGGACTTTTTCAAGCAAACTATTGACGACATGGCTACAAGAAGCTTGCGGTGTGTTGCCATTGCTTATATGCTGTATGACCCTGATAAAGTTCCTGCCGATGATGAGAGTTTAGACAAATGGGTGTTACCTGAAGATGACCTTATTTTGCTTGCTATTGTTGGGATTAAGGTAGAAATAAAAATGACATGCAAAGTGCTGTGTTCTTTTCTCTGCTGTCTTGGAAATGAAATTTTTACTACATCATTATGGTGGTATAGGATTGAATATACTAGTTTAGGTTTCATTTGGAGAGAAATGAATTATAGAGAGAATCCAACGATTTCTTGAATATTGAAGTTATGACATTTTATAGGAAAAATAGGATAGTTTCTTTCATAATTTTCTGCCTCTTCAACAAATACAAGAGTGGTAGTTATCACCTTGAGCCACTTTCATTTTCACTCCATGAAGTAAGCTTCCCCCTAAAATCTCTCTTAGCACTACTAACATCATAACCATCATGTAACTGAAAATCTAACTATTACCCTTGGTTTAGACTAACAAACTCAAAACAACAAATATAACTCAAGACAACAACAAGAAGCCACACAGTGTTACTGGATACAATACCACACATAGACACAACACAAATATGCACCAGCAGCTACATGGTAAACAAAGCACCACTAGCTTGTAACTACTGGCTGTGACATTTACTCCTGCCTTCAAGATGCGACTGACCTCAGGATTGAGTATCCTCTGGTTTATCAATAATTTCTCTCTTGATAGGACTCACCAGCAGCTATTCCATATGATATGCCACTAGCTCCAAATTGAACTTCTTTCATACACTTAAACACATGATATTGCATCCTCTTATGAACCGATAATTTGTTGAAGAAGCACAATATCTGGACTAAAATTTCCCATTTTTAATTCTCTGGCTTTATGTCCAATACCTGCTTTTTTGGTGTTGCAGTTTCCTTCCATATGGCTTCTGCTACATATTCTCTACTCATGAACAGTGCTTCCATAATCTTGATGTAGTTCTTTTAATTCATATTTCATCATTCTGCTTAATGTAATTCTGGCTCACCCACTCTAATTGATAGATTTGCCCAGGAACCTTGTGTTGTTTAAGCTTCTCTTTTGAAGGTTTCCCTTTTAGAATCCTGGGCTAGTTAAATTAAAAAAAAAAAAAAAAGAAACTTGGGCTAGTTCATCCTTATGTTTTTTGCTCATGGAAGAAATTTTACTGCATACAAATAGTCAATCTAATCATCAAAGATGCCTCCTTCCATGGGAGATTCTTCTTTGATAGACTAAATTTAAAAAGCTTAAGGACCCTTTAGTTAAAGATTTGAACCTGGCCTTCTATTGTTTTCTTCTTTGACCTGGGTTTAGCCCTGGAAGAATCAGTCTTTGTGTCATCATGTTGATTCTCAGCGTTATCCTTCTCCCTGTCTTCTGCTTCCAAACCTCCTTTCAAATGATGTTGAGCCAATGCTTCCTTCTTGTCCTTTCTTTCCAATGTATTGATTAGTCAAGTTGCAAGAAAAGGCCGGCCGATTGGATCACCAATTGATGCTGCCTCAATACCATTTTTTATCCTCCTTGTACAATATGATGAATGCTTTGAATTCCCATTGTTCTATGGTGTTAGCTCTGCTACCAACTTCTTGCAAGATCAAATAAGCTAGGTTTAAAACTTGTTTGGAGTGAACTTTACAATCACATGAAATGGCTTTATTATAGAGAGAACCCAGTGATGTTTTGAACACTTAAAGTTTTGGATTTTCTGGAGGAAAATAAGCTTAGTTTCCTTCATTAGACTTCTGCCTTTTTATGTAGTACAAGAGCAGTAGTTATAACCTTCAACCATTCCCCTTTTTTCACTCCACGATGTAATCTACCCCTAAAATCTTTCCTAGCACTACTATCATAACCATCATGTAACTGAAACCCAACCTGACTACCTACCCTAGTTCTAGATGAGCAAACTCAAAAGAGCAAACATAAAATCTCTCCTAGCACAATTGTTGGCTATGTCATACGGTCACTGGGTAGACCAAGGGATTAGTGTCAACCTTTGTCGTCTTTATTCCCTTTATTTTAAGGAGCTGTTTCTTTGCCATTGGATTGACTTTTTGTCATTATATTTATTAATCGACCAATTTCATGATCTGAGTCATGTCTTCGTCTTGTGGTTGACATTTATGCATCATTGCAGGATCCCTGTCGTTCTGGTGTTAAGGATGCAGTGAAGGTGTGCATGGATGCTGGGGTTAAGGTTGGTTCTTTTTTTCGTTTAATGTGAGTTCTCTTTGGAATTGTTGTATATATAGATTTTTCTTATCAGTGGATGTCGATCGATTGGAAATGAGGATAGAAGGAACTTGCATATAAATTTTGTTGAGGATACTGTGCTGTTGATATATTGTATTTAGGCTTATGTACTTTTTCATCAACTTACATCTTAGTACTATGGTGATGAGAACCATCATTAATTTTAGAATTTAGAAGAATGAATCATATGTATATTTCATGAAATGACATGTACATAAATCAAATTTATACATAGCAGCCCTAGTATCAATTTAGGAAACTAATCAAGTCAAATCCCATAATTATGTGGGTCCCCTAACCAAAGAGGAATATTAGCCGTATAGGTTTAATTCTAGGAAATTGAAGAAAAAACACACTTTCCTACAAAAGCTAACTAATTAATTACTTGTATTTTCCTACACTCTGCTTCAAGTTGGTGATTAGGAATTTTCCATTCCCAGCTTGGATATTGTAAAAGTGTAGATAGTAATGGGAAAAATTATATGTATTTTTTTATGTGATGATTATTTTTGTATATACAAGAAGATATATATATATATATATATGTAATGTGTTCCTAGTGGTTGGTGTACCAATCTCTACCTACTATTGTATTAATTACACTCATAAATACAATATTATATATTTTTTCTGTAACACTCTCTTCAAGTTAGAGCATAGATATTAATCATGCTCAGCTTGTTACAAAGGTAATCAACCCGAACCTCATTTAAAGCTTTTGTAAAGAGATCTCCTAATTGTTCTCAAGATTTCACAAACCTTGTGGAAATGTGACATTGCTGAATTTTCTCATGAGCAAGGTGACAATCGATTTCAATATGCTTGCTTTATTCATGGAATATTGGATTCGATGCAATATGAAGAGCATCTTAGTTATCACATCATAATTTTGTAGGTAGTGAAGTGTTAAGGCCTATTTCATTTGAGAGAGGATATATCCATATTATTTCACACATTGACTATGCCATAACTCTATATTTTGATTTTGTACTTGATCAAGACACAACGCTTTGCTTGTTGCTTGTTATTTAATATGAACAAATGGAATAAAATTGTTATATGTATTTTGTTATGTAAAAGATGAGAATATGTATAAAACAATGTTTTTACTTACTCACCTACCTAACACATCATTAATTATGATATATTATTTATATTAATTTACATTCCTTAACACTTCTCCTCAAGTTGGAGCATAGATATCAATCATGACCAACTTGTTACAAATATCATTGATTCTAGCCCCATTCAATGCTTTAGTAAAAATATCTGCCAATTGTGCTCTAGTCTTGACATGTCCTGTGGAGATCAATTTCTATTGTATCTTTTCATGGATGAAATGACAGTCAATTTCAATTTGCTTGGTTAGCTCATGGAACACGGGATTAGACGCAATATGAAGAGTAGCCTGTTTATCACACCATAACTGAGTAGGCATTGGTACCTCAAGACTAAGTTCAATCAAAAGTTGATGAATCCATACTATTTCACACTGATTGTGCCATAGCCTTGTATTCTGCTTCTGCACTCGAGCGGGATACTGTGTTCTGTTTTTTACTTCTTCAAGAAATTAGATTACCTCCAACAAACACACAATAGTGGATCTTCTATCTATTTTGGATCCTGCCCAATCAAGATCTGAGAAATAATCGATGCGATTATGTCCATTATCTTTATACACTAATACAAGTCCTGGAGCACCCTTTAGATAACATAGAATTTGTTCTAAAGCTGCCTAATGATGTATTGTAGGAGAGGATATAAATTGACTTATAATACTAACTGGATACGCAATATCAGGACGGGTCACAGTGAGGTAATTCTACTTTCCAAACAAACACCTATATCTCTCAGGATCTTTGAGTAATTCACCCTCTTTTGTAAGCTGTATATTAGGAAGCATAGGAGTACCGCACGGCTTAGCTCCCAGTTTTCCCATCTCTATTAATAAATCAAGCACATATTTTCATTGAGACAGAAAAATGCCCTACTTGCTCCTTTTTAACTCAATACCCAAGAAATATTTCAACATTCCTAAGTCCTTTGTTTGAAATTGGGCTTGCTGAAATGATTTGAGAGAGGATATCCCCGCATTGTCACTTCCTGTAATAATAATATCATCAATATAGACAACAAGAAGAATCATTCCAGAGTTGGTGCATCTAAAGAATGCAGAGTGATCTGACTTGCTTTTCTGTAAGCCAAAAGCTTCAACTGCCTGATTGAATTTTCCAAACTAGGCCCGAGGACTCTGTTTCAAACCATATAATGACTTCCGAAGACGACAAACTTTAGCCAATTTCCCTTGAGCAACAAACCCAGGTGGTTACTCCATATATACTTCCTCCTGCAAATCATTGTGTAAGAATGCATTTTTTATATCCAATTGATATAAAGGCCAATGATGAGTAGCTGCTAAAGATATTGTCAACTGTATAGTAGTCAACTTAGCCACAGGAGAAAATATGTCTAAGTAATCTGTCCCATAAGTCTGAGCATAACCATTAGCCACAAGACGGGCTTTTAACTGAGCAATTGATCCATTCGGATAAACTTTGACAGCAAACACCCACTTACAACCAATTGTCTTTTTTTCCTGTTGGTAAGTCCACTAGATGCCACGTACCATTAATATCCAAGGCATTCATTTCTTTAATCATAGCATCACGCCAGCCAAGATGAGAGAGAGCACCACGAAGTGTCTTAGGAAGTGCCACAATACCAAGAGATGCAATAAATGAAGATGATGGAGATGACAAGTGATCATATGAAACAAAGGAAGAAATATGATAGGGACATTGACGTTTAATTTTTCGAAGTGCAATTGGAAGATCAAGGTCAGTTGGAGTGGGATCTGTAGAAGAAGAAGAGGATGGTTTAGGACATGAAGTGGGCAGGTCTCGTCGTTTGGAATATACGTATCGGATAGGAGGCCATGGTAGAGCTGGTGTTGATGGAGCTGTCTGTGCACCTGGAGATGTAATATGATAAACTAACATATCGTCATCCTTATCTTGTGTTGACTTTTCAATTGATGGAAAAAATGGAGTGTTTTCTGCAAATGTAACATTTGCTGACACAAGATACTTGTCAAGATGGGGATAGTAACATCGATAGCCCTTTTGAACCCGAGAATAACCTGAAAAGACACATTTAAGAGACTTAGGATCCAATTTGGTTACCTGAGGACAAACATTACGAACAAAGCAGGTACAACCAAATATTTTAGGTTCAATAGGAAACGATGATTTTATAGAATAAGGAATCTCCCCTTGAAGAACAGATGAGGGAAGACGGTTGATTAGGAAACATGCAGTGGAAACTGCATCAACCAAAAAATGTTTAAAAACATTCATTTGAAATAGGAGGGCTCTTGTTGTCTCAAGAAGATGGTGATTTTTTCTTTTAGCCACTTTATTTTGGGATGGTGTATCAATCCATGAAGATTGGTGAAGAATGGCATTTTGAATCATGTAAGTCTGAAACGAGTGAGAAAAGTACTCTTTGGCATTATCACTTCTTAATGTTTGGACAGAGGTATTAAAGTGTGTTTTGATCTCAACACAAACGGCAGTAAAATGAGAAAATACCTCATAACAATTTTTCATAAGATAAAACCAAGTCATGCGAGAGTAATCATCCACAAAAGTAACAAAATATCTAAAACCAGGTTTATATGTAATAGGACAAGGTCCCTATACATCAAAATGGACTAATTCAAAGGGCATTCTAACCCTTTTATTGATTCTAGGTATTGAAGACAATCGATGGTGTTTGGCAAACTGACATGACTCACAATCTAATCTCGAGACACTATTAAATTGGGGATAAAATTTCTTTAACACCGATAAAAAAGGATGTCCCCATCGGCAGTGTACCTCAAATGGTGTGAGGACACTAAAGCATGCAACAGATCTTGACACTTGAGTATCCAGGATGTAGAGACCTCCTGATTCATGTCCTTTACCAATAATCTTCTTCGTCATGAGATCCTGAAATACACAATGGTCGGGAAGAAATGTGGTACAATAATTCAAGGTACGAGTGAGTTGACTGATAGATCGTAAATTAAAAGAAAATTGAGGTAAACATAATATTGAGGACAGGGAAAGAAGTGGAGTAGGATCAATAGAGCCAGAACCAAGAACACACGATTTAGAACCATCTGCTAATGTGACATTTATAGGACTTGTATAAGCTTGATAGGTGGAAAAGAGATCAAAATTACCTGTCACATGATCCGTGGCACCAGAGTCAATGACCCGCTTAGAAGATGAGGAAAGAAGACATGTATTTGGTTTTCCTGACTCATCAACATCAGAGACATGATGGGATGAAGTCTTCAATGCCTTTTGGAATTGAGAGAACTTTGCATATTCATGAGTAGAAACAGTGATTATTATATCAGTCATCTTATTTAACAAATGAACTTATGCTTCCTCTAAACGAGAAAGCAATTCCCAACAGTATAAGATAAGTCAAATGCAACTTCTAAACATGGTGTATGTTGTAATCGAACTCCCAATACTCACTAGCAACCTTAATCACTTTACTTAAACACTGAGTTTTCAAAACTACCAAAGTAGATTTTAAACACAACAAATCCACGTTCAGCAACCTCCAATACAACTTCTAACCTTCTCACAAATTTCACAACCTTCGAATATAAAGGATGAAAAACAATTGCAACCGATGGACACCAACTACCAGAAGATAACACCGATGTCAACAAAATGCAATTCACGACAAATTTAGACGCTACGCCACAACACTTTTCGAAAACATCCACTAAAGGACTATTAACAAGGATCAACCCAATATCAATAGAGGCAGAAAAAACCTTGCCAATGATGTTTCAAAGCTTCCAGATGCGAAAAAGTCCTCCACGCGCCAACACAAGACTGGAAGGTCGAGAGCTTCGAGTGGCGCGTGAGGCCTATGTGCTTGTTGTTTGGATGCTGGACTTCGTGAGTGAGCTGATCGGTGGGTGGTCCTCCTTTCTAGGCCGGCGGTGACAAAAGAAACTTCTCACATACACTCACTCTCAAGAATAGGATGTTGCTCACTAGGGCAACTTTAACGAGAAAAAAGAAAAAAAAAATACACTAGTAGGATGCAAATGTTGCTTACTAGGGTAGTTAGGGTAGAATTTCTTCCGAATAATAAGTACACTCTCCGGGGTGTTTGAAGATCTAAATATTGCTCACTAGGGCAACTAGAAAGAAAAACCCTAATTTTATAAAAAGGGCTCTGATACCATTTTATTTAATATGAAGAAATGGAATAAAATTGTTATATGTATTTTGTTATGTACAAGATGAGAATATATATAGAGCAGTGTTTCTACCTACCGACTTACCTAACACATTAATTATAGTATCTAATTAATATTAATTTACATTCCTTAACATTGCTCTTCCATGAAACCAAATTTCCATCCACAAAAACACAATGACCTGAAGTAGATGGTGCTCCCTTTAAATAGCACAAAATTTGCTTTACAGTAGCCTAATGATCAACTGTTGGAGAGGACATATGTTGACTGACCAAACAAACCGAATATGCAATATCCGATCGAGTCACTATAAAATAGTTTAATTTTCCAACTAATCTTCTATACATTTCAGGATCCTCAAACAACTTTCCTTCTCTTTTTAGTTGCGAATTAGGAATCATTAGTGTACTACATGGTTTAGCAACTAACTTTCCTGTCTCTGATAATAAGACAACTACGTACTTTCTTTAAGACAAAAAAACTCCTTTCTTACTCGTCATTACTTCAACACTTAAAAAAATATTTTAACATGCCTAAATCCTTTGTTTGAATTGATTGTGAAGAAATGATTTGAGGGCTGAAATACCTGTAATATCATTACCAGTAATGACAATATCATCTACATATACTATCAGCAAAATAACACCAATTGCAGACTGTCTGTAGAAAACTGAATGATGATATTTGTTATTTTGCATCCCAAATCTCTCAAATCACTTAAGTAAATTTTCTAAATCAAGCACAGGGAGACTGCTTCAAGCCATAAAAAGATTTACGGAGATGACAAACCTTTCTCAACTCCTCCCGAGCAATAAATCTAGGTGGTTGCTTTATATAAATTTCCTCTTGAAGATCTCTATGCCAAAAAGTATTTTTAATATCTAGCTGATGTAAAAGCTAGTTGTGCATTGCTGCCATAGAAATAAATAACCTGACAGATGTTAACTTAGCAACGGAAGAAAAAATGTCAGAATAATCTACTTTATAAATCTGAGCATATCCTTTAGCAATTAGGCGAGCTTTTAACCAATCAATTGATCCATAAGGATTTACTCTAATGGTGAAAACCCATTTACAACCAATAACCTTCTTCCTAAATCTCAAGTACCATTCTTATCTATAGCATTCATCTCCACTATCATTGCTGTATGCCATCTTGAATGGGATGAGGCTTCATGAATAGTTTTAGGAATAGAAATAGTGTCAAGAGATGCTATAAAAGAAGAGAAGGAGGGTGGCAAATGATCATAAGACACAAAAGACGAGATAAGATAAGTACACTGGTGTTTACCTTTACGAAGAGCAATAGGAAGGTCGTCTGTGGAGGCTGAATCTGATGATGAAGGAGCTGGTTTAGGATATGCATTAGGGGCTGGTTCAAAAGTTCGCAGTTTGCGAGAGTAGACCTAAAGGGGAGGCTTAGGAGTTGGAATAGTAGAAGTAACTATAAATTAACAAATCATCCTCTGCCCCTTGACTTGCATTGTTAGAAGATGGAGAGGATGGAGAGAATGGGGTATCCTCAAGGAAAGTCACATCAACCGACACAAGGTATCTATCAAGACTAGGACAATAACATCTGTATCCCTTTTGAACACAAGAATACTCAAGAAAAATACACTTCAATGACTTAGGATCAAGTTTTGTGCCTTGACGATGCACATCCTAGTCAAAATAGGTACAACCAAATATCTTTGGTTCAATAGAAAACAGGGGTTTATCTGGGAAAAGTGTATGATAAGGAGTCTTATCATCAAGAAGACGAGTAGCTGAAGGCATGCAATTAATTAAAAAACATGCTGTGGATACTGCATCTGCCCAAAAGTATTTAGGAACATGCATTTGAAACATCAAAGCTCTGGCAGTTTCAAATGATTGTTTATTCTTTCTCTTAGCAACCTCATTTTGTGATGATGAATCTATACATGGAGTTTGATGAATAATACCATTTTTAACCATGAAAATTGGAAAGATTCAGAAAAATATTCTTTGGCATTATCACTTCGCGGCATTTGGACTGAAGCATTAAACTAGGTCTTAATTTCAGCACAAAAGGAACTAAAGTGAGAGAACAACTTAGAACGATTCTTCATTAAATATAACCAAGTTATATGAGAGTAATCATCAACATCAATGACAAACATCTTGAATCCAGTTGTAGACGTTATTGGACAAAGACCCCATACATCTGAATGGACTAGCTCAAAAGTAGCATTGACTTGTTCATCGAGTCGTTGACCCTAGGACTTAAACTAATGTGACGATGTTTCGCATGCTGACAAGATTCACAATGTAAAACTCTAGACTATGAAACTAAGGATAAAGTTTCTTCAATAAAGAAAGAGATGAATGACCTAAACGATAATGTGCTTCAAACGGGGTTAAAACTCTAGAGCAAGCAATGGAATGTGGTACATTTGTGTCTAGAATGTAGATACCTCCAAATTCATGTCCTTTACCAATAATCTTCCTTGTCATAAGATCTTGGAGAAAGCAATAGTTAGCGAAAAATGAGATGCTACAATTAAGTGAACGAGTAAATTGAAGGACAAATAAGGCAAATTTAAAATGGACGATAAATGAATTGATGGAGTTGGATTAGTTGTACCATATCCATGAACATGAGATGTTGACCCATTAGCTAAAACAACAGGAGAGCAAAAGGTGAGATCGAATAGTAGACGATAAATTAGAATTACCTGTCACGTGATCTGTGGCGTCATAATCAATGAGTCATTTGGAAGATGAAGAAACAAGACACATGTTTGGTTTACCGGACTTAGAAATGGCAGTAGCAGGGGTAAATGAATACTTTTAACGATTCTTGATATTGTAAGAATTTGGCATATTCATCTAAAGAAACCATAATGGATTTTTCAAAACATTGGGAAAAGGCAACATGTCTTGATTGAAATCCTCCATTCTTATTCTGCAATTTTCTATAATTACGCTTCATAAGGCCTTGCTGATGACAATATCGACAGACAATCACTCCAGATTTTGTATATTTTATTTCTCCCATAACTTCAATACAAAGTCACGATAACGTCCAGGCCTAGCATAAAGATCTATTAAAGTGCATTGCTTCCTTTGTTCATAATTGAAGCAGACAACACAATAGAAAATGGTGGCCGCCAAACACAACCACCACCAAGAATGAAACCATTGTCGACCAAATCGCCACAAATACCGCCTAACAAATTTCACACTATACCCTTGAAACGGCAAATCCTCGTCCATAAAACTCCACATCCATAGAGCAAACAAGTCCATAACCAGAAATATTCAACCAAGAGACCCAACCAGCAATCACATCCAAAAAATCAAAGCTGCAAACAGTAGCCATGAACCCAAAAACAAAAGAGGAAGAGTCTAGAAACCAAGATGATTCACAAACACTCTTCCTAAGTTGCTTGATAAATCAAAACACTTTCAAAAGCCATAAGAATGGCCTTACCAAGAGTGTGTCGGAGCTTTCAGGTGGCAGTAACACACTGCACGCTCCTCCACGCGCTGGTGAAGGAGGAAGGCGTTAGATTTGAAGAGGCGCGTATATCTCACATGTATGTCGGATCTAGTCAGAGGGAGATTTCGGACGGTAGTCTTTCCTCTTAGGGTGGTGGTGATTGGGAAAAAAAAAAAAAAAAAATCTAACACTCTAGGGTATGTGTTTATATGAATCAAACGCTACTCACAGGGGTAGCTAAGGTTGATGAAAAATTTCCTAAACCATAATTTTCAAAATTTCTTGTGCTTTGATACTATGTAAAAGTGTAGAGAATAATAGGAAAAATTATATGTATTTTTTTTTATGTGATTATTTCTATACATACAAGAAGAAATATATAGATGATGGGTTCCTAGTGGCTGGTGTAACAACCCCTATCTACCACTGTATTAATTACATTGATAAATACAATATTATATATTTTTCCCATAACAGATACAATGGTTTGAAAAACTAAACTGTTTTGCCCTTTTGTTAGAACATTAGCAAGTTGACCGAGTATAGACACAAGGCGTGCAAATCAATCCACTATCCAACTTCTTTTTAATAAAGTGTGTGAATCTCAATGTGCTTTGTTCAATCCTGTTGTATCGGTCTTAAGCTATGCTGATTGCAGACTCGTTGTCACAGTGGAGTCTCACTAGGCCTTGCTACTTAACCTTTAGATCTTCAAGAATAATTTTTAGCCATTGTAGTTCACGTACATCTTGAGCCATTGCCTGAAATTCTACCTTAGCACTAGACCGAGCCGCCACATTCTTTTTTTTACTCCTCCAGGTAATAAGGTTCCCACCAAGAAAGATACAATACCCTGAAGTTGACCTCCTATCAACAACAAATCCAGCATGATTAGCATCAGTATATGCCTGTAGTACTAATCCTCCATTTCTTTTGAATAAGATTTCTTTCCTTGGTGTTCCTTTAAGATATTGGAGTACTCTATGAGCTACTTGCAAATGAACTTCTTTTAGGCTATGCATGAATTGATTGATTACACTCACTGCATATGCTATATCTAGTCGTGTATTAGAGAGAGAGATGAGTCTTCTTACCAGGCGTTGATACCTTTCCCTGTCAACCGCGGGATGATCCTTCGCTATTCCAAGTTTAATATTCGGATCTATAGAAGTGCTTGCTGGTTTACATGTAGTCTTGCTTGTCTCCTTAGGAAGATATGTAACATATTTTTGTCGAGAGAGGAAAATTCTTTGCCTAGAGCGTGCTACCTTAATTCCTAGAAAATACTTCAACCCAACCCTACCCGCCCAACGCCTTGATCTCAAACTCCTGAGCCAAACACTGATTGAACTTGTTTTCTTTATCATCGTCTCTTGTTACAATTATGTCATCTACTAAAAAGAGTAGTGACTCCCCTAGTGAAGAGTGTTTAATAAACAGTGTATGCTCTCCTTGACTTTGTTTTTATCCTATGGCCAATATCGCTCTAGCAAGTCTCCCAAACCATGCTTGTGGTGATTGTTTGAGACCATATAGTGCCTTCTTCAACTTACACACTGTATGAGTATCCAAGTTCTTTCCATAACCTAGTGGAACTTCCATGTAGATTTCCTCTTCCAGTTCTCCATGCAAGAATGCTTTGTTGACATCATACTGCAGCAACTTTCAACAAAATTAGCTGCAAGAGACAAAAACACTAACTATATTCATCTTGGCAACAGGAACAAACGTCTCTAGGTAATCAATCCTGTAAGTCTGTGTGTACCCTTTGACCACCAATCTGGCTTTGTATCTGTCAATGGACCCATTTGTTTTATACTTTACTATATACACCCACTCAGATCCTACCGCCCTCTTTCCTGCTAGTAGCTTTACCAACTCCTAGGTCTTGTTTTTTCCAAAAGCTTCCTTCAACACATTCATAGCTTGTCTCCAATTTTCATTAGGCAACGCCTCAAATAGACTGGTAGGGATGGTGATGGTATTTAGGCTTATAAGAAAGGCTCTAGGAGATGGTGAGAAGCTTTTAAAAAGTAAAAATTGTGCAAGAGGGTATAATAGTCGTTTTGCGCATTCTCTGTTTCCTTTTCTGATGGCAATTGGTAGGGGGTCATAATCATTTACCTGAACTTCAGTTTTATCTTGTAATGAAGGCTCAGAAATTGTTACCTCATTCAAAGGATCCGGGTCGTGCTCTTTAACTTGCATTGTTGTAGAAAAAAATTCCTTCTTCCTTGCAAATACTTTATCAAATTTTCTATTTCCAAGAGTAGGATCACACTTGTACAGGGGTTCAAGCTTAGACTTAGATTCAGATTAAAACATCTTATGAAATTTCCTATTTTCAAGAGCAGGAATAAGATCAGATCCAAACAAGAGTTCAAGCTTAGACACAGATTCAGGTTGTGACACTTGTTGAGATTCAGACACAAGTTTAGGAGCAGACGCAAGTTGGGAAGAAGCTTTAAGGTTCACTGACAAATCAAGATAAAAGAAACCTTCCTTATATTCCTTAGATGAACTCTCTTTGAAGATGAGGATGGGTGAAATAAGACTTGTTCATTGAACGTGACATTCGTTGAGACATAGAATTTCTTTGATGAAGGGCGGTAGCATAGGACTAAGATTATTTGTAGTGTTTAGATTCTTGCAAAAAGACGGGAGAATATCCAAAGGACTCTCGAATCTCAAGACACCAGAATGTAATCGATTTATGAGATGAGTGGCCATAAGTACAACTTTTCCCCAAAAAGTCTTACGCATGTGTTTATGAAACAATGGGCTTGGGTTTTTTCAAGTAGATGACCATTTTTCTTTTCTGTTACCCCATTTTGTTGTAGGGTATTAACCTAAAATGACTGGTGAATTATTCCTTGTTTTTGAAAATAAGGGTTAAGAATTTGATTGAAGTAATCCCTGCCATTATCTGACCTAAACCTTTTTATATTAGCCCCACATTGGTTTTTGATCATAGAACAAAAATTTGGAAGTATGGTACTAACGTTAGACTTGTGTTTAAGCAAGAAAGCCAAGTAACACGAGTACATTTATTAATAAAAGAAACAAACTATCTCGCCCTAGAAACATTATAAATAGGAGATGGACCCCAAATGTCATTGTGAATGAGACAGAAAGGAATGGAACTTAACCTTTTTTATCACTAATTGGAAAAGTTATATGCTTGTGTTTAGCAAGTCCACACACTTCACAATGAAAATTTTCAGCATTCAAATTTGTAAACAATGAGGGAAACATAATCTTAATTATCCTAAATGACGGATGTCCTAACCAAAATTGGTGAAGAAGGATTCTCTCTTTGTTTGACGAAACTGACTTAGATATAAAAGAGTGAGGTAATTTGCTCTTGGTCATATTCAATTGACTTGGTCCTTCAAGGTAGTAGAGCTATTTTGTTCCCTAGCATGTCCAATGTCCTGAAATATGCAGTAACTAGTGTGAAAAATGACATTACAAGACAAATATTGGGTGAGTTTTTGCATAGACACAAGATTTGTGAATAATTGAGAGACATGAAGAACATTTCTTAAGGTTAATGATGGACTAATTTTGACATCTCCTGCACTAGCCACAGTTGTTAAAGATCCATCGGCTATGGCTATTTTCCTACTACTAGGACCTGTGTTATAGGTCAAGAAACAATTGGATGAATGGGTCCTATGGTTGATAGTTCCTGAATCCATCATCCAGGAGTTAGTAAAGGCTGTGTCTGGGGCATTTAATCTAAAGGAAAAAGGAAATTTACCTGAATATGCTGAAGAATAATTATTTGAAGTCGTTCACGACTGTTGATAAGAGATCTCAGCCTTTCAATCTCTTCTTGGTTGAGGCTACTTGCCTTCTATGGTGCAGTTTCAACCTATGGTGTTCTAACCATATGGACTTGTCCACTACTTTTTGTTTGGTTTCCCATGGTAGAAGATGTGTTGTCTAGAAAATACAAACACTAACAGTCCCAAGAAGGTTCTACTTGAAAAAAATTTTTAGGAGTAGAAACAACTAGTAGTGAAGGTTGATTAACAAAGGAAACAGAGAAGGAAAGGGGGCCAGAAAAAATTCTAGCAATGAAGGCTGGAAATTGTCAACTATATGACACATGGGAAAAACTCTATTTTTGTAGCAGAAAACAAAGTATAAAAGACAAAGTTTGCAATTTCCCAAAAAAACCCTAAAGTTCTGATACCATCTTAGAATTTAGAAGAATGAATCATGTGTATTTCATGAAATAATATGTACAGAGGTCAAATTTATACATAGCAGCACTAGCATCAATTTAGGAAATTATCAAGTCAAATCCTACCTTTATGTGGGTCTCCTAACCAAAGAGGAATGTTGGCTGTATAGGTCTAATTCTAGGAAACTAAACAAATACACTTTCCTAAAAAAGCTAACTAATTTATTACTTGTATTTTCCTACAATTAATATATGGATTTTGGACAAAGTGGTTCTCATATTCTATGTATGATCACATTTTTTTTGAGAAGTTTTTTAATAATTATAATATTTTAATTTTTCATGGATGTGGGAGCAACTCTTGTTTTTGGCCCTTGTCATCTAATTTCCTTTTTTTCTTCCCTTCCTTGTGGGGCTTGGTAAGTGTGGTAAGTTGAGGTGGTTACTTGTATGTTGTTTTCATGCATTGCTATTTGAAAGCATGTAATGCTAAGTAGCCATAGAATGGACCCTCAGAGAATACTCCAATCTCTTTCTATACTTCAACTTAGAAGTCTCACTTTTCTTCATAGAAACAAGGTCCTCTTTGTTAAGAGGGGGAGAGAGAAAAATATTTTATTAAATAAAGTGTTCTTAAAATAATGTATTGTACAAGCATATATATATGTACAAAAGGTTGAATTTATACTAGTCTAAGCCATGTGGGATATACATGTTATAACTTAACACTTCTCCTCAAGCTGGAGCATGCAAATCATATGGACCAAGCTTGTTATAAATATACCAAATATGAGAACCTTTAAGAGATTTAGTCAAAATATCAGCTAATTGATAATTTGAATTAACATAGTTAGTGATAATGCAGCTAGAGATGATCTTTTATTTCTCTCACGAAAGACTGGATTAGAGGGTATATATAATGCAGTTTGGTTGTCACAAATCAACTTCATTTGTGATATTTCACAAAATTTAACTCCTGGAGTAGCTGTTCCAACCAAATGAGCTCACAAGTTGCCAAAGTCATGGCATGATATTCTGCTTCTATACTCGACTTAGCTACAACACCTTGCTTCTTATTTTTTCATGATATTAGGTTACCTCCAATCAACAAACAATAATTAAGAAGTAGATTGTCTATCAAATGGAGAACCTATCCAGTCCGCATCACATAGTGAATCACTTGAGAATGACCACGATCTTCATATAGTAAATCTCTAAGTGGAGCACTTTTAATATATCTAAAAATCCTGACAACTGCGTTTTAATGACTTTCACAAGGGGATTGGAGAAACTGACTCACGATATTAACTGCAAACGATATATCAGGACGAGTAATAGTAAGATAACTAAGTCTGTCAACTAACCAACAATATATACTAGAATCTACAAATGATTGTTTATTCTGGTAACAATTTCACATTGGGACCCATTGGGGAATCTACAAGCTTGCAATTAAGCATCCCGGTTTCTTTCAGAATATCTAAAGAATATTTTCTCTAAAAGAGTACTATACCAGAACTGGATTGAGCAACTTTAATATCAAGAAAGTACCTTAACAAGCCAAGATCCTTGGTTTAAAAATATTTGAAAAGATTTGCCTTCAAGTGATTAATACCATCTTGATCATTACCGGTTATGACAATATTATCTACATATGCTGTTAAGTAAATGCATTTCCCGTTAGATATGTGTTTATAGAAAACTAAATGATCAGATGTACTGCGAGTTATACCAAACTCCACTACCACAGTACTGAACCGACTAAACTAGGCATGTGGATATTATTTCAAACCATAAAGTGAGTGTCGAAGTTTACATACCAGATTACTCTCCTTGAGCAACAAAGCTAGGTGGTTGCTCCATATAAATCTCCTCTTGAAGTTCACCATGGAGAAATACATTTTTAATGTCCAATTGATACAAAGGCCAATATTTCATACTTGTAATGGATATAAATAAGCGAACAGAGGACATTTTAGCTATAGGAGAGAATGTATCAACATAGTCCAAACCATACACCTGAGTATTATCCTTGGCAACTAAGTGAGCCTTAAGTCGATCAACTTTACTATTAGGACCGACTTTTATAGCATAAACACATTGACACCCCACAAGAGATTTACTAGGAGGTAATGAAACCAAATCCCAAGTACCATTGGCATGTAAAACAGTCATCTCCTCTATCATTGTCCGTGTCCATCCTGAATTTGAAAGTGTCTCACACATTTTTAGGAATAGAAATGGAAGATAGATGAAATAACGGTACAATAGGATGGAGATAATCTGTGATAGATAAGACAATTGTAAATAGGGTGAGGATTACGAATAGAATGGGTACCTTTTCTATGGGCTGTGGGGAGGTCTACTTCAGGTAGGTCATCAGCAAGTGGAGATGTTGGATCAGAAAGTGAGTCAATAGGAACCTCCAGAGGATGTGGTGTCTGATGAAGACGGCTGTCGAGAGCGCCAATGGTAAAGGTCATAATTGTGGAGGGGAAGAAATAAAATTAGAAGCAACAGGGACAAACTCAGGAAGACTTAACTAAGACGTAATAGATAAGATCTCAGACATAGCCCTATTAGAGGAGGATGTGGAATAAATGAAAGAAGATTCAAAGAATGTAACATTAGCGGAAAGACAATAGCAACGACTATTGGGTGAATAACACCTATACCTTTTTTTATGTTTAGAGTAACCAAGGAAAACACACTTGATGAAGTGCGCTGATAGTTTATCCTGACTTGAAGACATATTATGAGCAAAACATGTGCAGCCAAAGACTTCTAATGGAAGATCATACAACGATTGAGTAGAAAATAAAATGATCTGAGGAATTTTGTGCTGAAGAACAAAAGAAGGCATTCTATTCATGAGATAGCATGCAGTGAGAACGGCATAAGCCCAAAAATAAGTGGGTACATGATAGTGTAAAAGAAGTGTACGAGCAGTTTCAATAAGATGTCTATTTTTATGCTCAACAACTTCATTCTGTTGATGTGTGTAAGCACAAGAGGATTGATGTAAAATGCCTTGAGAAGACAAAAATTTAGTAAATGGAGTAGAAAAGTATTCGGGAGCATTGTCACTGCACAAAACTTATATAGATGTATTAAACTGTGTTTTTATTTCAACACAGAATAACTCAAAGATTAAAAATAATTTAGAACGATTTTTTATTAAATATAATCAAGTACAATGCGAATAGTCATCGATAAAGGTTACAAAGTATTGAAATGCCAAAACAGACACGATACGACTTGGGCCTCAAATATCAGAATGAACAACAACAAAAAGAAGGATAGCCCGATTATTGACTTGCTTGGGAAATGAAGTTCTAGACTATTTCCCAAGTTGACAAGACTCACATTTTAAAAAAGACAAATGAGATAAATGAGGAATCATCTTTTGAAGCTTGGAGAGATTGGGATGACCAAAACGATTGTGGAGAAGTGTTAGAGACACGATAGCAGAATAGGCAGTAGAAGATTCTGGAGGGTTAATGAAGTAGTAAAACCCTCGTGACTCACATTTTGTGCCATTGTCTATCTTGTATTAAGGTCCTGAAAAATAACTAAATAAGGGTAAAATTTAATAGAACAGCGTGGAGCACGGGTGACCTTACTAACAGAGACGAGATTGATGGGATAATGAGGTATATGGAGAACATGTTCCAAAGTTAAAAGATGGTAAGGGTCGTGCACTACCTACAGCTTTAGCTACAGCGTTTGAACCATTTGCTAGTCACAGAAGGTAATAAGGCAGATTTTGAAAATTGAGAAAAGAGATGAGGATTATCAGAAATGTGTTTAGAAGCATTAGAATCAATCATCTAAAGACCTAAAGAGGAAGTTTGAGTGAGACATGCAATAGAATTACCATTGTGGGCAAGGGTAGTAGTAGAAGATGAGGACTGCTGTGAATCTTGATACTGAAGATAATTCTTAAGATCAGCTCCAGTGAGAAGAAGAGATTCCCTATGTTGTCCATCAGAAGATGTAAAACTAGTATTCTGAGTGACATTAGCTTGTGGAGGGCGTCCATGCAACTTATGACATTTATCCTTATTATAACCCTTCCGATGACTGTAGGTACACCTAGGATGGTTTTCCCTATTACTTCCACATTCCCCCTCGTTCCTCTCTTGCATATATAAGAACTTTGGAAGCCATCTGAGAAGTTAGAACTGAAGCATCTATAAGAGAAGAATCATGCAGGGATGCATTAGAAACGGATGATACATGAAGAAGACAGGAGAAAACTTCGTCCATAGTCGGTACAGTAGGACTAGCTGGTATTTGATCACGAACTGAAGTAAAATCAGGACCAAGGGTAGCAAGAATACAAACCATGAAAAATTTCTCTCTTTGAAGCCAAATCATACTTGAGAGACTGACCAGGAGGAAGTAAAGTGTTATACTCAACCTTAATAGATGCCCATCTACCAAAAAAATCCGTCACAGACATATCCGACTATCTTAAATTAAGCAAATTAGATATCACTGAGTACAAACGCTGAATATCATTAGTATAATGAGCATTTGCCCATGTCCAAACATCACAACAATTAGTATAATGATTGTAAATTGGATGAAGAGAGATATCAATAGATTGCAACAAAAGACTTAGCAATAAAGCATCGGCTCTCGACCATTGATCCCTATCCTTCGATAGGGCATCAGTTGAGTAATTAGATGGTCTTGTAGACCCTGACCCCATACACCATAATTGAATAGCCTCTGACCAAGAGATGTAATTGGAACTACCTAGCAATTTTTCCATTGCAATAACCGGAGTTGGCGACAAGAGGCGCGAAAGAGGAGTCGATTTTAAGGATGAACTATCGGTAGTCATGTTGGAATAAAAACAACCCATAAGAGGAGTGAAAAAAATTGTTGAAAGACAATTGATGGCGGTGATTGGCGATGGACGATGGTGAACGGCGGCGGATGGCGATGAAATAGCCTGGCGTTCTTGGTTTGGACTGCCGAAGCTCAACAAAGAAGAAGAACTAGCACATGATACAAGAAATGGCCGAAAAACAAGACCAAAAATGAAAAGATAAGCAGCGGTGGCGGACAGCGTGTGGCAGTGCTTGTGGCAGCTTCTGATGGCGATCTTCCTGAGTTATGACACCAAAGAAGAGGGGAACATGGTGATGTGATTAGATTTTAAATCCAACACGTAGAAAATAACATGCCTTGATAGCCACGGAAATTAGGGTTAGGGTTTTGGAAATTAGGATTAGGGTTAGGGCTCTGCTGCCATGTTAAGAGAAAAAAGAGAGAAATATTTTATTAAATAAAGTGTTATTAAAAATAATGTAGAGTGTATGTATATATACATCTACAAAAGGCCGTATCTATACTAGTCCAGGCCATGTGGGATATACATATGTCTATAATTTCACACTTTTTACCTTGTTTTTCCTTAGTGATAGCCGTTTGCCATCTTGTATCATCCCTCAACTGATTTACTGAGAAATCACCATGTATTCAGTGCTTCTTCTGAACTGAATAGTAGCAAATAGCTTGTGGATAGAAGTTCTTCAGGTTGCATAATATTATACAGAGGACATGTTTGTACCTTGAACTGGCGAATGTGAATTTATTGATTTACTTTTTTAATTAGTAATTAACAGTGAGATATCTTCTTGAACTTTTTCACGTAAACGTGGCTAATGGTTTGTACTTTGGAGCGCTGTGGTATTCCTGAAAACTATCAATATACTTACCAAAGAACGTGGTAGTAATGATATTATATTCATAGGTGCGCATGATAACCGGAGATAACATTCAGACAGCTAAAGCCATAGCTTTGGAATGTGGAATACTTCCTTCAACTGAGGAGTTTCCTGAGTCCAGTATTATTGAAGGAAAGGAATTCCGTGTGCTTTCTGAGCAGAAAAGAGAAGATGTTGCCAAAACGTTATTGGTATGGATGAAATTCTAGAGTATGAAGACTTTTAGTATATTTAAAAGCCTCACATGCTTGTTTATAGGTTATGGGAAGATCTTCTCCCAACGACAAGCTATTACTTGTTCAAACACTTCGCAGATGTGGTGATGTTGTTGCTGTGACAGGAGATGGAACTAATGATGCTCCTGCACTTCACGAGGTTTGGATTTTGTTCTCTTCTAATGATTCTATCCTTGTGTGCTGTGCATCTCCTAAGTGTGGATGCTTTAAGTCTTCAATGCACTTTTAAGGTCTGTGCTTCCTGTTTATTGTAAACTCTTTGGATGCATGTGAATTGTATTTCGTGAATAAACTTTCTCCTTATTAATTTGGTTTTTATGTGCATTGGAGTTCCTATTTTATTAGTTAAAAAAACAGTTGGCAACATGCAAAATATGTTCCCTGAAATGAAACTACTAGGTGGGTTCTCAAGGTAACAAATTTGAGTGATGATTTTTTTTTTTCTTTCCCCACCAATTAGTCCGGGTATCATGAAAGATATGCACTGAATATATTTAATAAAAAAACTCATGGTAGTGAATGCACTTGGATTACCTGGTATTGTGCTGCAAGGGATTCCAAAAATTGGCTATAATATTTTCTTTTTCATCACATGTAATTTGTAATTCTCCAAGGTTTTCTTATCATGGTTTTGCACTTTCACTATTTTGTTTTTTAGGCTGATATTGGTCTTGCTATGGGCATTCAAGGAACAGAAGTTGCAAAAGACAGTTCAGACATTGTCATTTTGGATGATAATTTTGCATCTGTTGTTAAGGTTGACATCTCAATCTTCCTGGGTACATGATTATTGAAATTTTTCCTTTATATTCCTGTTTCTCTTGGGAAAGATAGATTGGATCTCTATGACCATTTCTCCTTCTTGCCCTCTAGTTGAGGTGCTGAGATAAATTTCCTGTCTTTTTTTTTTTTAACTTTTTATGTTTTTTGGGGGGTTGGGTGGGTTGTAATCGGAATTCATTCTCTTTGAAGCCTCTTCAGTCCTCAACCTTCTCTTATGAGTGGGTCATCTGATCTGGACGATTCTTGAGTTATGGTTGGCTCTTTCTAATTTTTTTGGCTATGTTACTGATTCCGAGCATTTCAACCTTTTATGAGTCCATATGGAAGCCCCTCTAGGATAATGAGCTCTAGAAATACAGAGGAACCTGTTGAGCAGTCCCTCAATCAACTTCATGGAATGAGCCTTCAACTGATATGACACCATGTATGACATGTAGGTGGTTCGATGGGGTCGCTCTGTCTATGCAAATATTCAGAAATTCATCCAGTTTCAGCTTACTGTGAATGTAGCAGCTCTTGTGATTAATGTTGTGGCAGCAGTGTCTTCTGGTGACGTTCCACTAAATGCAGTGCAGGTTTATTGCTTCCTCTGCATGTTTTCTTAATTTTATCATATGTCACCACATGTTGTATCACATACATGAAAGCGAGACTATGGAAACATCTTCAGTGGTAGCTGAGGGAATCTACAACTAACAAGCTTCAGATATAATGAGGATTTGCATAAAATTTCCTTTTTTCTTAAAAAATGAAGACAGACCAATCCTTCAGATTTCAGCCTGGTTTCCTTTGCTCTCTAAATCATCTTATTCATTATGTTGTCTCAACTGTAAAAGTTAAGGGTTGAGAAGACAAAAATTAAATCTTCCACACCTCCTGACGTCCCAGTGGATACAATTTTTACCACATATTTACTTGTTGCCCTTTGCCTTTCAGAATGACCAATGATTTGTTTGACGTTGATTTGCTCTGTTCTTCCACTAATTACAGCTCCTATGGGTTAATCTCATCATGGATACTCTTGGTGCACTTGCACTAGCTACTGAACCACCAACGGATCATCTCATGCATAGGCCTCCAGTTGGCCGAAGGTTCTCTCTCTCTCTTATATTTTACACCCCTTAGGTGAACGCACATGGCTTGTTTTACAGGTGCATAATGGGGAAAGAGAAACGTGTTTTCTAGTTAGCTGTTCACTTCTTGTAAGCGTTATTTTACTTTTCTACTGTCAGGGAACCTCTGATAACTAACATCATGTGGAGGAATCTAATAATTCAGGTCCATTTCTGTCCTGCTTAACAAGTAACAGCATCTAAATATGGTTTGATACGTTTTTTTGCTGATCAATTGCTCTGCTTGCTCCCATGCAGGCTTCTTATCAAGTCACTGTCCTACTAGTATTGAACTTTGGGGGCAGAAGCATTCTTCGCTTGAATGGTGAACCAAGAGAGCGTGCTACTCATATCAAGAATACTGTGATATTTAATGCATTCGTCTTATGTCAAGTAAGTTTGATTGAACCATTTGGCTAAAGAAAGGGGATGATCATCAATAAAAAAATCTTACAGGATTAGATACTTGACTTGAGCCCGATGGGAACTCAATTCTCTAGAATCTTTTCCACTGCTCATGCCATTTTGTTCATGCAAACTTTGTCAATCCGATGTCCTT
Source organism: Combretum micranthum (assembly GCA_024138025.1). Lineage (NCBI taxonomy): Eukaryota > Viridiplantae > Streptophyta > Magnoliopsida > Myrtales > Combretaceae > Combretum > Combretum micranthum. The sequence continues at coordinate 2,096,599 of JAMXBD010000062.1, read as the reverse complement.
ATTGCATATTTATTGGTGGTTATTAAGTCTGCCATTTCTAACTGGAGAGCTCAACGCAGTCAATTATTTCTTGGCAGATCTTTAATGAGTTCAATGCACGGAAACCTGATGAGATTAATGTGTTCAGTGGCATGACACAGAACTACTTGTTCATGGGTATTATTGGAATTACTGTAACACTTCAAGTGAGTGACCAAACCCAAACTTTAGAAGTTTCTTTAGTCTTTTTCTTTCTCCCTGCATACTGACAAATGTCCCAATTACTTCCCAGGTAATCATCATTGAATTTTTGGGAAACTTCACTGATACTGTGAGATTAAATTGGAAATTTTGGTTGGTCTCTATTGGGATTGGCTTTGTCAGGTTGATGAATTTCCTCTGTTCAATGTGGCAATCTCATTATACATGGTGCATGATACTGTGGTTTAGTTTTTCTAGTGAAGTTGAATGATGCTATAGATCATAGGTGTTGAAGTACAAATTTATTATGATATATAATTCTTGAAGTTTTTCCAATTCTTGTACCGTTTCATTATAACTCTTTAAAAAAATGCATTTGATGTCTTATTTTTCGGTAGAAAGCTTCGGTCATTGTACCTTTTTGCTTAAATTTATCTTACTTAATTTCTTTTCAGAAAAAACTTTAATTGTTTCATTTTAAAATTTTTTTTCCTTTTAATAACCTTCTGGGAGCCAAATTATTATTGCAACTTACGAGTAAGTCTATAACTCTTTACTCCCTTTTTAAAACAATTATTATCTATATATTCATATTAAAATTACTTACTATTTTTACTACTATACCTTTTCATTTCTCATAGGACATTTTTTTTATCTACAGGGTAGTATTTGTTGGAAAAGTTACGACTTTCGAAAATCAAGATGTAAAATGGAGACTTGGAGCAGTGTTTTTTCCTCAAAACCAAAAGATTATACCTCAAAACATTCATTACAAAAATCTTTGTAATTTTTTTTCATTAATAAAAATATATTTTATAAGGAAACCTGCGTATTGTGTGGGATTTTGTACGGATCTACCCTTTTTTAAAACCTAATCTGAAAATATGTTAGTTTTCAAACATATTCCGCATATACTCAGTCAAAAACGCATTCATTGAGTGCACATGAAAATTAATAGTAGCATTCAATGTGGCTTTTTTTTTTTTTTTTGGTAAGAACAGCATGCTTATGGCCTGCATTATACATAACAACCAAAAATCAACTACATAGTACACCATCTGTTGATCAATGATACTTGTAATGTATCCAAACATCAACTTCATCTCTAACATCAACAATGAAACACCAACATCAATCCAACATGCATACAGCTACATGGTACATATCTAACTTCAACTTTAATCGACACTTCCTATTCAATATACAATAACTCCACTGCATTCATGACCAAATTATGATAGCAATATGAGCAGTTTGAATTAGAATGGTTATAACTAGGTAAACACATTTTAATAAATAAGTATTTAAATACAAATTACTTAAGTCAGAAGCAGTCTCAGATACAATAATCAAGATAATAAAAATAAAGTGCAATTTGTATATTTTTTTTCTTTGATCGTTTGGTCAAGGTCTTTCCAAATCTCTTAAACATGGACTCTTTCTCCTTGTCTCTGTTTTGACGATCACCCCTTTGCTCACTTGCTTGACTAGAAGTTTCTTTAAAATCTTTAGGGGGCCATTGAACTATAACGTGATGGACAGATAACTGTTGTGTTAGCTGTGTTACCTTTTCTTCCAGATTGGGCTCATCTGCAATATGAATACCCCCCTCTACGGGGTGTTAGGGAGTAGTGGCTGACTCATATAGATCATGGCTAAATGAAGGAGTCATAAATGCAATAGGATCATACATTGAACCGCCCATAACATCACCTAGGTATGAGCTATCACCTGGATAGGAGATATCACCCGGTTATGAGTTATCACCTAGAAATGAGCTTATCACTTGGAAATATACTACCTGAAGGGACATCATTCATGAGGTATTGTTGCTAAGGGGGTGTGAAGGACGTACTTCGACACCTTGGACAAACCCTATCTAACCTTTGGTGCTGTGGACATTGTGATTCAACATTTGCTTAAGCTCCTTCATCTGCATAGGGTACTTGAGCTTCTTCCCCTTGATGTCCACCCACAAGCGGGTACATCCCAATTTCATTATCCTCCTTCGCAGTTGCTATTGACTCATGTGCAAGATCACATGTATGGTTCAAACTATTTGATCGACTGATCTCTCCTAATATGCTGATTTGCAAAATTGAAGTACTTTTGGAGAATGTTCTATAAGATTATATTGGTAGTAATTTGAATGTTTGGGATGTCGCCATGTGTCCAATCAATGCTCTTATATGGGAGATGTATCTATGTGTGATGCGTTAATTTTAGTTCAAGTATTCTGCATCTACCTTGACTCTTTCTTCAATCACCACAAGGTTTGCATGGTGATCTTGCCACAAAGCAACATATGCCATGTGAAATTGTTGCCAATCTATGTCTGACCTATCCTGTAGGTCAATGTCATGGAGAGCTCAATTCGTGTTAATATTATTCAGGATGTGTTGAAGACCTCCAAATTGTCGTGTCACTCTATCTGGGAAGTGCCATTCAATGATGGCAAAGCAAATAAGAGGGATATGGGTTGTCAATAGTTGTCTCCTTGCAGTACAAAATGGAGCGAGTCTTACCAACAAGTTCTCTGGATATGGCTCCTAATCCACCTGCACACAAAAAAGTGTCAGCACTAAGTGAAGGAGGAGTTAGGAACAAATGCATAAAGTCTTTAAGAAAATGTTACATGTATTTTACATACCCGGTGAAGTAAGAGTCGATCGAAGGCTAGCTTATATGCGGTGACCACATGTCTAGGATGGTATGTGGTATCCTTACGCATTCGCCATTTGCATGCTAGTGGCTGACCAGCAAGTACCATCATAACGTACGTATAAAGAGGACTATATTGAGGGAATCTATCTCAACCCCACAGTGGCAACAAAGATTGCACCTGTTATCTCTTAGGCGTCTGATGTAGCTGCACGACATAGTTTCCTATACAACCAAGCAAACATGCAGTCCCCCATGCATATTGTCTTTCGGTATTCCAATCCTCTAACACACCGAGGAACATAGAGTGAACTAGATTTTTTGATTCGTCAGCAAAAAGGAAACCCCTAATTAGCTGAAGTATATCGCTCGTGCGTGTCTAATAAGCACTTTCTCATAAGCCTTTTCAGGTATCTGGTCAAACTGGTTGGCGATCCAATTTGGGTTATTTCGCCCTTCCTTTAAGCGTCTGTTCTTGGTACAACTCCCAATAGGTTTTGACATAGCGTTGGAATAACTAGGTTGTTGCTCCTTATCACTAGTAGCCCGTCCACCCGTAATTCTAATTGAGCCTTCAATCCTGTAAAGTTATTGCCATTTCACTTGTCGGTATGTAGAACATATGTGTCTCTGATCTCCAATGCTCTATAAGTGCTGTAATGAGGTGTCAGTCCAGTTGTATGAATGGCAGACTTCTAGCTCCATAGAATCCAGCTTGCTGCAGATATGGCACTATATGAGGATCAGGACGCCTAAGAGTCATCTCTCGGCATCTGGTAGTCAGTGTTTGAGATGGAATCATAGGGTTAGCATTCCCCTGCAAGTGCAAACAATGCAACTGTTAGTTAGTTCCATAAAAATACTTACATTGAAATGACCAACAGCATTATACCTCTGTAGTCCACACATCCTCAGATCGATGTGTTACCTGTTGTGTCAACACGACTGGATCTACAAGCCCTGGCTCCATCTATCTTGTAGATGAGAAGAAATGAATATTAAAAAATTACATTAAGCATGCAACCATCACAACTTAAAATAAATAACTAATGAAAAATGGTTTATGATCTTAACCCTGCTAGTTTATATTGGGGCATCGTCTTCTATTGTGATCTTGCTAGTGACAAACAATACATGTGACCTTGTTCGGACGGCCTCTAATATCCATCTCTATCCAAAATCGGCGTGTTCGTGGTTTACCTTTTGCACAAGTCATCGTACAATGAGGCATTAGGAAAGGGAAGTTGGCCAGTGTAGGCCACTCCAATTCATCCCCAATAGGATGGAAGTGTGCTCCATCTATACCATGGTCCTACTAACGTTGATCTATCTAATCTCATGTGAGTTGTTGCAGCTAGAGTGTGAGAACATGGTATCTTGTAAATTTGCCATTTTTTGCATATACATGTTTGTTTCCTCAGGTTGACTTTCTGCGTCCGACCTCTGCCCTTCAAACCAACACCTACATGATGAGGCCTTTTTCGTACTTCGAACAAACAATATTCCTATGGAAAATAGTGACTTGATGATTGGTAGAATGTTGGCCCCATACCAACTTTTCTCGGGCATATGTAGTGAAAATATGATTGGCTTTTATAGCATTAGTGGCCTCTACAATTCTATTCTCCCAAAGCATTACACAATTGTGGAAAATTTTCTTCACAAAAGCTATTATAGGAAGGCCCTTCTCACCTTAGATCACAAAAATATAAGCCTTTACCATGTTTGTAGTCATGTAACCGAAACGGTGGTTTCCATCATATGCCAATGTCCATTGTTCTTAGGCAACTTGAATGATCCATTTGGCTCAGTCTTGTTAAACTATTCAATTGGTTCTTCGTTAATCTCCTTAACTAAATCCATGAATTTCTCAAACTTACGTGGTTGCGCCTAAAAGGAAGCATATGTAACCAAATTCTATATCCTCACGTTGTTGTATAATTTGTTGAAATTACTAACAATATGTCTAACACAAAACCTGTGAATAGCAAATGGAGGCAACTACCCATTGAATTGCTCTTTGTATGCTGAGATAATCCCAACTCCCCTATCTGATATCAAGCATACCGTCTTCTCACTACGGTAGCCAATGACATGTCGCTTCAACCATACAAAGAACTAACTCAATGATCTCGTTGATTCTGCCGGAGCCAAACAAAAAGCCAAAGGGACAATCCTATTGTCACCATCCACCCCACATGCAACTAATAGCATGTGCTTGTACTTCTCATAAAAAAATGTTCCATCCACACTACGATAGATCGATAGTACTTGAAGGCTTCCACAGAAGGGCCAAATGTCCTGAATAACCATTTTAGGATCGATTTACCAAGCTTTGTGGATCTTGTCCATCCCCACTCAACTTGTGTTCCAGGATTGTTGGTTTTCATTGCATATAACAGTTTTGGGAGTTCATTGTATGCTTTGTCCCAGTTTCCATACACCATGGCAAGTGCTCTCTTCTTCCCTTCCCACACTCTTTGTTGTGATATCTGGTATCCAAATAGATCCTGTGCATGCCCTTGTGGTGCTCTTGTTTTTACATCCGCATCATCCTTAACCATTGTCAAGACCTTTCTGGGTAAGACATTAGAATTTATTTTAGAATGGTCTTAACCAACCATAGGGTAAAGACATGTGAGTTCCTTCTAATCTAGAGATGACAAAGAGGTCCTCAAACTTCTTCTTACAAGCATGCAATCTCCATTTACACCTCTTATCTCGTTTCATACAATATTGCGACCATACGGTTTTGATTGAATCATCTAACTGAAAGTTACAGTTTTGTTTCACATGAAATGTTTTCACATGGTTAATAAGATATGCTTTTGTGTTCAATATCATACCTTTGTTGAGATCATCTGGGTTTGATATGTTTTTACTCATTATACTCAAGCTTCCTCAAAAGTTATGTAGCCATCACTACTTCCGATATTGAAAAAGGGTATTTTATCCTTAACGTTGCCCTGAGAGGCATCATTACTTGGAGGAGTTTCTCTTGAAGTGGAGGGCTGTTATGATGTCATCACAATCACAACATTGGCTTGATGCTCATTGACCTGGTCGAGAGTATCAAAATCTTCACTGCCACTTTGTTCATCCCCTATTGTAGCTCCATTCTCATTCACATACTATTGACCATCCAAATTTTCAACCGTAGCCCTGAGATTTAGAATTGGAGTAACTTCTTGTTTAATTTTCCTTTCAAGTTCCACCATTCCTTCTTTCACATGGGTCGGCTCATACTCTTCAAAGTTCACAGGAGAATGATGCACTATAGCTTGTTGGTGTGGAGTTTGGTTACACATATTGACCTCACTAATTGGGTAAAGACGTGTTCTGCTGGTCTTCCGGGTTTGGAACCACAACTTGTTCCAATTGAGATGGCATGGACCTGGTTTGAACACTAGACTATCCTTGTACCTACACAAACAACTCTTGCAACAAAACTGAACCAAGTTCCTTAGCTTGGTCAATCAAGTCTTCAACACACTCATCATCTACAATAGGAAGCAGTATGAATGATGGCTCATTCAGCATGTAATGAGGATGTCTATGGACTATTTGAATAGCTCCCATGGTTTATATACATCCCGACACTACTACATATCTTGCTCAATAAATGAGTAGAGTCAGCATTAGTTCTAATCCAGACCTTTTTAATGGGAGCTCGATCACTTTGGACCGTATTTTCTGGTCATAATATTCTCATGAGCATATACAATGAACCGAACAAAATCCCCCATAGTAAATCCTATATTGACATTTTGTCAAACATTTATCAAACGTGTGAGAATCAACACATGTAAGCTTCCAAAATCGTCACAACACAGCTAACAAATTTAAATCAACACTAAAGACCATGCATTATTAGCTAAATATGCCAATCTACTCTATATTCAATTTTAGGGTTTCATATTCAAATATTTGAGGACAAATTTAACTAACACCTTGGAATTTCCTTGGAGAGAGCGAGAATAGGGAGTGTGTTTTTGGGTGTATAAATGGCAAAAGAGAAAAGGGAGTACATTTTTGGGTATTGTCTTTGGATGCATTCGGTGAATGCATCCGAAAATATTTAAAAAAAAAAAAGGCATATTCACTAGATGCGTCCAAAAATATTTATAAAAAAATAAAAAATAAAATCAGATGCATTTAGTAGATGTGTTTGAAAATATTAAAAAAAAAAAAAAAAACAAAAATATTGGACGCATTCAATGAATGCATTTGACAATATTTAAAAAAAAAAATTATAGAGCCATTCAATGAGAGCGCTACTTGTATTAATATTTGTACGCACTCACTGAATGCGTTTTTGGCTATGTATATGTGGAATATGTTTGAAAACTAAGGTATTTTTGGATTAAGTTTCAAAAAAGGGTTAGATCCGTACAAAACCCGTATTGTGTGGAGGCATTAACTAGAAACATGTGGCTAATGCTGTAAATCTGAACTAAATTGCGTGAAGGGAAGTGTAAAATATAAGATTGAAGCCATGCACATCTATAAACATGAACTTTTGGATGAGGTTGCTTTGTTCAATTTGCATACAGAATTTCTGTTAATTGGCGGTAACAATTGTGATATTCAAAATGTCATTTCACCGGAGAAGTCAATATGTAAAATTGATGGACTTTTAAGCCGGCAAGTTGATGTTTCTTTTCCTAATAGCAGTGAGTTCTTTTCCAAATTTCTTTTCTTGTTTGCTAAAATTTGTTCAATGTCAGACCCTATGTGCCAGACAAGACATTTTGTGGTAATTTTTTTAGCTGTTAACTCTAAATCCTTGTGCTACTAAATTTACAAAGCTGAGATTAACAACTAGAATATGCTGCTGTGAGCACCATGTTGGTTGAATAATTGCTTACATTTTATGCGCTTTGAATTCATTTGATTAGATTTTTTATGTTCATCCAGTCAAACTGCTAAAGCAGAAGCACATATTGGCTAAGTTCCATGACCTTTTATCTGGACGCTTCTGAAAGTTCCTTTTCCATCCATTTGAGTAGTTGATGCTTCTGGAAGTTTCCCACTGGAACTTCCACAATTTAACTATTTACCTTGTCATCATGCAGTTGGCCTCTTGCAATAGTTGGAAAAAAGATACCAGTTCCTGAGACTCCTCTTGCCGACTATTTTCTCAGGCCATTCCGACGATGGAGACCTGATCAAAATGCATGACCTTGCCGTGGGGTTCTTTCCTTTTCTTCTTTTCTAATTATAATTATAATTATATATATATATGTACACACACACTCTTTTGGGAGTCCACCCTCTTCAATCACAAGCTACTGTGTTAACAAGAAGTTGTAAGTTTAGCATTGTCTTTCCCTTTCCTTATTAGCACCATATCTGTATACCATATTTGAAGTGTATAGAGGCTATTAGACGATGAAGCATTAATGCTTGTAAGCTATGTCCCTTGATTTATAAATCAGAATTTAAAGCGGATTCCTATTGAATTTTTTGGAACTCCGTGCAGTGTCATAATCAAGCTTACCAATGTTTGATATATATCCTTCATGTTGTAAAGTCAAATAGGTGCACAATTCTTGAATTGCGATCCATGAAATTGAACGTGTACCATTTCATTGCAGAGAAGTTACTAGCTTCAGTATGTTCTGCACCTAGGTTCGAACTTCATATTCTGTAATATGCTACAAATTTCTTTTTGGCACATGTGAAGTTATATGCTGGCATGCCATCACTGGACTGCCCATGGCTATAATGTGCAAGCAGCACATCTAGCAATTATCTCTAGGAAACTTGGATATAAGGCCCATAAAAATAGATATTTGGTAGTCGTCTTGCCAGATTGATTGTTGGAGATCTCTCTCTTCAATAATTAAGGCTGCACAGTTCTAGAGATGCTGCTATTCTTTATTTCATTATCACTAGGGATAGACGTGTTTAAAAGAGAATAGAGCCTGATTCCATAAGATGTTGTTGCTAACTGTTGGAATGACAGATTCGGATCTCTTTCATAATGAATCATGTCCTTTTGTCAGCTCCTCCTTGCATGCTATGTCCTGAACTTTGTGGGTAATTGTTGCCAGAACAAGAGGGTTGCTCTTGATAAGTAGACCTCCCACCGTAGCTTCACTGCTTTTTGTTTGCTGTGGCTCTTTTGCTGGTGATTGTGTGGCGTAGAAGGCTAGTTCCTCTTTTGTTTTCATCAGTTGTGAGTTTTAAGTGTCAGTTATTTGGTGTTGGAGCTGTGAAGTTATTCCAACACATCCGAAGACAGGATCCTTCATTCTGCATATTGCTTCATCCAAGGTGCTCTGGGAGTTGCTGTACATTCAATCAATGCACATTTGCCTTCTTCATAATTATTTTGGGCGTAGCAATACGATTGAGTGTAACAGCAAGCAGGAATTAGATGATGGGGGCAGAACAAAGGCTTATGACTGATCGATTTCAAGAGGGATGTGATAATTAGGAATCAAAGATTTGATCTTCCCCTGTTGCCATTGTATATGTTTATATATAAATATATATATATATCATAAATGTGTAAATACCACAGAAGGTAGAAAATACGAGAAACTTTTTTGACCTTTTAGCAATCTTTAAAGATCTAAAAAAGGAAAGAGCAAACACTTCGGCCCTGGGCTGCAAATACTGCATTAAAGAAGATCGGGTGTCCCAGCACAAGTTGCACGTGAAGCACAAAACGTGGAATCATCATTTTACCACATCATAAATGTGTATTTATATTATTATATTCATGATGGTGGAGACCTTCATAGATGGACACATGAGCTATCCTATAAGACTTGTGCATTAGCAATCTAAAAATATTAAAATATAAATAAATTAATAGCCGTTTCTCGATAAGATTCTATAAACATAAAAAGGATAAAGTATATATATAAAAGAACTAAAATAAGATTTAATTAGATGAAGGTAATAATCAAAGTTATAAAATATAACATTTGGATAATTAAAAGAAATCTTTGATGAGTAAATAAATAATTATAAAGAAATAGTACTAAATCTAAATAATTTGAATCTAAAGATGTTATATATATATATATATATATATTACAAGAGACACCAAATAAATATAATAAGGGAGAATAAAGCAACAAGAATTGTCAAATAGACCTGATAGTAAATATGGAGTATAATATATAAACTCAATAAATAATAGATTATCAAACAATTCAAAATTATGATAGGAGTGAGCTTAATATCAAATATTAATCTACATCAATTGGAATAAAACAATGAAAGTGTGAGTAAACGAATAAAATCTTAAAATGATTAAAAGCTTTTGAATTAAGAAAACTAAAGCTAATATAATGTCAATTACCAATTGATGATTAATCTAGAAGTTTGTTTAGAGTGTAATTTAATAATTGCGTTTATATAGTTTAATTAAAATAAGTTAATTGAATCATAGGTTATAAATAGATAGATTAACATGATTAAATTAGTAAATAGACTTAATTGAAAATTAAGATCTGAAATGCCCCTTTCTAATCTTTTGTCTATTTCAATTATTCATTTCATGAACAAATTTCTCAAGTCTTTCTAATCATAAAATTTGAACTCTATTTCCGTCAAATTATTTATTTACCTTAATTATATTTTCAACAAATCAAATTTTCACTACCATCTCAACCAACTTTAATTTGACAACCATTTCTTTTAATCTACAAATTATCCAAAACTTTCTTAAGTTCAAATACTTGGATTTATAAAATACTCAAAATATAGCCCTATTAATCTAAATTATATACCTTCAATTTCTATGAATTTTGACTTCATTTACTTATTTTAAAATACCAGTTTCTAAGTCCAAACCCAATTAAATATCAAGTTTTACAAAATTAAATTTCTAAACTAGACTTTCAATTCAAGCTACCAATTTTATCTAATATATTCTAAATTTTTCTCTAAATTGTTTTTAATTCTTTAGATAATGATCTGAAGAGTTTAGAATAAAAATCCTACCAATTAATACCTTAAAAATCTCCCTATATTTAACCTTATCCCCTTCGTTTCCCTTCAAAAATTTGCCTTTCTTTTTCATGTGTTATACTTTATGCTTTCTTTTTCCTTTCCTCACCTTCTTCTTCTCTTCTTTCTCTCACATCACAAGCCTAATCTCAACTTTCAATAAGACTAACAAGAGTAATAGGAGATGAAATGAAGGTAAAAGACGAAAAGCATGCTTGAAGGAAGTTATAACAACTAGAAAGTAGTAGTAGTGGGGAAGAACAAGATGATTAAGTTCATAAAATATGTGAGTATGCTTAATTTCTTTGTTTTGATTGTTATAGATGTATATATATGATGGATTGATGTTGGAAATGAGTTAAGTTTGTGACAAAACTTGTGAATGAAGAAGCTATGAGCGTGAAAGTTAAAAATTGAAGTAGAATATATATATATATATATATATATGAAGTTGGGAAGTGATGATGTAGTTTGGAAATATTTTGATGAAGTAAAATGAGTCTAGAAGTGTTGAAAATTGTGAATATGAGTTTTATGTTGATTTTATGGTAATTAAATTGAAGTAGGATGGGTGAAAAGTGTTAAAAAAGAAGAAGAAAACAGAGAAAGTCACAAGGATCTATACATCATGTCAAACAGCCCATTTGGAGGGGTGTTTCACTTTCGGATAATTTTTTTGCCAAGTCCCTGTGTCCAAATGGCCCCATTTGAGAGAGGTGTGTGGAGCAAACGACCCTTGAAATGGCTCCTTTAGAGGGGTGTTTCACTTTTGGATTATTTTTGGATAAAAAATCTAGGTTGAAACGGCTCTTGAAACGGCCCCGTTTGGTTTCCCCTATAATAATATTGTTTCGTATTTTGACCATAACTTTTTCATTTGACCTCGGATTGAGGTGATTCAAAATGTTATGGAAAGCTTAAAAAGAGATCTACAACTTTCATGTTTTAACTTTTTGCAAATTATAAAAATATCAAGGCCTAAATTTGGATTGATTTCAGTTGTTGCATGTTCCAAACAAAGTTAAAAACTTGTGTGTGCTTGTTAAACGTGTGTAGTTAAATATAAAATGAACTTAACTAACAAACTTAGGTTCAACTTGATCAAATGAACATGAATGGATTAAAATGAATTGGAGTGATTAAGTTTAATCAATTTGGTTAAGATTAAGTCAACATAGACTTAAGTAATATGGATCTTAGATATAAAATGAATTTGGTTAATCAATTTAAGTTCAACTTGACTAAATAGACTTTAGTAAGCTAAAATGAATTAGATTGATTAATTTTAATGAAAATGACTTGGTAACTGGTTAAATGATTAATCCTAATCAATTTGGTTAGGATTAAGCTAAAATGAAATAATAGCTAATAATCGGATTAGAATGATATGTTGGGATAACCATAATTTATATGGGGAATATGTTGTTTGAAATGTATGTTTGGTTAGAAAATGAATGTTTTTATATGAATGCTTTGTTGATGCCTATGTAATAAATGATTATAAACAAAGAGAAAAGAAATATTTTGACAGACAATGAAGAACTATCTGTATCTTAGCGAGACGATTTTTGCATCCATGGTAGGGTTCCTACTTAATATCTGATCAATTAGGATCCTAAAAGAAGTTTAAGTTCATAGATGTATGTTTAGTTTTGTTATATATTCTCTAAAATAGTAACTAGCCAACCTCCTATTTCTGTTTGGATTTCAATATGAAGGATGATGATGATTTGATGCTAATGATAATGTTGATGATGATTGGAATGATGAAAGGGGATAATGCTTTGGTTTTCATAGAAGGTTGTTATGACTTAGCTTGGATGACAAGTGTGTAACATCAACCTTATCATCTTGTTTGTGCATGTAATATAGTTGAGTTATATTAACTAAACATAACTAAATATGTGTGGGGATTAGGTAACGATCTGTTGTTTGTTAACTGTATTGTTTGATAAGACATTAAAATCAAAGAGACTACACATTGCTTGGAACGATTGCATTTTTTTTGTTGATGAGTGTTTGCTATATTGATTGGTCACCTTAATAAATGCACTTAATAATATTTGGCTATTTAATTAAATAATCATTCATTGCACGATAACATACTCGCATTAGCATGGTATTCACGTCACGTGCTAGTATCTTGATTCTATGGTAATCCTAAGTTATGTCAATAGATTTGTTTCTCCAATTGGATACCATGGGGTTACTCATATCCCAAGAACTAAAAAGGCACCGAAGGACGTCGATTGTGTGGGTATTGGCCTAGGAGATGATAATACTTAGGGAGGTTTTGTGGTTCTAAAGGAAGTAGAGGGTATATTGGTCGTATAAATATTTCAATCTATGCAAAAAAGAGTTCAAAATGAAGTCCTAACTCCTTAACTTTTTCTAAAGAGAAGTTAAAGGCTATGTTTGATAAAACGAGTTTAAAAGAAAATCCTCCCTCCTTAGCTATGTCTGAGGGAAGTTAGAGGTTATTTTCCAATAAAAAGTATTTCAAAATGAAATCCTCCCTCCTTAGTTATATTTAAGGAGCAATTAGAGGTTATGTTTGTTATATAGAATGGTTTTGTGCTGAGATAGTTAGAGCTGAATGCTCTAAAATAAGAAAGCATCCCCTTCCTTAGTTCACAATTCTACTGGGTGTGAATGACTTGAGTTAGTCCTTCAACCCCCAAGAGAGGGCATAAATCTCCATTGGTTTAGATTTCGGTTATCCAAATTATGCATATCATATGCTTAAGTATTGCATTGCATATGTTTGTAATAAAACTTTTTTAACATTTGCTTGATGTATGGTTTGGTTACGTTATTCATTGAGCTGTGGTTTAGCTCATGCCCCCATAGTTTTTGTTGCAAGAATAGCTAAAGCTTCAAGAATGGGGTAGGCCTATGTGGAGAAGACTCTTGAAGATAGAATATAAGTTAGATATAAGAAGTAAATAGATTGTTTTGTATTAAGATTTTGTTTTATGTAACATAAGTTTATATTTCGGATTAGATTAGTTGTATAATATCTAAAGTTTGTAAAATGTAGATGACCTATTCTATTTAACTAATTGGTAGGAGGTATTGATTCTCTGCGATTCTTGTGGACTGTGGGAAATTGGATTTCCTTGATTTATCACAAATATAATTATATATTAGAAGTTTACAAAAGTAATTAGTCTAGCAGAGTTTTGCAAACTTTGACTTGCAAGATGGTTCTCATATTGCGGTTCACATGTGATATGATAATTTCAGGTTATCCTTCTAGACCTTTTTTTTGGGTCGTGACAGGTTTATTATAATTCATGGTGCAAGATAGTACGAAAAGAGTTCTTTAATCAATACAAATCCTTATTAGAGTATCCTATTCGGGTTAACTATTTGAGAGTTCTAACCTTAAAGATTTGCAATAAATTTGCTTACAATTTAATGGCAGTGCATAAGAGAATGCAGTTACCAATAAACTAACCATGGTATGCTAATTGCTAGGATGTAGATAAGCTATATTTCAATTTCGTTCTATTGGCCTGACAAGGACATTCATATTTAAGAAGTGCCAGCCATTAATCAGGCTTTAAACACATCCACATTAATCATAAAAGTAAGAAAAGGAAAAGTTGTAAGCATATTAAATATTTCTATGGTATCATTATAATATAGGATGTTTTTTCCCTCAAATACCATGTCTTTTCTTAAATTAATGGAATGTTGAATTAGAATCCAATCTATTTCATTACTAAAATAATAACGTTGAACCATCTAACTGTAATATAATTGTAAGGACTTGACATGGCTAATATGTAAAACTAGGCATGTTTAGTCCATAGCCATATGTAATCCCAAAGAGTTAAATGTAAAGCTATTTGTAAAGAATGAATTTGTATTGATTGCTTGTCTAAACATGTTGTAAAAACCATTTCAAAAACTTCTCATTAGGAGAAGTACCATACATACTATTACAAAGCTTTGTTATCCTTTCATCAACATGATAAAAGACTTAATACATATATATATATATATATATGCATTACAAAACATAGGCTTAAGCTTAAGCTTATAACAAAATACATACAAGTTTGAAAAGATTATTAATAACTATTACATTATCCATAAAAACATCTTTTACTAATCTATCATAAAAAAAAGGTCATCATGGTCGGGGGTCCAGAGTTGTCCCATTCATCCAGAAAATCCTTGAAATCAGTCCTATATCCCAACTGATCATAGAAGTTGTCCTCATCCACACTTGAAATAGTAAATCATGAGCTAAAGGCTTAATACACAAGTAACATGGGCAAATACAAAGTGATAAGCATGTTTAAGATAAATACAATGCAATAATCATCAAGTTATTAACCATCAATTAAGTTTGTCAGACAACATAGGAGTTTTAAACTTCGGAGACAAGCATTGGGAAGCCTAGGGTCTTGAGTAACAACAGCTGTTTAAGGAATTAATATAGGCAACCAAAATACCTATATCTCTTATATCTAATAGAAAAGGAAAATAGCCTCATTTAAGATTTGCAGCTATTTCTCATCTTTACTTAACTTAACTTATAATATCATTTAGTTCAACCGGTCTGATAAACGTGATCTAAATCATATTAGTTCCTTTTAGGAATAACTAAACGTTATGTCGATACTGTTACCCCTATCGACTATTTGCTAAGTCACTTATAAAGTGTCATTGCATCATGATAAGGGGTGGACTAAGTGCTTAACTACCATGTTAACAAGTCAATAGAGTTGCCGCTCCTTGGACCGGATTCAACGACACATGCACAAACAATGTAAATACTTTTCAAGTCATCTTTAATTAAAGTTGATTTAAGATTTGCCTATCCTAGCATCCAATAACCAAGTTAATGCGTACCTAAAATGTCTGATAAAAGATCGGTAGCTGCACTCGACTAAGAAGTACCTACCACACATTTTCAAAATGGGTCACTAACTCTGGTGCCATAAATCACATGATAGGTGATCTTCATCTCTTTTCCACCTACCAACCATATACATTTCCTACACATGTCACTTTAGCAGATAGTTCTAAATCTTGTGTTCTTAGTTTTGGCACTGCTAATCCTACACCTCTACTTTTACTATCTTTTGTATTGAGTTTACCACAATTCTCTTTTAACTTACTATCCATAAGTAAAGTTACTCGTGCAATAAATGGTAGCATCTCATTTTTTCTCAATCATTGTCTTTTTTAGGGTCTTATGACAAAGTAGACTATTGATAAAAGGGCATAAATTAGGAGGTCTCTATGTTTTGGATGTACAAGTGCTGAGATTTGTTGTAAGCTATAGTATTCTCATACCTTTTGAAGCACATTGCTAGCTGGGTCATTCCTTACTACCTATGTTGAAGAAAATCTATCCTCAATTTAATAGTGTCTCTTTTTAAGAGCATGAGTCTTGTCATTTTATCAAGCATCGTCGTTTGTCTAGTATTCCTAGAGTTAATAAAAAGGCTAGTTCACCTTTTAAATTAATTCATTTTGATGTATGGGGCCCTTGTTTTGTTATGTCTAAGACTGAATTTTGGTATTTTGTTACTTTTGTGGATAATTATTCTCGTATGACTTGGTTTTGAAAAATCGTTCTGAGGTTTTTTTCTCATTTTGTTGCTTTTTCTTCTGAAACTAAAACACACTTCAATGTCTCAATGCAAACTTCAAGAAGTGATAATGCTAAAGAATACTTTTCTCATTCATTCAAGACATATATGATTCAAAATGGCATTATTCATCAATCGTCATGTGTTGATGCACTTTCTCAGAGTGGAGAGGCTGAAAGAAAAAATAGACATCTTCTTGAGACATCACGAGCCTTTCTTTTTCACATGCATGTTCCTAAACATTTTTACCCAATGTTGTCTCCACTACCTGTTTCTTAATTAATTGTCTACGTTTATTTGTTCTCTAAGGTCAGACTCCTTATACAATTTTATTCCCTACAAAATTGTTGTTCCCTATTGAACCTAAGGTATTTGGCAATGTTTGTTTTGTTCGTGATGTTCGTCCTCAAGTCACAAAACTAGATCTTAATTCACTCAAATGTGTCTTTTTAGGTTATTGTTGAGTTCAAAAGAGATATCGGTGTTACTATCCCCATCTTGACAAGTATATTGTGTTAGTTGATGTCACATTTGTAGAAAACACTCCATTCTTTCCTTCTTCTAGTGAAATTTCAACACAAGAAGAGAATGAAGATATGTTGATTTATCGTATTGCTTATCAGTCTCTAGGAACGCCAATGTTTACGCCACCACAGCCACCCCGCTACCACCATCACCAACAACAAGACCTTGGATTCAACATGCGTACTGCAGAAGATGAAACCCCCCCTCTTTCATGACCTGGACCATCCTCTTCTTCCTCATCCGATCCAATTTCAAATGATCTTGATCTTCCTATTTCCTATTGCACTTCGGAAAGGTAAACATCAATGTGCCTACCCTATCTCTTCTTTTGTTTCATATAACCACTTGCCATCATCATCTTCTTCATTTATTGCATCACTTGACACTGTTTCACTTCCTAAGACAATTCATGGTGCACTTTCTCACCCTAGTTGGCATGATGCTAAAATATTCTAAACTAAAAATGCTAAATCAATTTGCATGTGTGTATTGTTTATTAATTCCATGAATTGATTGTGATGATTTTATTGATCTAAATTTAAATATAGGAGCACCTAAGCATAACTATTGAAGTGTATTAAAATGAATTGTATTGTGATGTTTTATTTCTTGTTTAATGCGTTAGAGTCCATTTGGAAATCATTTTTGCAAATTCTCAAACAACCCAATTTTCTCAATGAAAAACTAAGCCCCATTAGCCTAAAACACTTAAGCCCAAGCCCTTGAAAACATTCTAAACTCTTCTCAACTTTTGCACAAAAGTCAAATGGAAGAAAATTAAGATAAATACAAGTGTAAAATTTCACAAATATCACAATTCAAAACAGACCAAAATCGACCCTCACATACACCGCTCCCAAGCTTCATTCCTTTATTTTCTTTAATCAAAATTTTCTTCAAAACTTGTCAATAAAATTTTCAAGACTTCATCTAAGGACTAAGACTATCTAAGGTAAAGTTTTACATGCTTTTCTAGTCATTTTTTCACTTACTTCTTTCACGAATACCATTTTTATCTAAATGAATTTTAGAGAATTATAAGTAGTTTGATATAGCTAAGATGATTTCTAGGCTTGAATGATTCTTAAGAACTTGGTTGAATCCAAAAATCAAGTTGTTGTGGTTGTTTTGATTAATAAATGAATTGCATAGTTAGTAAGTTATATTAATGATAGAGTTGTGAAATTATGAAGAAAGTTGCGGAAGTTGTCTAATGAGACTTAATTAATCATTACTTAATTCCATCATAAGTTGTCAGGATTAGGGTAGATCAAAACCAAGGGCATTGTTGTGAATTAATATTAAAACCAAAAAAAGTACTCATACATTTTTAATTAGGGCTTATTAGTTATAGTTTAATTAACCATTAGAATTAGCATAAATACTTTGATAATTTAGGCTAGATAGTGGTCTAAAGGAAATACTAGTACTTGCCCATAAATCCTTTAGATGATATCCGAGTTAAATTCTATATTATATGATAGGTGCGCTGTCTTTGTGTGGATCTAGGATTAATAGGATTTATAAATTATAAACTTGGTGATCACACACACACAATCAAGTTTTAGCGCCATTGCCAAGGATCTGGCAATATTAGGAAAGCCTAACCTGATGGTACTATTATATTCTGATATGTAAAGTAAGCCTACTCTTAGTGAGTAGTTTTTATAAAAGTTTTGTGTTCTAGCAGGTTTAATCAATCAATCAACATAAACACTTTCTTTTTGGACAATCTTACATATAATATCATGGTATATTGTGCGTGGTTGGGACTTGGCTTGCCTAATCATGGGATTAAGGTTAGTCAGGTCTTTACAGGTGCTATGATGGAAGAGATGAATGCCTTAGATACTAATGGTAGTTAGGATCTAGTGAATTTACCTACAAGTAAAAAGGAAATTGGTTGTAAGTGGGAGTTTGCTATTAAAATTAATCCTGATGGATCTGTAGCTCGGTTGAAAGCATGTCTTATAGCTAAAGGTTATGCTCAAATCTATGGAATAGATTACTCTGATACCCTTTTCTCTTATGGCTAAGTTGACTGTTGTTCGGTTGTTTATATCCTTAGTGACTACTAGTCATTGGCCTCTATATTAGTTGGATATTAAAAACGCTTTCTTACATAGTGATTTATAGAGAGAAGTATAAATGGAGCAACCACCTGAATTTGTTGCTTAAGGGGAGTATGGAAAAGTTTGTCGCCTTTGAAAAACATTATATGGATTGAAACAGAGCCCTCAAGCTTGGTTTAGGAAATTCAATCAAGTAGTTGAAGTTTTTGGTTTAAGAAGAGCAAGTCAGATCACTTAGTATTCTTTAGATGTTGTGACTCTGGTATGATCCTTCTCATTGTATATATTGATGACATTATTATTATAGGAAGTGACAATATAAGAATTTCCTTTCTCAAATCTTTTCTTCATACTCAATTTCAAACAAAAGATTTGGGATTGTTGAAATATTTCTTTGGAATCAAGTGAACAAGGAGTAAGAAAGGCATTTTCTTATCTCAAAGAAAATATGTGCTTGACTTATTGACAGAGACAGACAATTTGGGAGCTAAACTAAGTAGTATACCCATGCTTCCTATTATACAACTCACGAAAGAGGGTGAATTATTCCAGGATCTAGAGAGGTCTAGATGTTTTGTCATAACCCTAGTGGGGGTCTAGCAGGATTACTCCAAAGTCATCATATCACATGTGCACCCATGACATGAGGATCGTCTCACAAGTCAAAGTTTGCAAGAGTCTTATTAATTATTCTCTCAATATGTTATATATATATATATATATTTATTTAGAAAATAAGTTTTGGATATCGTTATTTCAACATATCATAAGGACCGTAAAGAATCAGATATCTTACCAAAAAACAAGATAAGGTAAATTTAAGATATCTATCAACTACCATAAAAAGAATTACTAAAGGGAGAAAGTAAGATGAAGAAAGAGGAAAAATCAGGTTTCAAATCTTTTCTCTCAATTAGATTTGGTCCATCAACATCTTAATCCTCTAATTAGTTTAGTTTCATCTTTCATATGCTTTGCGCTCAAATCCTATCCCAACCATAGCTTTTGTTTTCCTGCAAAAAAACTATAGGGGTGTGAGCAAAATCACGTCTCAATGAAGAAACAATACCTTAAACACACATCAAATGGGACAAGCAAGTTTATTAACACACATATGCAATACATTACTTAAACATATGCTTACACACATACAAATCTGAATGACTGGAATCCAAACAGGTTGGAGATTTACGCCCTTTCCAGAGGTTAAGGAACCATTTCATACATTAACGCATAGGAAAATCAGAGTATACCAAGTAACACCTTTAAAAACCTTTGAAAACGTTTATTGACCCAACTTACTAAGACATTCCCCATGTATTACACACTTCACGCGAACCCTCGACACACAACTTTGCTCAAGCTAGGTAGTTCCTGCTAGGTCCGTGAGTCACATGTGAGTATAGGTAAAACGAGGATTCACCATTAGGACCCCATCTAACTCATCGTGGCTTGGAACAGCAATATATGACGGTAGTGGCTAAAAGTATACAATGTAAATGTAAATGAGTCATGTTATGCATGATCGTTTAACTTATATGTCAAATAATCTTAAATTCATTTCTTAGTGGCCAAGTAGTTGCAGACATTCATCAGATACTATCAACTTAACATTACATCACCATATGAAGTTATCCCTATAATTAGAGTATTTTTATTCAATTAACAAGCATAACAGTAGGTAAAATCCCCATTCCCCACATAATCCAGTTTATTATCTTTATTTAGGTGCAACTAAGCTACACAATACAAGTGTAAATAAAGTCAGGTTACTCACTGGTCCATGATAACAGTTAAGCATCATAGTAGTAAGAAGGAACGTCAGAGAGGTAGTTGAGCTCGCCTACATATATAAAAGAATAATATGTATTAATACTTAGATGACACGTAATCACTAGCTAAAGCTAGAGTGTAGTAGAATTTTATTTATTCTCATTTTTTGTTTCTCTTGTTGGGCTTTACTTTAGGTTTTCTCTCATATGGATTTTTAGCTAGTTCCCTTTATATGAACTCAAGATCCTACTTAGGCTTTTGGACTATGTTTTCTACCGTATCAATCTTTATGGGATAATGAGCCTTCACACTTGTCACCGATAATCACAAGGTTTTTAATTGGGCTTTTATGGTAATTTCTATTTCTTTAAAATCTACCACTTTGTCTAGTTTCTGTTTACCTAAGGTTGTTTACATTGTGGGCCTTGAAATCCTTAGAACATAAAATAACTTCCTTCTATTGTTTTATTTTCGTTCTTGGGCCCAAACTATTTATTTCAGAGTTTTGTGTCTATATTTCTTTTCTTAATTTTAGAAGAGAAATTCATGGGCTTATGAGACTAGAATGCATAATGGGTCATTATTTCCATAATATATTCATGTGACTTTCCTTTATGCCAAAATATCATTTGTTACTACTTATTTCTTATTTGTGATCTCAATACCCACATATTAATTTGGTTAATGGGCTTTCTCACCTTAATTTTGTTTTTGAACATTTCTTACCTATATTTCTTAATCTTATTGGTCATGACTTTTTCCACTTATGATTTATACTAATAGCCCATTAAAACATGTTGGGGCCGAAAATTAAAATTAAGAGCCCATGATCCACTTCATATTCTTTTTTATTGATTCCTCAATTTACTTACTTGCTCATTTATTGGGTTTAGGCATTAAGAAGGCCCATTTAACATATAGCCCAATTCTTAACTCCTTATTATATATCTTAGCCCACTAATTTCCCTTTAGTTACTTTTCCACAATCATCAAATAATCTTTTTATATCTAATTAAGAAGTTAATGGCCATATTAATTAAATTAATTAAAGAAATTCATATCTCCTCTCCTCATTCAACCTTAGTCATACATGTTCTTTGAACATGATTGATTTGATGATCATTCCTACTTGTTCATCTTGTATGATGGTGGTAATGCTACTCATACTCACCCTTATTTGGGGATTTATCAAGTCATATGTCAAGATACAATTTTTATTTAACTAGGAAGGAAATACTACAAAATGAAAATTTGGATCAAAATTCATCCCATAGAACCAAGGTCTAAAAATTACTCATAAAGGTATATTTTTATTGTTTTAAGCCTCCTAACGGTTTATACAACATATCTAGGTACAGATCAATTATAAAAACATTTGTTTTGTTAAGTATAACTCACAACCAAGGGGAAAATATAAATAGTGAATTCGGATTTCTAGGAGTTGTCCAAAATAATGAGTTATAAAACTTAGTATGTGTGGATCCTTGATATTCTAAGCTTCCTAGAGGTTCATACATCACATCTAGGTTTAAAAGAGCAACAAAAACATCATCTTGATTACTCATATGAAATAAACAAGAAGGAACTAAAAAAAAAGAAATTTGGATCTCTCTAAATCCTCTGGAAACATGAAGCATAAAACAAGATATTACTAGATCTCTAGTGTTCTAAATTTCCTAGATGCTTATATAAGTTGAAAAGGTGTTTTTAAGAAAGAAAAGCATTATTTTTATCTACATATGGAAGGATCCATCCTTAGTATAGTTTATGCTACTAAAAATAGAGTTTTAACAAAGGAAATACTTCTTTTTTGTGGCCTCAAATGGGAATATGAATTTTAAAAGAACTGACACTCATATTTCTTTCATTTTTCTACTTATAAAAGGTATCAAGAGTAATATTTTTAGTGTTATACCTTAAGTTTGAGAGTGATAAAGTATCACTCTCCTCTTTAATGAAGAGATCCGTCTCCTAGGAAGATGAAAAAGAAAAGATTCTTAATATAACCAATACCAACAACTTAGAAGATGAGGTTTCAAAGGTGATTCTAGTTTTATCTTTAAGCTCGAAGGTCTTATGGATTTCCTACTCCAAGATCTCACTTTCTAGAGCATAAAGTTGCTACTTTTATTTTTTTAAAGATTGCTTTTGTTGGCTTGTATAGAAAAGGGAAAGAAAGATAAGCAAGACAAGGAGAGAGAGAGAAGAGAGAGAGAGAGAGAGAAGGATGTGGGGAGAGAGAAAAAAAAGAGAAAGAAAGAAAAAGAAAAAGAGAAAGAGGGAGAGAGAATGTGAGGCATTTCTAAAGAAGTTAAGCATGCCCTGAAGTGTTGAGGAAGTTTCTAGGGGTTATACTTTAACCATGAAAAAGTTAGCTTAGAAGTAATGTGTGTCGTATAGATGATTGATTTTGTTGTACGTGTGTCTAGACATTGTTGGCTTTTGGGGAAAAGAAAAGACTTGGTGGCTATATCCATGGGTGCACATGGTTTGGTAAAAAGGGATAGATGGTGATTTTATCCTCCTTATGAATCATTGAATTTCTATTATGTAGATGGGATGAATGACTTTATTATCTGATGAATATATATGAGTTAGAGGACAATTTTATCTCCAAATTATAGACATAATTATTTATTCTACATGGTGATACTAATTTAATATAAATAATTCTTGGTACTAATTTTTAAGGATCCTATGGTTACGCGATTAGCTAATACTAGGATTCGAGCCACATAAATAGAGTTTGCATTCTAAAAATTGAATTCTCTTTCTTAAAACCTTGTAATAGCATTATCGAGCTTGACGCCAGGGTTTGGTTTCTATTTCACAATATTGGTGTTGTCTTTGTTCTGGTCCAGAGTCTTGTTGGATGATTTTCAAGCTTTCGGTATCTGTTCTAATCACTATATGATATTTTGTAAGCTTTTATACCTATGAAGGAACATTACAATATAACCTACCATGATATTGTAAAGATTTATTCAGAACAAAAATTTTTAGGGGTTTACAGTTGCCATGCCTAACTTCTCAAGGGAGGGAATGGGAATGGACATGACATCTCATTCATTTAATTCACTTGATGGAGTATTGATTGAATCATTAGCACATATAAGGTTTTATTAGTACTACTACTACTTAAGTATAACAAATCATATAGGATAGTTAACTATAACCTTTATATTATATTTATATGCAATATGAGTTAGATACATATATACATATCATTAATATCTGTTGTATGATAATTGATATTTTACATATGTTTTTATATATGCTACATAAATTATATATATATATATATATTTGTATAGTCTATAAGGTCTATAAAATTTATATTTTAATGTTGATATATAATTTAAATGTTAATATAAATTTACATAACACGTTTTATAGGATTTATATTTTATATTACACGTATAGATGTATATAACATGTTCATTTAATGTTTTATAAACCATTTATAACACATAAAAGATAAATTTATAATATGTTATACATCAATTTATATTTATTAATATGTTTGAAGTTATACTCAAATTTGATAGTACATACCAATATATATATATATAGGTATTACCATTATTATTATTATTATTATTATTATTATTATTATTATTATTATTTCATCTTATAGTTTATAACTATTAATGTGATAATTGTATTAATGAATTATTGTTATTTTTGCTAATAGTAATATTGTTATTGTAATATCATAACATGACATATAATTGCATAATATAATACCCATTAGTATGTGTTATAATAATTATAATATTATATATGTTATATTACATTAGATGTTATAATGGGCCATCTTTATAATATCGCAATAATAGTGCATTGTTATATTATATGTTATAGTAATATGATGATTATACATTCTTTATTAGCATATATTATTATCATAACTATTAAATTTTAATGGTACAATAGTTCGTTATGAAATTAGCTATGATATAACTATAAATTTATATATATTTACAAGTCAATAAGTTATCATGACTAGTATAATTAATTTCTTGCTACATGCAACCATCACATTGGCATCATTGTTACATTTGTGAGCCATAAATTCAAGTTACAAAACAAGCTACATGATGACTACCAAAACTAAGAAATCCATATCATCCTACGCATACATCCCAATCAGAATCGGAAACAAAACTTGAGTTATAGAACCATCAGATAACAAGTGTTTACCAAGATAACATAGCTTAATTTATGATTGATTTATTTTTATAGCTCTCTTAGGGACATTTTATTTCTGTTTTATATGACTACATTTAGTTATTCTCATTAATGTAATGTTCTATTTAAGCATTAGGAGGTAGGTGGGAGATAAGTATACTTTTTATCTGTATTGGTATTAAGTTATTGAAGACCTCTCAAATAAGTAAAAAAACAGTAAAAATGTAGAAACTTTACCTTTAACCATGAATTTGTAACTCTTGAAAATTGTAGGACTCATAAAAATTGTCCTGTTTAGGCTTTTTATACCAATACATAATCGTGATAAATTTCTTTACCAATTCATTACTTAAAATGAATCATATCTGTATAAAATGTCAAGCCAGTGAACAAGAACAATAAAATAATTACATAAAAACAAAAAGAGTTTATTATAGTACAAAATAGTTATATTTTGGTCTATTTGGTTTATTTGGGTGAATGTCCTACCTTGAATAACAGTAAGGAGATATTTTCTGATGGATCATTTGTTCAGCTTCAACCAATAATATTTATAAAAGCTATGTATATAGCACCAAGCACATCGACCTACTAGCAAATTAAAAGTTCAAAGAACGTCAATTGTCGCTCTATAAATCTGAAAATTGCTTATATTATATATTCCATTCAGAAAAGCATAAATAGGGCCGATATAAGTATACACAACAAGCAGCAAGTAATTGGTGGAAAAACCAGCCAGCATATTTGAGCAAATATGGACAGTTTTTCATCTCCAAATTACCCAAAATGGACCCCTATCATCACTGCATTGTAATTAACTTCTTTTCATAAACTAGTTAAATAATTAATTAATTTATCGAAAATTTTCATAGTTCATGAACATAAATTCCTTAATACATCAAACACTCAATTTTCACAATCAATAATACTCGAAACACAATTAAAATCAAACATATTACAAGAACCCTGAGAAAAATAGAGCTGAAAATCTTTGAAAACTTTTCATCGCGCTTGTAGTCCTTACTGTCACCGTCGAGCGTCTGTCAAACGATATCGGCCGAGTTCGTGGCTTTGACTTGAACAGACTTTTCATCACTACTTCCCAAACTGAAAAACCAGAAACACCTAAAAAAAAAAAAAAAAGGGAAAAAAGTCATACCTTTACATTCGCCGGCTTTTCAGAAGAGAAGGAAGCACCACTGACATCCACGGCTTTGGCACGGGACTTGGCCTAGGCAAATTCGTCCTTGGTTTCAGCTAACAAGGCAATGGCAGAGTCAACAGAGGCGACACCACTTCATCGACCACGATGGCAGCGAGGCATCCGTCGTAGAAGCTTTCGATGCAATGTTAGTTTTATCGGACTTGACTCTGATGAACCTTTTGCTTTTGTATGAATGTAAAAATGTAAATATTTGATAATAGAATGTTCAAATTTGAGGAGGAAGATGAGGAGAAGAGAAGGAAGAGGAGGAGGTGGTGTCAGGATTCGAATAGTCAAGGCCGTAAAGGTAGTCTGATTGATGGGTTTGGGATGGGAGGGTTTTGGGGGCGAGGGTTTCATTTCTTTTTCGCAATCTGGGAAGAGAAGAGACGAGGTTTTGGGACCTTTTTTTTATATGAAACACGTTACGTTTAACATCAAATTTTTATATAGTTATCAATTTATTATTATTTTTTAATTACTTTATTAATTCACATTTGATTTGAAGTATTTTAACATTTCTTATTTTTACAAAGTTTATACATTAAAAGTATAAATATAAATTAAATCATATAAACTTACAAAAAGATAAGTTAACAGCTTCATGAAAGAAATTCTAGTATTAAAAACTTTTATTTAAAGTTTTGTGATTTGATATTTCTTTTTACTTTTAAAATATCAATTTTTTTTTAAAAAAGGATCATACTTGTCCCTTTTTTAATTTTTTTGAAAGAATGTTATAATAATATTAAAATGCTATTTAATAATTTTATAGCATTCATAAGTTGTCTTATACTTTGGTTTTTATATTTTGGGAATAAAAATTATCAATCTATAAATTTTAAAGTATTTAATTAAATTATATTATTTTATCAAAAAAATTTTAAAACAATAGAGACAAATTAAATCTGTCTCTAAAATTAATGTCTACATATGTATATATTATTTAATCAGAGACATATTTTATTTTGTCTCTGAAAATCTTGTATTCTTATGCCTGAATCATATAAATAGAGACAAATTTAATCTCTCTAGAAGTAATGTTACATATGTATATGTTATTTAATCAAAGACAGATTTTTTCTATCTCTAAAAATCATGTATACAAATGCATGCATCATATAATCGGAGACAGATTTAATCTGTCACTAAAAGTCACGTGTATATATATTATATATTATTTTTATTTTAGAGATAGATCTGAAACAGAATTTTAAAAGAAAATTAAGCACAAAAAAAAAATTTCCTACTATAGAATTAGAGACAGATTTACAACAAAATTAATTCCCACTCAAATTTATAAATAATCCGTCGCAGAATCCATTGTTAAAACATAAATAAACTATAAAAACTCCTTCATTATATGCTCTCGCAAATCCATCTCAATTTTGATGCTGATCTAATAATTTAGAGACAAAAAAAATTTCATCGTAGATTTTTTGTCTCTAAAGGCCATTTTTCTTATATTATATGTAATTAATATTGTTAACTTGTCAAAATTTGTTTAAATATATAAGTCAAGTATTGTATTATTTATTATGTGACAAAATAATCTTATTTATTATTTACTAGAATGTGTTAAGTTAATATCATTGATTACAATATACTATTGATACTACTAATATTATTACTACTACTATTGCAAATTGTAGTAATAGTTTATTGTACACTTACATAGATATCATGAATCATGTATGCAATATAATCACATTAATAATACAAAATAGTTTATGGGTATAATAATTTAGAGCTTCTAAATTATATTTTATTATACTTACTTTCTTTTACATTTTGAATATTTTCTTATACAATAATCATTTGCATGATATGAAAACTTTCAAGAGGGTTTGCTTACTAAGGAGATGATGTTGTTAGCTTTTTCAAGAGCTTTTTTCTTTAGAAGCTACTTCTAAGAGAAGTTACTCCCTTAAGATGCTAAGGAGGTACCTAGATAGCTTCTTTAAAGGGTTACTATCATTTTTAATAATAAGTTTACAAGAAAATATTTATTTGTGATTGTTTTGGAGATTTATTGGCTAGATATTATTTAATTCTACGTGTTTGATGAATCGGGAGTTTAACCAATGATATATGTATTTATCTTTATTTATCAACATTAAGGTTTTGCTTGGTGATTAATTATGTGATTCTTATTTAAGAATTTCTGGCGCTTATTTGTTGTTCTTCTAATTATATTTTGAAATTGATCAATAGTTCTTTCAAATGTACTAGAGAGCTCTAATATTTTCCTCATTAACTCGTTGATTGTATCTCAAAATTTTATTGATTACAATTCTAGCTCTTAAACTATGATTAAATTGTTTGTATTTTAATATTCTTAATGATAGATTTGTTAAGGTTGAAGAAAAGGAAAAAACAAGTATGAATAGAGAGAGAAAAAATTCGGTTATATTACTAAAAAGAGTTCCACTATAACTATATATACAAGTCAATGTCATATGCTAGGCACGCCTCAAGATCCTTAATGGTGAATTTATCATGCAAGGCCACTTTCAAAGCAGCAATAGAGGACAACTGATCACTAGTGATGAGCATATCATCAACGTATAGCAAAATAACTAAAATTCCAGCAGAATCATTTCGGATGAATAATGAGTGATCATGGTGAGATTGCTTAAAACCATTCAATAAAAGAAAATTGGAAATCTCTAGATTCCATTGGCGTGATGCTTGTTTAAGACCATATAAGGATCTTAACAATTTGCAAACTTGTCCAGATTTTGCTTTAACATATCCTGGAGGTGGTAACATATATATATCCTCATCCAAATGTCCATGAAGGAAAGCGTTATTAATATCAACTTGACTAATAGTCCAGCCACGCGTAATAGCCACTGCCAATAGAATTCGAACATATTAAGTCTGGCAATAGGAGAAAAGGTGAAATGATAATCCTCACCCTTTATTTGTGTGTATCCTTTAGCCACAAGATGGGCTTTATATCGCTCCACAGACCCATCCGCTCTATAGTTGATCTTGTATACCTAGTTACAACCAATGGATAGTTTTCCTTGTGGTAAAGAAAAAAGGTCCCAAGTATTATTGGCCTCAAGAGCCTCAAGCTCTTTATCCATTGCAGCAACCCAATTACTATCTTGAATTGCTTGTGAATAAGAATTAGGTTCTTTTGTAGCTAAAACATTTGCCAAGGAACCAATATACTCATGAGGATAAAAAAAAAAGATTGAGAAGTAAACAAAGGAAATTTGACAGAGGAGGAAGTAGTATGGAGAAAATGGACAAAATGGACATAATCAGCCAACCATTTAGGAGGCTGAGTGGGACAGGCAGATCTACGAGGAATCAGAAAAGAAGTATTTAAAGTGGAGGAAGGAACAACACTTAGCAAATCAATAGAACAAGAATCAGGTGATATAGGAACAGAGCAATTAGGAAAAGAAAACTCATCATCAAAAGTTATATAAGAATGAGGAACAGTAGGTGAATCAGCGAAAATTGAATATCAAGTTGCTTAAAAGGAAATTCATTCTCAAAAAATATAACATCTCTACTAACCACCACTTTCTTGCTGTCAAGATCAAAAACTTTGTACCCTTTTTAAACCATTCCCATAACCAATAAAACACATTTAGATCGTCTTTGATCAAATTTATCCATGTGGGGAGACACAATGGCAATATAACAAAGGCACCCGAATACCCAAAGTGTATCATAAGAAGGTGAATGACCAAATAACATTTCAAAAGGAGTCTTCCAGGACAGATTTAACATAGGCATTCAATTGATTAAATACGTAGCAACAAGAACACACTCACCCTAACATTCCTTAGGTAAGTGTACATGTAAGTGTAAAGCACGAGCGGTGCCTAATAAATGTCTATGCTTCTGTTCAACACGTCCATTCTGTTGTGGAGTATATGGTATTGTCCTTTGAGGAACAATGCCAAGAGAATGAAACAAAGATTGACAATGAATGGATAAAAACTCCCCACCATTATCACTCCTAATATATTTAGGGTTGATATGAAAATGATTCGCAGTGTACTGTGTACTTGAAATAATTTTGTAGAATTCCAACAACTTCAGATTTAAATCGCATCAAATAGGTCCATGTCCCTCTAGAAAAATCATCCACGATGGTAAGGAAACAACAAGCTCCAGTTAAAGACTCCACATGATATGGCCCCCAAACATCCACATGAATTAACTCAAAAGCAAACTTAGCTACCGATTCACTCTTAAAAAAAATTTGACGATGAGTTTTTGCTAATAAGCATGTTTCACAATGGAAATTAGCAATAGACAAGTGTTTACAGCTAGGTATATGAACCATCTTGGAGATAGAAGTATGTCCAAGACGAGCATGAAACAAATATATGGCTAACAATGATGAAGTAGAAGTGTTTGAATTACAAGCAGACTTACAATTGATATAACCAACTAAAGTGTTCAAAGAATATGTTTTATTGTAGAGCTAGTCAGATTTCAATACATAAAGACCTCCATGAAGAGAAGTAGTAGCAACTTGACCATTAATCCTTTGGTCCTGAAAGATACGGTTCACATTTGTGAAAGTTATACTCAAAGGTAAATCTTTCACAAGTTTACTAATTGACATCAAATTATGACTGAAATCTGATATCAACAGGACATGACGCAACAAAAGGGATTTATTTATTCGGACAGAACCAACAATATGAACAAACTTAAAGGAACCATCAAGTAAGGTAACTTTGATAGGTGTTTGTAGAGTAAGTGTATCAAAGAGAAGAGAAGCAAAAGGAGTAATATGGTTCGAGGCTCCTGAATCAACTATCCACGAAATCAAATTATTATTCACAACATCCAATCTAGTTTTAGAAGAAGCAGTACCTGCACTTGCAAAGTGAATAGCACTTGAATTTGAAATGTCACTAGAGAATGACTGTTGTCCTTTTGATCCCTCCTGTTGTAATTTCATCATCTTCAAAACTTCTTTGCACATGCTTTGAAGCAAGTGAGTATCAACCTGGTTTGAAACACTAGAAATTTCCTCTTCCACATGATCAAAAGGCGTATTATAACTTGTGCGAAATGCATAACTACTAGTATCAACACTATTATGGTTAAATTTAGTAACCATATTAGCTTTGATATCATTTCTTTTACCTTTTCTACCCTTATACCAGTCAAGATATCCAATAAGATCAAAGCATTGATCTACAGCATGACCATCTTGACGACAATGTCTACACTTAATCTTGTTTCTCTTAAAATCTTTCCTATCAGTTGAACTTTGTTTATTCCAAGCTCTACTCATGGCAAAAGCACTCATATCATTCTCAGTGGATAAGGTAGAACTAACTTGTCGTTGCTTCTTAACTTGTACAACCAAATAATACGCTCTACTAAAAAGGCACAGGATCAGAAGAAAGAATTTGATTATGAACGGATTCATATACCACTGATAATCCCATAAGAAACTGCATGAGTTTATTTTGTGACTCAAATTCACACAACCTATCATTTAATCCACATAAGCAATACTCAACTCTTCCACAAGTACAAATCGGATATGGATTTATAGATTGTAACTCATCCCAACACTTCTTCAATTTATTATAATAAACCGTCATAGATTGTGTTCCTTGTCTAAGATTGCATATCTCATGTTGCAACTAAAAAAATTAGTGGACCATTAGTTTGGCTGTACTAATCATTAACTTCATTCCATAAATCCCTAACCGATTGAGCATATATGAAGCTTTGTGAAAGATCATTAGTCATGGAGTTTAATAGCCAACATTTAACCATATTATCACATCTAATCCACTTAATCCAATTCGTGGAATTCACTTCTGGTTTAACAATTGAACCATCAACAAAATCTAATCTAAGCTTTGCACCTAAAGCCATGTGAATCGATCTACTTCATGCAAGTAAGTTTGATCCATTGAAAACAATAGTTCCTATAATCATACCTGGATTATCGAAACTAGATAAGTGAAAAGGATCCAGATTAGCATCTTCTCAAATCCGATTATCTCCTTGAACATTGATCACCATAGTACGAAATCAACAGTAGAACAAAACTACAATCACAAACAAGAAATCTCGAATTAGAGAATAAAGAAACTAACTCACATAACACTGCTCTCATACCATG
Organism: Combretum micranthum; assembly: GCA_024138025.1. NCBI lineage: Eukaryota > Viridiplantae > Streptophyta > Magnoliopsida > Myrtales > Combretaceae > Combretum > Combretum micranthum. The sequence continues at coordinate 2,064,286 of JAMXBD010000062.1, read as the reverse complement.
ATAGATTTGTTAGGGTTGAAGAAGGTTAAAGAAAAGGAAAAACAAGTACAAACAGAGAGAGAAGAAAATTCTATTATATTACTAAAGGAGTTCCACTGTAGCTATATATACAAGCCAATGTCATATGCTAGGCACGTGACCAAGATAAACAACACAGAAACAAAATATATACAAAGCACACTATACAAAGCACACTATAAGTTCACACTTAATTCGTGGGAAAGAAAAAAAATCAGGAGAAATCTTTGTGACTTGTCTTAAAGTCTTTTGAAAAATTTACTTTATTTTCTTGATGATTATCTATTTAGGTTATGTAAATTTCGGTGTTCACATGTTTGGTTGAGAGATTAAATTACCTTATAGTGACTTGTCTTAGTATCGCATATCCATTTAGTATAGTAAGTCAATTTATGCCTTCTTCTACTAGGCATCATTGGGTGGCGTTAGAACAAATCTTGTATTATCTAAAGGGTACTCCAAGATGTGATTTACCATATAGAGATCATGAGCATAATCATGTTGAGTGTTTCTCATATACTGATTGGGCAGGGTCCAAGATTGACAAAAGATCTACTACTGGGTATTGTGTGTTTGTTGGAGGTAATTTAGTTTCTTAGAAAAGTAAGAAACAGTTGACTGTGTCTCGCTCGAGTGTAAAAGTAGAATATAGAGCTAGGTACAATCGGTATGTGAAATCATATGGATTTATCAGCTCTTATTAGAAGTTGGCTTTAATGTTTCGATGCCTACATAGTTGTGGTGTGATAATCAAGCATCTCTCTACATCACATCTAACCCGTGTTTCATGAGCGAACTAAGCTCATTGAAATTGACTGCCATTTCATTCATGAGAAGAGACAGCGAAAATTGATTTCTACAGGACATATCAAGATTGGAGAGTAGTTAGCTGATATCTTTATCAAAACTTTGAATGGGGTTAGGATAAATGATATTCGTGACAAGTTGGGCATGGTTAATATCTATGCTCAAACCTGAGAGGGAGTGTTATGATATGTAAATTAGTATAGAATATTTCCTATTTATGTACAACAGATATTATCCTTTATTAGAAGATATTATTTCTTAGAATAACTCAATAGTTTTGTACATATATTCTACCCACATATCAATGAAATATTCAAGAAGTTTACTACCTTCATGTTTATTTGTTTTCATATTGCTAGGCATGGTTTTATTCCAAAATCACTATGTCCAAGAGTAGTTTCCAATGATTCTTTTGCTTCTGCAATAGAATAGCAACCCTTCCATTGAGGATTGATGAAATTTTCAACATGTTCTATTGCTCCATAATTTGTATATTCTAGGATTAAATCTACTTATGCTCTTGGCTTTGTGTTTATCTTGTGTAAGTAGTAACACAAGGTTAGGCAAACTCTTATATTATTTTTATCTAGTGTTTGTAAGTTCCAGATTGCATCTACCAATACTTTTTGTTCTTTTGTGACTATCATCATTGGTAGCTTATTATGTTTAAATTCATGAGGAGATCCTAGTGCTTGGACAAGCAGTTCTACATCTCCAAAACACATTTTTCATATTAGAGGAGTGTAATTTGTATGAGCTACGAATTTTCAGTGGATTTATGTTTTGTAGCAATTTTGCTAGTAGTTATTCTTTCATGTAATGCTCTTGTAGAAATCATGTTTAAATTTATTTGTCCAAATGAAGGTGCATTTGTCTATTTATCAAAAAATTTCTATTCAATCAGGTCAATCTATTCCATTTGTTTGGATGATTATGCCCCAATTTGATTATTTCTTTGTGCCATTGACATACATGCTCAAAGCATCAGCATGATTCTTCATTTTTTCCTTTAATATGCTCAAATTCTACATTATATCCTCTATTTACTAATATATCTACAAAATTTATCCACCTTCTGTGTGACATGCTCTTTTCATTTTTATTTTTGTAGAATTTTACAATTGTTTCACAATATGTTCTTACTAAAATTGTTTGTTTACTTATGAAGACTAAAATTGTTTAATCCATAAATCACTGCAATATTTCCATGCTTATACTACTTTTTAATCCCTTTTCTCTAAATGTTCCATTGTTATATCTACAGATCTCTTCTTCTTTCTTGAGATAATATTTATGAGGTTTTTTTTTTTTTTAAATAGCTCCCCAACCTTGTTCCAACCATTTATTATCTAAAGGTAATATTAATTCTGGTAATTGTCTTACTAATTCTTATTTCTTCTTTATCTGGGGGGTGAAAATTATTTATCTTTTTATACAATGGTTTGGTAAATTTTTCTAAATCTTCAATAAAAGGTCTTGCATAATTTACCAATCCAAGAAATTGCTATAACTTTTTCTTATCAAATTCTTCTTTGAATTTTAGGACCATTTTCGAAATATGAGGTTGCAACTTTGCTTTACCATTTCTAACTATAATACCATTTTTTAGAAACTCTAAAAGGACTATTTTAGATGAAAAGTATGTTTTTTTATTTTTTTTTCTGTTTTTGAATCTACTAGTTATCATCAATATATACACAAAGAAAATTATATTTACAAAATATAGAAAAATGGAGGGTCCATTCTTTAAACCAAATGGCATGACTAAGCATTCAAAATGTCGTAAGGGACAAGTGAATGTTGTCCATGATATAGATTTTTCATGCATCTTTATTTGCCAAGACCCATATTTACAATCAAATTTACTAAATATATTATTACCTTGTATCCTATTTATCAAATCAGTTTTATCTAATGTATCATAAGCATTTGTTTCTATTTTTATTTAATCTTCTATAATCTATAACCATTCTACTTTTGTATCTTGCTATTTCATTATGTTTTCCTACTATAAAAGCAAGACTTATGTGAGGAGTGCAAGATCTTCTAATCACTCCTAATTCTAAAAGTTCTTTTATATTCATTTCAAATTCTATTCTTTCTAAAGTGTTATATTCTATCTTTTTTTTTTCACTTTATTTCTATATCTGGATTTATTATTTTTAATTTACATACTACTTTATTTCTTTCCCGTAACTTAATTATATTTTCTCTTAATACGTCTTCCTTTATAATCTATTGATCTTATGGTCTATTTTTGTGCTTCTTATTTCTATTAAAGTGTATATTTTAGCGAAATCTAGGCTATATTTACAAGTCTCCAAGAATTCAAAATTGTTTATTGTTTCCTCCTATAGGTCTAAGTCTAATTCTTCTATTTATGTTTGTTCTGTTTTTCTTGTTATTTATTTTTTTGACCTTACTTTCTGCTTTCTTTTCACGTTCACATTCTTCTAAAATCCTAGGAACCTAGGAACTAATGGTGAAGCTAAGAAAATCATTCCTTCCGACGTCATAGTGAATCCAAAATTATCATTTAACAAAAATTGTAAACCTAATATACACACATGTTTTCTAAGATTCATACGCTAACATAAGTTCTTGAGCTAGGTATTTCGAGTTTCCAACCTTGGGAGGTTTCTAATGCTATTTTATGTTTTATCAGTATTTCATAGTATTCCAAAAGTTTTTCATCTATCTGTTCAGCTTTTATAGATGTTCCTTCTAGCATTGCTGTTATTAAATGTTCTCGTATCATCTTTTTGTCTATAATATTGTTAGAACATCTTATATCAACTAATGCTTCTGTTTCTATGATAACTTCTCCAATGTAAAATCTTACATTCATTCTTACATTTATTATCAGAACTCCTAACTTGTCATCTACCTCCCTTCTGAAAAATGTTTTAGTAATCTATTTTTAGTCTTCTAATCTAATTGATTTTTCTATATTTGTATCTTATTGTATTTTTGCTTCTATTATTATTCCTTTATTTTTTGCCTCTATTTCTTTTTCTATTTTTTCTTCTAATTTATCCACCCTTGCTTCTAATCTTAATATCCTTATTTCTACCAATTCTATTCTCTACATGATTCTGTTAAGAATGTTTTACATCTGTATCTTAGAGATAAATGTGGATATCTTTTACAATATAGGGATGATCATCTGATCCTGATTTATGTATCCATTCATGATTGGATCCTATATTTCTTCTACAAATTCTTCTTCTATTGTTTCTTCTTCTAATCCTCTAATTCTTATGGTGTATGATCTTCCTTTTCAAACAATTGTTCAAACATAGGCTTGTATCCTCTCTCAAGATTATATCCTAAATCTCTTTCTAGTATTTCTGAAACAAAAGTGTTTTCTTCATCTTCGCAATCAAAATCTTGAAGCATGTTTTCTTCTATACTTATGATACTATAAATTGTTTCGGTATCATCCATAAATTCATCTACTTTTAAAATATATGTTTTACATAGTTTACTAATATTGCAAACTTAGTATGTACGTTGTGTCTTTGTTCACAATCTCTTGCAAGATGTCATTCTTCTCCACAAGCAAAACAACTTAATTTATTTTTATAATTTTTGTGCTCATTATATTTTCTAATATGTCCATCTCTAGCTGAATAAGGTTTTCTAGCATTACTTCTTTTTAAAGTAATAAGTCTTTTTAGATTTCTTTCTTGGCATATGATCTGACTTGAATTTCTCCTGTAATTTCTTGTTTTTTGTCTTGTTTTTCTCTTCTTTGTCTATAGATATGAGGAGTATAAATATTTTCACAACAATTATATCCTCCTTTTAACTGTTTAGTTATCTGTATATTTGTACATTTTTCTACTAAAGCTCTTTAGACAAATTGTATTCTAATTCCTAAATTATTCAAAGGCTCTATTAAATTTTATTCTACTTTTTCTTTAAAATCTTTATACATTTCATATCCTAATGATCATAGTAATTTTAAAAATAACTCATTTGCTCTTGTCTTCTCATAGTAATATCTTGCCATATCACAATAATAATAAAAATGATTAAGAAAGCTTTTTTATATAATTCTCGTTTTTTTAGCTGTAATTGTTGTAAAAACCTCATTGCATCCATTTGGTCTCTTAAATCTAATTCAATGTTGGGCTGTACACTTGTACCTAGCATAGTTATTTTATTAGGAAAATTAAATGGATTTGCTCTTAATGTTAATTTTGAGCAAATTCTTTAGAAAACCTTCATCCTTCCCATAATGCTTTTGTACTGTCTCCTAAAAATTTTTATAAATAATTATACATTGCAGTTGCTTTTTTAGGTATGTTACATGTCTACAATTCTCTTATTACCATCTATGCCCAATGACTCAAAATCTATCCCCATAATTGTGTATCATGTTTGGCATTTGAATTTCTAAGGGCATTCTTTTCCCTAGTGGTGTTCTTTCTCTACTTGTTTTTTATATGTTGTATATGGAGTTGTAAAAGGTTGTCCTATCCTATGATTATCTATTCTCATTCCAAAAATACTGTTATTTCTACCTAAATCTATAAATGTTGCATTGTTTATTAAATCTATGGGTTCTCTATTGTATGTTTCTTCTGATTTTGGTATTGAACTTGTCCACTCTTTATCATCTTTTTTTTTTTTTTCTGTATTAATTTCTTCTATTGTTTTTGGTTTTTGAGAGTCTAAGAAAATTGAATTTGTATAATCAATGATTGGGCCTAAACTGTCATTTTGGCTTTCTTTTAATTCTTATATTATTTTACTTTCTTTTTCATTTTGTTCTTATTTATTGTATGTTTTTTAAATAAATTTTTCTATTAATTCTTTACGTAATTCTTCATAATTATAATTAAGTATTTCTTCTTCTTTAATTTTACATTTTTCAATTAAATATGTATTCTTTGCGTGTCTTATCATTTTTTGTTGTCTAATATATATCTTTCCTAATTTACCTTTTCTATCTTCTATAAAATAATAGTTTTCATCTCTGTCTAAATATCCTTCCCTTCTTAATTGTTCTATAGCTTTTTCATGATTTTCCCAATTTTTTTAAATAAAAAATCTTCCATTTGTATGAATTTTTTACTATTCCCAAATATCTAGGTTTGTTTCCACTGATATGTAACATTTTTTTTTCTTGTATTTCTTCATTATCTATATCTCTTAGAATTTTTTTTCCTTGTATTCTAAATATCTTATGCTATAAGTATCATATGGTTTTTTGTAAATCAAATTTTCTTTAGGAATCCTATCTGTACTCCTACTTCCTTCATATGCTTTGATATGTCCTGTTCTACTCCTTTTAATTCTTATGCTCCATCTTTATTGGACTTATAAATTTTATTCCTTAACTAGCAATTTCTTGTATAATTCCATCTATATTCAACATATATTATGTATTACTACAATTTAATACTCTTCTTACAAATCCTATATTAATTAATATATTTCTCAGTGGTCTTTATATCTTTGATCTATAATCCTATTTCTAAAATTTTTATATTATTAAGGCTAATCATAAATAATCAGAAAATTAAATATATAATAGAAAATTCCTTTATTTTCATTCATATCTGCTTCTATTGTCCCTAAAATTGCTTTTCTTATATCTTTTTGCCATGATTTGTCTATTATCATTATTAATCTTAAAATAATCTTATAACTTTATTTCTTTTTCTAATTTATATTTATTTAAATCACTTTTTTGAACGAATTAGGGACTGTCGTGTGTTAATGACGAACGGAAAAATTAACTTTAAAGTCCTAATTTTATTAAATATTAATAAAAATTAATTTTGATTAAATATAAATACGTATGTATACATAGTTGCTACATAAAAGAGTGGTGAAACTTTGACAATTAAAATTTTAGTTTTCCCAATAAGAATTGGATGGAAAGATTAGGATTGTCGTGATAAAAAACGTCTTTACTTTCATGTGTGTCTTAATAGAGAGAAGGGGAACCTCCACAGAAGTCAGAATCTCTAATAACAATTTAAAATAATTAAAATTTCAATGAATCCTATTTCATGAAGCAGCATGTAGCTAAATCCAAATTGAACTCTTTTAGCGGCCATTTGTTTAGAATTCAAATTGTGAAAAGGATCCTGCCCTTTGTTACTTGCAATATCTCAAGATTTTTAGGGAGCTTGACTTTCCTCAATTTCTGAGTCTGTTACCAATGGCAATGGCCTTTTTGTTATATTCAGGATCCACAAAAGAATTCTAGACCAAATGAATCAAAAGGAAGATTAGATTAGTTTCTTGAACGCTAGATCTAATCCTTTGCTTCAAAACAATTTCAAATAACTTATCAGATGTAGCTGTTGATACAAAAAAGAATCAAACCAAATAGTTTCTCACATATCCAAAAGATCATAAATTCACCACGCTAACTTGCACAACTTTCTAATTATACCAAAAAAAAAAAAAGGCTAGTATACTGAAAATTCACCTTGACCCGGGGACTTGATTCTGGGTTTATTTCAGGCCATCTTGCTGCAGAAGTAGGCGTAACCAACCATTTGATTAGCTTGTACTGCGAATTGGGTTGATTACTTTAAATGCAAATCCCAACTAAATCTATTTTACGTTTTCCTCCATCAAGAGCTAGCAAAAGCATGAATAAGCAAGATGCTTTTTCTTTGCGAGGTAAGGGGAAATGAAGTCTGCAACAGGCGCAGAGGAAGTCTCGATGTTCGATGGGATAAGTATTTGAGTCTTCCCAGAAGCAATTCTTTTACCAGCTACATTTGCATAAAACAGGCCTGATATAGCAGGAACAAAGACATCACTCTCGGAGCATATGTAGAAGTCAATCACCTTCTCATATTCTGAATCTTCCGAGCTAAGGAATTTTCCCCTCTTATCTGCTGGCATAATACCCTCCTGCATGATAGAGGATCCACATCAGAGTAAGTACTCAGAGAAAGCAACATTTACAAACATTTGACAAGGAGGCCAAAAGCCACCGGGGGTGGGCGGTGGGAGTGTAAAGGAAAAAGAAGAAATAAAGCTGTTTCCTTCTAACTGCATGAAAGGAATTACAGGTATCTCACCTTTGTGTAACTCTTAGGAAGGACATCCTTGATAGGGTTGAGGCTGTTAGTCCACCTTGATTGTGTCAAATAGACAGTGGTATCCTTGTTGAACCCAACCTTTCGCAAAAATTCTGCTGTTTGTTGGGCATCAAAACAACTTTTTGATCCTTTGCAATTCTTCTTTTCCAACATCTCTAATCTCAAGTCCACAGCTATAAATTGTCCATCTGATTTTCTACTCAATGTTCTTAGCCGCTCAACCATAGAATCAACAACTTCACGAACCTCTGGCTGCAGCTCCAAGGTACCAAACATCCCTAAACATGCAATTGAATCGAGCTCACCCTTATGACTTTTCTTCTTCATGTTTACAGAGGGGAAATAAGTTGCTAGCCTGATGTTCTTCTTGGACTTAAATATTGGTTCAACATGGTCAGCAATGTAGTCTACTGTGACTCTGTTGGGTACCTTTACAACTTCAAGATCTTGTGCTGATATATGAGATGGCAATTCTCTTGACACTCTGACAATTCCATCAAGGCTTCTTTCAAACTTGTCCACATCGTAGATATCTTCAAATCTCCTGAAATGATAGGACTTCTCATCAATTGCAGCCAATGTCAAATTGCTATGCCAAGAGTGAAAGACATAGTATATCCAATCAACCTACCATACTCTCTTGAAAAGGAAAAGTACTACCTATGCATGTCAAGTTTGTTCATTCTGGGACCTAGTTTTGCATTTTAAAATGGGCACTATGTTTCAGATAACTTGTGAACGTGGCTTCTAAAGGACATGGATGGAAGCCCCATTTTGAGATTCATTTGAAGTCTACAGTCTATTTTAAGTACAACATAAAACATTGACTGAAAAGCTCTTTCACTGGACATGGATGGAAGCCACTTCCAAGACATTTTCTAAAACGCATACCCTGTTGCAAATTTTACAATACACAGGCCTAAGACAAAGTAGTTGAAACATAGGCTATTGCACCTGTAGTGAATCTTTCTCTTCCTTAAACTATGATATTCTGTCATTATGAAGGTCTTCAAAACAGGTGAAAACTTTGATACATATGATATGTTCGCTTAAAGTAAAAACATAAGCACAAAGCTCATTAAACCACTAAGAATGTTTCTAACAGCATTTATTGATAAGACTCCCTAGATGTAATGCAACAGGGCTACGGAGGAAAAGACCCTTATCAATGTCACCTGGTCTAGGTGGAAAAAGGAATTATAGAGTAAGACAATTAAGTTTTTGTTTGGTCCATGAAATGAAAATATCAAACAAAAGAAACCAATTCACACATCTGAAGACATACATGGAGGAAAAGACACTTATCAATGTCACTTGTTCTAGGTGGGAAAAAAGAATTACAGTTGAAGTTTTTGTTTGGTCCATGAAATGAGCATATTAAACAAAAGAAACCAATTCACGCATCTGAAGACATACCACTTGTCACCTGGTTTGGCCCCTCTAATATCGGGAAGTACTAGGGATGCTCCAAGATATCGTGCAACTACCACAGCAGCAGCAACCTGAGGTATTGGTATACTAGAAATCAGCTTCTCAATTGCATAAACAGGATTTATAAAACAGCAAGTTCTCGTAAAAACTATTGAGTGTCCTGATTAACTGAGGAAGACACAACGACACTTCTGTAACAGAAAATGTTTAACCTATCAGTCATCCCTGAGTCAGCAATCTGTGGAAATATCAAAGCCAATTCCAATGTAAGAGCTAAAATGCAGAATCACAGTTGCTTTAGCAAACCTAACACATTTTATAATGGACAAAGATGCCAAGTTGATGGATAGATATATGGATCTGATGGTGTTTGATTCAAATACCAAATTGACCGAGAGATAAGGATCCACACATATAATACATATAAGCACTGCATTGGTGAGTCAATTAATTGAGCATATGGATTAACCAAGAGTTAGAACAAAATTTATACTAGGAAGATAGAGAAAACAAACAGAACAACAAAAATCAGAAGAAGAGCATAAAAATAAACACAAAGACCAGATCCACATTTCAATTGAAGAAACAAAACCATTAGACGTTCATACAAATTCCTTTTGCAGGAAAGGGAACACCACCTGTGAGACATGGTATTCGGGGCCATTAGTTAATGAGAATGTGATATACCCTTTTGAATCCCCATCCACATCTGCAAAGAAAATTCCAATCAAGAAAACAAATGACACACGAGATAAGAGAGCAGAGCAAGACATCTGTTAGGTAAATGGGTTTGACCAAAAGGGAGATGTGCCGTACCAGAATCAGGTATGGACCAGCAAGGTTTCAACTGTTCACCATCTTCCTTCCATGGACCAGAACTTCTTTTGGAAACCGAAACAATGCCCTGCTCCAAAACCTTGCTGTCCTCGTAACGCACATCCTCTGGCACTCCTGGAAGTTGCTTGTCCTGTAACATAAATAAACATTTACATCGATGGCCGAAAAAAAAAAAACACTTACATTAAGAAAAATCCCGAAATCAACGCCCTTGTGTTATACTAATACTAAAGAAACGGTCAAGATTAACCAGATCTTGGAGTTTAATTTAAGTCAAAGTTGTGGGTTTCCAAAATGATGAAAATTAGTGTCTTTAAATTGAAGTATCGACATTAGTATGAAAACAGATCAATGCTGGTCCATTTTCAGCTTGATCTAAACAATTAAAAGAAGCGTAGGGAGCTAATAAATAAATGAAAAGCTCAAAGCTTTTAGCTTTTAAAGCAAAATTGACTGATACCCAGATGAAATGAGAATGCAAAATTGTGGAGAAAGCCTCACAAAGATACAAACTTGGAGAGTACAGTTAAAATGGGTAATTAAATTGATTAGGGAAAAAAGAAAGAAGGACTTACATGGACAGAATCAAAATGTTCTCTCTTGATCATGTTACCAAGCATCACAAACATTGTAATGGTGAGTATACCAGCTACCACCTGTCTCAAATCCACACCCATTCTCTCTTTCTTTGTTTCTTTCTTTTACTCTGCTGCGTGTGTGTGTGGGTGGGGGAACCGTGGAGAGAGAGAGATGAGAGATGAGAGATGAGAGAAGAGAGTGAAGTTGTAGTTGTCGTCGCTTACTAACGGAAGAACTAGAAGAGAGAGTAGGGAGGGGATCACGGACATTTATTATATTACATATTTAATTTATTATTAATATTAAGTAGAGTTTAGAAGACTTTTAGAGACCCCTTATTTTACGGGGCAGTGTTTCTTGCGATGTTGTGGTTTTATTTTGGGACACTTGATTTAATTTTGTTGGGAGGAAAAAAAAAAAAAAAACAAAGGAACCGGTGAAAAAAGGCTAAAAATGCAATGTTTAATAATCAATTAAAAAGATTGCCAAAAAAAAAAAAAGGATCAGGTAAAAAGGGTGGAAAACGGGTAGTAATTTTTTTTTTTAAATATATTCAATTTGAAGGAGAAGACAAAGGTGGAAAAATGTCAATAAAAAGAAAAAAAAAAGTTTGAGGAAATTTTTATTACCTTAATATAATTTATTTCCATTGAATTTCTTGCTATCATGCGAATAAAAAAAAATGAAAAAAGTGAAATATTCCCACTGAATTTCCTTCTATTTCATTGTTATAAACCTAAATAGAATGGACAGCTAAGCTTCCTTAACTTTTTTTTTTTTGTTTTGAATTTGATTCTATTTTACTTTTTGTTTATATTTATTTGAATAGTCAAAGATTGAGTTAAAGGGAAAATAGGGGTTGGTGATGGAATAGGACTAGCGACTAGGACTAGGTCTCATCCTCAAATTCTGTGTGTTACAATTACAATTCAATGGTAGTCATCCATCCAAAATTGGAGGTTACTTACTTTTAGTTTGGAAAATAAGGATTTGTATTGTATCCTTAGATTACAGGAATATGTAATCATTTTTTATTAATATTACTGGTTTTCTTATGAAAGGACAGGTAAAGTAATTGTTGTAATGTTGTCGATAGAATGAAAGTGTCTACGACCTACGTATCCATCCATCCATATAATTATAATGACACAGCCAGGCCAGGCATACCTCTTTAACTTAACGCCAAAAATGAACGCTGTTTTCTCTCTGATCCACCGACACTCTCTCCCTTTCTCTCTGCAAGGAAATGACAATCATTCTCCTTTTTTTAAATGCATATATTTATTTACGAAATCCCCACCCTCTTTTCCCTTTTTTTATACACCTATATGCAAATTTAGCATAAATCTTTTTATGGTTTTTTTTAAATAATTTTCTTTATCGACCATTTAAACAATACTAAATAAGTATATATATTATGGATATGTTTGGGTGGTCTGTTTTTTGTTTATATTTATATTTAATTTATAAGGTTTGTTTATAAGTAAAATTATTCATTTTCTATTTATATTTATTTTTAATAAATAATTTAATTATACAAATATAAAACAGATGTTAAACCAATATCAAACCTACCTGTCAAACATATTTGTAAATCTGCATAATCATCCATGAGTACTCCTAAATGATAAAAATTGGCCGAAAAAGGGACAACAGTAGTTGTGAGGTGCAAGTTCTATGTTGTTTCAGATTTTAGAATAACTCTTTTTTAACATTTACCAGAAGCATAAAGCTGTATATTCCTTGATACACTACAGTACAGCTGCTACCTTTAATAAAAGTGGCTTATATACATTGCTGAAGAGTTACCAACAAGCTGCCGGCTATAATGAAACTGTCCTTTTTTAATGATTACCATTATGTGTGTGGATACATATATATATATGCTACCATTAAAAAGGGAATGATGTTAAATTCTGATTGTATTCATAATCGAGCTGGAAAAAAAAAAAAGAAGAATATATATATACGGTTATCCTAATATTTACTTTAGAAACAGTAATAATTTTGTGAAATAAAAATGCAGAAATTTCATGGATTCAAAACGAATGAAATCTCTCCTATTGGACCGACCGTATTATATTTTGTTTTGAGTGTTAGGTACAAAATAATATCATTTTTATGTCATGTTAAAAAAAAAAAAGAAAAAGGGTTTCGTCGTAAGCATTTTTAAAGTAATATCATGTACTAAATTAATGTAAAAAAACAACACTGTCAACTCTAAGCATATGATAATCTCCATATGAATATGTATGTATGTACCCAAGCCTAGCTAGACCTCTTTCATTCATTAGTTTCACGGGGGCACACCCCTCCTCATTGAAGAGAATAGGTAAACGAGTAAACCCCCCTTCCAATCCTCCACAAACACAATAACAGCTGCATTGATGATTCATTGCGTGCCATATAAAATCATCTATCGTTACCTGGAAGCACACGCAAGACTCTTTCTAGTCTAGTCTCTACTTTTCCAGTAACAAAAATTAAAATCATCTGAGAGGAGGAATGAGTATGAGTATGAGTTATAAAGCTAAGCCAAGCAAATAACATTTCTCCCTAAGCATGGATCACAATATGTTTGCATACCTACAACCTAAATTAGCAAACTAAATGCACCAAAAGAACCGTTTCTAAACCCTAAAGTAGTAGTATCCTAGCTATATATGCCAACTTCTATGACTCGTGGGTTGCTTCACTTCAGGTGTCAATGCTCCAAAGCAGTCACAAGCTACTTCATCTCTACCGCATGCCAATTAGGTGGTAGGTATTCATCTTGATGAAATATTGGAACAAGGGGGGCAGAACTAAATTCAAGTGTAAAAAAAAGTGCTTATTATGGTGTTGAGTTAGGCATAATTTAAAAACAAATTATGTTAAATTAAAAGTAAAAGTATTTATAATATCTCTATAATTACAACAAAAGTATTTATTATATTAATTGTAGATAGATTTATGTCCGCTATTATACTATGGCGTTTTGAAGATAAGAGATATATTTAAGGTAGGATATGAATTCCTATTCAATAATTTATGTAGAAGTAATTTATATGTTGGAGTTTATGATCCGATTTCTGTAACCGACTGTTTATGACCCGATTTCTGTAACTGACTCCCGTAATTAATTGTTAATGAATGAATATTTGACCATATATTTATTATTCATTCATTATACATTTAACGGTCATAATTCAGGCCTTTATTACTCATTAATTACATATTTAAATGTTATAATTATGCTGTTATGTCAATTATCCTTATACACATGCATATATGTGTATGTGTGTGTGTGTGTGTGTGTGTGTTGTTTCTAGAGTTTTTTAATATACTTAAAACACATCACAAACACAAATTTTCTATTGAGAGATCTGAAAGATTAGAGTTGTAAATCTCTCAATTCTTGTACTCTTACTTTGACATAGTGTGATTCCTCTCTCACCTCTACCTTTGGTTTTCCCCGAAAGGGTTTCCCTGTAAAATATGTGTGTTCTTTACTTTCTGCTTGCTATTATCATTTTTCGATTGTGCGTTTGTTTATAGTCAATTGATGAAAAGTTTGATCTTGAATTCATCATGTGATTTAATTGTCTTGTGATAATTTTCTGGCCAGGATTATTGCTTGTATTGATTCTTGTTAGTTAGAAAGAGATTTCAACTAATAGATAGATCTTACATGAATGATAAATTTGCATGTTTCACACTAGATATAGGGAGACTTCGAATTCTACCATAAAGATTAAATCTTATTTAGGGTTTGTGAGTTTCATGCAATTTTGCATTGGAGTGAGTGAAGGAAGAGATTCCCATTTTCTCATGTAAAATTAGGAATCATTGACTTGAAGAGAGTAATTGGTTTAATTTAGAAACCATGCAGTTCAAGACTTGATTTTTCATCAGTTAAATTTATCATAAGTATTAAGGGTTATAGTGGATCAAAACAGGGCATGTTGTGAATTGAATTAATTAAGAAAAGCTCTCATAATCTATAATTAGGGTTGTCAATTATTAGTATAATTAATTATTAGGGTTTATACAATCTTTTGATAATTTAGACTAGATAGTGGCAAAAGGATATTACTAGTAATTGCCCATAGATCCTTAGGATGACATCCGAGTTAATTTCTATACTACAAATAGGTGCGCTGCCTTCTGTGGATCTGAATTAATTGGATTATAAATTTTAGACTGAAAAATCATAATTGATATTCAATATTTAAAATGCAACTAAATATTATATTAACTACTTCACATACAATGAGGGAAAAATCAAATGATTCCTTCCGCAGATCATCATGCATAAAGAAAAGCAGAGGCATTGACTTGTATTAGTTTTGTGAATATTAAAAGTGCAAACTTCCTTCAATATTTTATATAATTATTAAATTACTTCAAGAAACTCCGTAATATATAATAAATTACAATTAAATCTTATTTTTGTAAATGATAAAAAGTCGCCGTAAAGGTTGTTATGGTGGTGAGGTGGTTTTTCTAGTTCTTATAATTGGTTAGAGAAGCAATGAATGCAAATTAATAAGTCATTCCTTATTCCAATATCTAACTTCTAACTAAGTAATGATTATTCCTTAAAAGTTTCAAAGAAATTCACATGCTAAAATTCTTAGGCTAAGGAGCCAGCATCTCTCGGGATTATTCTTAAAAAACACAATATATAGAGAATTCTAAATTTTTTATGAATATATAATTACTGAACCAAAATTCAGACATTAAAACGTTCAAAGCATTATGGATTATAAAAACTAATTAAAGCATAATATTGCTGCCAAATTTGTTTTTACCATGTAATTATAAAACATCCCGTAAAATAATATACAGAGAAGAATTCAGAAAAATGGATGGACAATAGTTAAAAAAACTTTAAAAATAAAAAATAAAAAATGTTGACGAGACGTTTCGTGTAAAGTTCAAATATATTTTTAAATTAGAAACATTGTTGAAAGTAGATTATATGAAACAAAACAATGGGAAGAGCGTGATTTAAGGGAAAAGAAAAATAAGGATTGAAAACGAGGTCTTAAGCAGGAAAAAAAAAAAAAAAAGATGACTCCTACACATTACCAAACTCCAAACATGCCCTCCCGATTTGATAGATATATTTCCACCTTCCTAAAGATTAAATATAATAAATTAATAATCTAAGTCTGTCAATAGTCATTATTCAAATTAAAATAAAGCTATCTCACGTGGAATTTGAATCCGCCATTAAATGTTCCTTTTTTCTATAGCTTGTATTAGACGACCAAGACCAAGATCTCATCGAACTAATTGAAACTTTTATTAATTTATTATTATGGCGCTTTAATCCCAATATGATAAGCTTCATTAAAATGTCTTATATCCAACAATAATGCCCATTATTGCTTTATTAAAAATATTGATATGCAATTAAGCAAGTTGATTTGATTGAGACCCCACAACTAAATCAGGCACATAATTGTGAGAGGAAAGGGATATTAATTTGATATTTAGATGTAACATATTTTAGTTAAAATCATTTAGATGGTTGAAAATAGGTCGTGGTATTATCACATCCGTTTAATATAAATACTTGTGTTAAAATATGTATACATAGTACGTATATAAAACCCCAGTTTACATTTTCAATGATTACACTTTTTATGAAACGATAAATACATGGAAATAACAAAATTTTAATTCTTAATACAGTTAAAAATCGATAAATAATATTCGATAAATCAGTAATCTCAATTAGTTAATAATTTCTTTGGATCCTCTTGAGCCAATATACTAAATTAATAATCTCACTAAATGCATAAAATAATAATAATTTATAAAGAAATCCTTAAGGTCTAACGAAAATATAAATTAATAATTTATTAGACTTATAAAAAATTTCATACAAAATTCATAATAAAGTTTTTACAAACTGCTTCTAAAGTTAAAATTGAGGAATATTATATTAATAAAATTTATATTCTATTTACTTAAAATATTTTATAACTCTTTATCTTACAAAATATAATTTGAAAAACTCTTTTTCCTATATACTATCTGTTTTAATTTCTAAGATTTACCACAACTTTATAGTTTTTTGTGTTATAAAATTTATAATTTCATTTTATATTTGTGCATTATGACTTTTGGAAATTTTCATATGTACATTATATATGCATTTTGTCCATATTTATTTTTAGTTTTCATTGATAAGTTATTATATATAAAATTGGGAAAAAATGTGGAAAAATTATATCAAATCTTTATAAATTAATAAATATTCACTTATCAATAAATTAATAATTTTTTATTTATCGATAAATAAATAATGTCTATAAAATTATATTTTTTTATCGGTCTCATTATAGACATGTTGGGGTTTACTGTAGATGTTTTCTGGAACTCTTCTCAATATTATCTCGTCTAGCTCAAATCATGATCCTACAAAAGTTCACTATAATCATGTAGTAATCGACTCGCAGTGGCTAAAATTATGAAGTGGTATGATAATGCAACTGATATATATATATATATATATATATATAATCTATTAAATTAATACTTTTGTTTTGCAGACAGATGCAATTTCCTTTTCCCTTTTGAACTGTTGGAAATTGGAATTGGTGCATTGCATAGTAAATAGTAATGTGATTACAAGACATGACCGTGAGTGAAGCGGGGACTGCCCAACTACCCTTTTACATTTTTCACAAAAAAAGGCGTTCAAGTGTCGCTGAATTCAATGGGAACGGGATCTAATGTTATACTTATTTGTACTTGTGCTCTTTGATTTGTTCATATTTATAATGGATACTCATCCTTCCTAGGAAGGGAAGCTCGTGGTTGGCTTTTATAAAGGAATATTACAGAAAACCCATAAAGAAAAGAAGAGAGAGAGAGAGAGAGAGAGAGAGAGAGAGAAGAGAATTTGAAGTTGCTGTTAAAAATTACCATTTGTTTACAATTAATTTCAAGGTAAATTGTAAATATAGCTTCTTATATTTGTTTTATGTATATTTTACCCTCATCCTTCAAATCCATTTAGATCCTAAACCTTTTTATAAAGTGCATACAAACCTTTTTTTTTTTTTTTTTGAGGGGGGCCAAAAAGTAAAAATACATATTTTAAAAAAGATCAAGGGTTTAAACACTTTACTACAACAAAATTAAGTTTTAGAGCAAAATTTCTATAGAAATGTATTACTAATGTTCTGATACAAAATTTTTGTTTTTAAATATTAATTTTTTTATTATTCTTGAATTCAAAAATAAGGAAAACTAAATCTATTTAAAATAATGTAAAGGGATGTTTTTGCAAAGTTGTTATCCAGTTTTCCTATTATAAGAGTGTAAATAGACATAGTTGTTACATCCCAATTGACAAAATATTAAAAAATTGTATAATTTTTTTTCCCAGCTGTATATATATTTATTTACGGTATATCAATATATCATATTTGTTTTCCATTATATTCTAACAGATTTTTAATCTATTCAATATAATTCTTCTCTTAGATATCATTCTAATGGATGTATACTTATGACGCGTGCGCATATGATAAAAAACTTATCACTAGACTAAACAAATAAAATATAAAAATTATTCAAATAAAAATTTGAGTTTGCGTTACTAGTTAACACCTATGTAATATACAAGCAAGTATATGCATCAAGATATATATAATATATATATATATATGTGTGTGCGCGCCCGCAGCGCCCTGTGCCTGTGTATTGATTTTGGAAATTTACGTATGAAAATGTGTACTAAATGAACATAGAGATTTTTCCGTAGAAAAAAAATTATTATGTAAAACAAATTTTGATAAGGAAAGAATCTTCATAGTAAAGGAATATATTATATTTAGGGATTCAATTTTTAAATTATAGCCATGTGCTCTATACATTTTTACCAAGTTAATTATCATATTTTTATCAATATCAGATTAGTATCGAATCAGTATCAGTTTGGTATCGATTTAGTAACAGTTCGGTTTATTCAGTTTATAATAAAACTATTGATTTTTCATCGTATTATATCTATATCGGTTCACGATCCAAACAGGCTCCAGGCTTGATTTCATTGTTATTCAATTTAAATAATTTTATAAGTAGTCATTCTTATTTAATATGTTTTTATATTTATGGCTATTAAATGTGATGTAGACGGGATCGCGAACAAGTGAGTTGTCAAAGAAGCAATGGAGAAAGACCAAGCTGTAGGAGATGGACCGGCTTGCCAATTTAATTTATTTTACCGTTTCTGTTTCATTTATTTTGACGTTTCTATTTTATTTATTTTACCGTTTCCGTTTCATTTATTTTAGGGGACTTAAAGGTCGTATTTATTTTACCGTTTTTGTTTCATTTATTTTGACATTTCTATTTTATTTATTTTACTGTTTTCGTTTCATTTCATTTATTTTAGGGAACTTAAAGGTCGTATTCAAGCCTTATAAATGGTATTATAACCCTTTGTACAGATTATTATTAACTTTTGATATTTGAAGTTCCTTATTGAGAAATTCTCTCATAAAGTTTGCATTGTTATTGCAAATTTTGATCTTGAACGCTTTGCGCTGCGTCAAAATGTCTTCTCATAAGTTTTAAATGTGGAATGATAAGTTGAATGATGCTGCCAAAGAAGTACGGGAATTCCCAAATTATATAGTTAAGCCAAAAGGCCCAAAACTATGGAAATATGGTTTACCACTAGACCTTGATTCCTTAGATTAAGAAACTACGAATCTTGATATAAGGATGGATAAAACCTCAATCCAGTAAATTGAGTAAATTATAGGATTGTATACTGAAATTATACCAACCAAGCATAGCGAAAAACGTGATAATAACAAAATTTTTAAAGAGCTAGAAGTTCTTAAAAGAACTAAAGGGAATATAAATAAAAAACTCTCAAAAATGAAATTTCATTTACATAATGATAATTATTCAATTAAAAAAACTCACATCATAAATATAAAGCAGAAGAAGAAAGGATACAAATGCTAGCAATCAAATATTTAATTATGTGTAAAAATTGACAATATAAACTTTAAGTGCATAATTGTAAAAGACATAAGATTGAGTTTTAAATCCCTTTATTGTCTCGAAAATTAACAAAATTGGACAGGTCCACGGAGGCTGGGGAGAAGGTGTTATTATTTGGCCTGGTGGCTCTAGGCCGGCTTCTAGGTTGGCTTGGGTTATATTCATGATTCGGACCTTATTTGCCCACGTCAGTTTTTGCTACTGGTATCCATTCTAAAATCTAAAGTCTTCTAAGTTTGAAGAAACGTTGTCCATTATTCTCACTTTCTGCTCCGAAATTAGTTCCAACTTCCTAGCAACTTTTGGTCTTGTCCACGAACTTATTCTTGGAATTTTTTTTTTGTGTAGCTTTTTAGAAATAATCATCCTTATCGGAACTTGTAGTTGAATTATACCTTTTATCTACACTCAAATTACATAAGCTTACACATTTAAAACCATTATCAGCACCTCATGTGAAACTAAAAATGAAAAGAATCTCTTTGTTCATAATTAACTTGATAATTTGAATTCTTGTGTTTATTTTATCTTTTTTTTTTCAATAGGTTAATTTAAGTTAGATCATCATTTTCTTTTTCTTTATATTCTTTCTTCTTTCTTTTTTTTTTTTAAATTATATCGTATTGTATTATTAGCATATCACTACTTTCTAACTTATTGTCGTAAATATATGATAAATTAGGATGGTTTTATTAACACAATTAGATAGAATTTTTTGCATGGGTATGTCAGGCTAGAACATGCTTAGGGAATGAATGATTTCTAAAAGATGAATAGCGTAAGACCCACACAATTGGATCATATATCATCATTGAATTATACCGTAATATATCTTCAAGGTTGATACTTGGTAGTTACGACTTATGAATTTTTATTAAATCACGCTGACGGGGGGGAATCTAAAATAGGTATATGCCATTGTCTATATGATGTCGGTTCGATTAATGTAAACTTGATATAAAATATGATTGCAAGAAAAAGGAAATCGACACAGAGACATAGACATAGACATAGACATAGTAGTAGGACTAGTACAATCCAAAGGCCATGCCAACGGCCAAATGGGATCCACCCACCACCATTTATGCAGGAGCACCAGGACTATATTCCAAATAGGAGAGCATGGTGGGGACTGCAGGGTCCAGTGTGAGGAGGGAGAATATGTATCCCGGTTTTAGGACCTCCCTTTCCATTTATTACCATACCATCATCCTGTGTGTGACTCCACTCCACGTGCTGAATATGAAATATCTATGGAAATGGACACCCACTCTCTGACACAGACAAATCGTGAGAAAGTAAAGGGGGGAAACTAGGGTAGAGATAAAATAAAATAAAATAAAATGAAATAAAATAGTTGGCGGATTTTGGACGGTTATTGAGATGACAAAGTCAGAATTTATACACACATAATAACTAGCCAGAAATTCAGTTTCAGTACAGTCGAAAAACCCTCACATGGGAGTTTTGAGTATAATATACCATCTCATCTTATCTCTTGGTATTCATAGAAATTCACTCCATCAGCGATACTCGCTATCACTCATTCTGCCATCTGTCTCTCTGCTCCTCTAGTACAATTCTTATTCTATGTATCAAAATAATGTTGCTTCTTATTTTATGAAAATTTTATAAATTATTCAATGCAAATATACCTTTTAAAAATTTTCAAAATACCCTTTCCACACTTCGATAAATTAGCAACTATAGGACTTTTTTTTAAATTAAATAATGAGCATGCTTATGTGAAAAAAAAAAAAAAAGTTTAGAGGATGTTAAAGTGTAATTGAGTAAGTTTGAGGATATTTCATATCAAGGTTAAAAGTGTAATGAGTTATTTCTAACCTTTTTTTTTTTTTTTTATCATCTTTAAACTTATCAAAATTGAGGTATATTTGCAAAATTTAAAAGGCTGGAGGATAAATTCGCAGCAAGATTAAAGCTTAGAAAAATTATTTAAAACCTTCCCCTCTTTTATAATGTGAAAATGTGGTTGATTGATTGAATATAATGACTAGTTTAATTAACTCCCAATTAGTCTTCCCCGTAATTCAACTGAGACATTTCTTGTTAATGGATTCGCTACGGATGTGGCTTGCTTGGCCGTGATGATCGGCTCAAACAGAGAATCGTTGTTTTCTTATGAATTGGAAATAAACATAGTAGCTGGTCAAAAAGTCTTAAAGATATATTCCAGGAGAATGACAACAGATCGTGATACATAAGAATAAGACCTTACATACACGGAGAATAGGCTTCGGTTATAAATAATAAATACTTATTTAAATAAGATAACATATGATTGTTAATTTTACAAATAAGTAATATGAGTTTTGATTTTTGGCAAATGCATGACCTGTGTTTTAATATTTCAATAATCAAGTAACCTCACCTGAGTTTTATTTTTACTAAATACATGACTTGTGTTTTAATTTTTTATTTTTTTCAATTTTCAACAAATACATTGTCTATATTTTTTGTAACACAAAACGACAAAATACATATCATGTATTTATTAGAAATTAAAAATTATATTACTTATTTGCAAAAGTGCAAAATATAATTATCGACCATTATTGTTGTTATCATCTTTATTATTATTATATATGCTATCAATATAATTTTCTTATTAATAGTGCAATTATTTATTTCATCCCTATCATATACATGATTATATATTAATTACTAATCTCTTTTTACTAAATTTTTTACTTTTATATTATCATTATTGATTTTAATCCTAAAATTGCTATTTTAATACATTGATTATTCATGCTTTTTATATTTTAGGTATTTAAACCTACAAGTCTCATGCATCATCATCATCATTATTTACTCTTCTTTATTTATTGTTATTATATATATTAAATAAAAAAAAAAAAGGAAAAAGGAGTTACCTGGATGAGGCTGAGGGCGTCGGTCACACTGGTGACCTTGGATTCGAGCGAAAATGCTTGCTGGTAGTGTTTTCTAATGCCATGAGGTGCACCCTAGTTCCTTCAACATGATTCAACGAATAGCTCGGCTCACACATAAAAGTGATCCAGCTCACTATTGTATACTCCGTTATTGATTAACCCTAATTTCACTATTTCTTTGGTATGCCTTTCACTTGCTCAGGTATTAAAATAGCCATAAATTTCTTAAATCATATTTTATAAATATGTTGATGAATTTATGCATGATCATGAAGCTTGATGAATATGATTTATGCTAGTGTATCTGTTTGTATTAGTGAATTTGAATATTAGTATAAATGTCAGTAATATTTATGTGGTGCTTGCATTGATGTAATTGTTATGAAGTATGTAAAAATTTGTTTAAGATAAGTTAACTATGCTTAATGTCTATTTTTAAACATAGCAGAAATTTTGGATTTAAAGAAGCTCCAAAAACATTGATTTTAGGCAAAAAAATCAAGTCCATATCCATGCCAATTTAAGCCCATACTTAGGAAGCCCCTAAAGTCAAATTTTGGATAAGTATAAACCTTATTTTTTATCAAAATGACACTTTCCAAAACAGACCAAAATTTCACATGAATTTCCTCTTTCTTTCTTTCAAACTTTGCTCCTTTGTCTCCCCATGTATTGCACCTCATCACCTTAGCTAGAACAAGACTTGGAATCTAGTGTCTTCCAATAAACTAAAGCTTCTTAAGGTAAATTTATACTTGTTTGAAAACTTATTTTCTTATTTAAATTTCTCTAGACATGTGAATTTCATGATATTATGGATATACATGTTAAAATGAATATTTATGATATATAAATGTTAGTGGTGTTTTTAGTGCATATTTTGATGATATAGGAGTTGTTGATAGGTGCTAAATAGGTAACAAGTAATGTTGGAGTGCATGAAGTTAGAAATGAGTAAGGTTATGATGATTTGGAGAAGAGTAGATTGGCTTAAGGAGGTTTAGATGATGATTTGTGTTTGAAATGGTAAATATGAGCATTTGATGAAGTTAAAGTATAGATGTTGTGTGTTAAAAGAAGTTAGAATGGATATAGATGAAAGTTTGGTATTTGGAATGTGTTGGGAAGAAGTTTTGAAATGAAGACTTAAGTAAAAGTTATGTTTTGAGCAAGGGAGGTTTGCAATTTTTTCATAATATTTGTGTTGCAATGTATGCTGTCCCAACGCCGCTTTTGAAATTTTTTAGTTGCAGTCTACACCGGCTCAACGCCGCCGGTGTAGACCCCAACACTATCGGTGTTTGGTTGACCGTTGCCAACGATGATAGGGATAGAGTTTCTAGTGCAAATTACACCACCCCAACGCCACCGGCATTAAAGGTCGACATGTCCTCTGTAGTTTTCATTTTCTAAAACTCTCTCAATAACTTTCCAAAGCTTGATATATAATCTCTTGAGTATTTGTTGATGTTGTATGATGTGTAAATACTATGTTATGACCTTGTATTGAATTTATTTGAATTTCTTTGAGAGTTTTGCTTAAATTTAATTATATTTATGTATGAATTAAAATTAGAATGTTGATTTAAGATGGTTCTTCTTAGAATACTGTTAGATTCTCGCTTGGATACCCCTATTAATTTCCGATTTGATTTAGGTACGCAGTAACATGCTTTATTCCTTGCATAAGATAGACATACTTTAAATTTACCCTAATTTAAGAAAAACTTAAGGGTTTTTTTACATGATTGTCTTTTATACCGTCGAATCCGATTCGGGGAGCGGCACCCTGTTCAGATTAGGGGCATGGTAATTTAGATGCTTAGACCACTTAGTCATGATGCAATGACTTTCATAAGTTGTTTAATGGGTAGTTGATAAGGTATTTGGTATCGATATAACATTTGCTTATTCTTAAGGAGATATAATATGATTTAATTTAATTGTTTATGGGAACATTTGAATTAGGTGATATTATGGATTAAGTTAAGTAAAGTTATAAAACGGCTAAAAACCCTAAAGGAAGCTACTCAATTGTTATTGGATAGATTTATTTAGAAGATATAAGTATTCGAGCTATTTATATCAACCTCCTGAGCATCGAGATCGTTACTCAGGTTTCCCAGATACCCCTGTTGTTTGGAGTTTGAATACTCCCGTGTTGTTTGATTAACAAAAGATTATCTAATAACTTGATGATTGTCACATTTACATGTAGAGTTTATATGCCACTAAGCTTATGTTTTAGTTACTTGCGTACTAGGCCTTTGGCTCATATTTTATTAATTTCATGTGGTGATGACTTAGATGAGTTTTATGCAAGAATGGGATATGGTATAGACTTTGAGGGCTTTCTAGATGACTTGGAGGATTAGAAGTTGTCCATGGACCTTGATGGACCTTCTTTTTGTAATAGATTAGCTTAATATAGCTTGATTATATGTAGTACATACTATAGTTTACCTATCTTTTATGTCTTTTGTATAAGGCTTGTTATTAGCCTATGTTTGTAATGTATATACTTAACTATGTATGTTTTGAGTTTATATCTTTTATGAAATGTGATGATAAAGATGGTATGTTTTCTTAAAAGATTATTAAAGTCAATAGTTTTCAAATTTGTTATTTAGAAGATTTAGACAAACAATTATTTAAACACTTCTTGGAAGACAACCTTAGATATAATACCATAGATTATATGTGGTTGGGGATTCGTAGTCACCTATTTTAACTATCGGAGTGAAGTAAGGTCTTTACAGATGGTATACGAGTGGAGTTTGAACAATTGTTTGCCTAAATGTAATAGCTTGTTTGAGACTTGACCTAGACACAAATAGGTAGCATAGGGATGAGTTAAGTTTGCTTGAATGGTTATATTTGTTTGCTTATTTACTTGTTAGTTATGCTTGTTACTTGTCTAGTTGCTTGTTTAATTATTTACTAATACTTATAAATATGAATGTGAATTTAATAAGCTTTAAGCATGGTTTAAATTTCAAATGTGTGTGTCATAAATGTATTGTATGCATATGTTTAAGATAGGCAGGTCACAGACATCTACTCGACAACAAGCTGATAGAAAGAACATGCCTCCACCACCTCAATCTTTATCTACATCGGCTCCTACTTCCTCTACTACCCTAAGCGTTGAAACTACTCCATCTCCTGCAACGGCATCGACTTCACAAGTTCCCCTACCAACTCAATTTCCTCTACCTCTTCCCACGCCACCTTTTCCACAAATGCCACAAGTCCCCATAAAACGACCCAGCATCTACGTATGGTATGTTAAGAGATATGGTGGCTATGATGCAATAGTATTAGATGATGGTATTTCAACAACAACAACACTTTATGCAACAACATAATCAATAAGGAGCAAGACAGAACGAAAATCCACCTATCAATGATCGAGCTAACCAGATCCAGCTATATGATTTTAGTAAGTTGGTTCCCGACTTTTATGGAACAAGCACGGATCCGACTATAGCAGAAAGTTGGATTGAAGAATTAGAGAAAACATTTGCAGCTTGTGACACTCCAAAAGAGAAGAAGGAGGACTTAGCTATTTATATGATGAAGAAAGAAGCATATGACTGGTGAAGACTAACAATTGGGAATCTACAACTACCTATTACATGGGTAACATTCAAGGACACATTCTTTGCCAAATATTTTCCAAATTTTGTCAGGGAGAGGATGATTGCAGATTGGCTCAATTTAAGGCAATGAAGTAAAACCATTTATGAGTATTATGCTGAGTTTTGTAGATTATTGCATTTTGCTGGAGGATATTACAGAGATGAAAGAATGAAGGTCCAGAAATTTCAAAATGGTTTAAATGAAGAAATTCAAGGGGAAGTGAAGAAATTTGAGTTGCATACTTTAGCTGATATGGTGGCAAAGGCTTTATTAGTTGAGCAAATTCAAACTAATAGTCGAGTAAGAAGAGCAAAGAGAGCGCATTCTTAGGCAAAAGACCCATTCTTATGGTGGTTATCAAGGTAAAGGAAAGAAGCCATTCTTAGGAAAGAGAAAAGATAGGAAATCAACATTTAAAGCTTCAAACTCAATCATTTGAGAAGAAATGCTTTAGACCTCATGCCACCCCCCAAAAGGTACCCTAAACGTGATAGTCCACCACACTCAATATTAAAGCTTAAGTATTACAACTTTAGCCATTTCCAAAGCTTTTATATTAAGTGTAAGGCGTACTTTCACAACTTTAGAGGACTATATATGGAATTATGAAGCTTAAGGAGATATAAAAACATATTAAGATAAGAGGATTCATAATAAACATTTATTCATGGCAATGGTTTTACAAACTTAGGGACATTTCCCAAGATCACTATTCTATTACAAGATATTTGTACATTATCTCTAATACTAAACTTCATCTTAGAATTTCTTTATCTAAAAGAAATTACCTGCCCACGGGTCCTCGTGGCCTTAACCATAAGTAGGGAAACTGCAAAAGATATCTATTGGGGTATAAGCTAATAGGCTTAGTGAGAACTATTTCCATAAATAACTTCTTGTAACAAATTTTAAACAAACAAGTTAATTAAGCAAACAAATGGGATGCAACATACACGTAGGCAAACAAAGCATATAGTTTTCCAGGAACTATATGTTGAATGGATTTGCGCCCTCCATTCGGGGTTTGGTGATACATAACTTCAAATCAAGTAGTTTTAGTAAAAAAAGTTTTTATGCTCGCGAGCACTCATCGCTAAGCATTCCGAATCTACTTGAGTTGACCTTGCTTTCGGATTTTCCACCAAGCATTTCCCTTAAGCCGCCAAGCAATCGCTTTCGGATCTTTCGCCAAGTGTTGCTTTCGACATGAGCTTACTATCCTTCTCACCCAAGGATAATAACCCAAAATGCAGTGTGACTCACTTCGTGGTATGCATGAATCCATTTATTTGTAATACCATAACATTATTATTGTCAAGTTTAGAGTGATCAAGGCATTTCATACAAAGCAAGTGTTATACTAAAACAAGCAATTTAAATCAATTCCAGCTTCGATATTCTTAGGATTCTTTCAAAGAATTATTTCCATACATAACCATTTATCTTTTCTTAGCTTCTAGCATAACTAATTTACAAGCACAACAAACATAGTATTTAAAGGAAATAAACTCACGATGCCATATCGACTATTCCTCTATGCGGGTGAGTCGTTCACACACTCCACTTAATCGTAATAATCTTTAGGATAAAGGAATCTTCCTCGGGGTCACCTAGCCAAAGAAAATACCCAAAATGAGTGTTTCTTGATGATTTTCTTTAATTTTGACAAAACAATGTCAAAAGAACGTTAAAGTTCGTATAAAGGAAAGTTCCAATTTAAAATGGCCATAAATTGGTCATTTTAAATCGGAATCGCGCATATAATATATCGATTTCTACTTACTCGAAAAGATCTATCCATTTCTAAAACTATTTTTGTTAAACTAAACCATTTAGGCCCCGAAACAGTGGTGACGAAATTCACCACGAATTTTCCAACTTAAAAACAACTTGGGTTTACCCATTCAAAACTTGCTTGATAAATACTTAGTTATCTATATAGTTGAAAATTTTTCTTTTATAACTATATAACTCATATTTAAGCATGCTCAAGTGTTTTGTTGTCCAATTATATTTCTTGAATAAAACAATATTGGTTTGAAGTTGTTAGAAAAATATAGTTTACAAAAATTGATTTTTTGTAAATTTCTTAAAATAATATCTTGTTTTCTTTTTGTTTTTCCAAAAATACTTTATGTTGGTTTTATTATGTTTCCCAAGTAACTTTTTGGAAATACAATTTTCTATTTTCTAAGTTCTCTTATTTTAGTACCACTTTTCCTATTTATTTTTCCTATAAAATTTTCTTTGCCTATTTGTTTGTAAAGGCTTTATTTGAAAATTCCTTAGCCTTCCATCTTGTTTATCTTTTCATAAAAATTATTTTAAAAAAAAAAAAACAAAGTGGAATAGTAAAGGTCTAAGTAGCTTTTCAAAGTAAAAGTAGTTTCTGAAATTATAGCGAGTTCTTTTTGTAACTTGAAAGGAAATGAGTTTATTTTTGTTAAACCATAGATTTTATATAAACTTATTTCTAAGTGCCAAAATCCTTTTTTGTTTAATTATTTTTATAAATTAAAATTTTTTGACAACAATCTAAATGAACATGATTTATGAGAATAATAGTAAACAAAAATAACATAAATAATAAAGTCAAGTATTGGAGTCTTAGCTTTTTCAAGGCTCCCGGGACTAAGAAGTAGACTAGTCCCAAAATAAAATAAAATGAAAGAAAGAAAAACTTGTTTTGACTTGATGAGGACAAGTTTAAGACTAGAGACTAGTCTTAAAATAACAAGGAATGAAGAAATAAATTGCAATGGAATAAATAAATAAATTGCTTTGCATGAAGTAAATAAATTGCAAGTGAGCTTATATGCTCTAAAGAGTATGTACATATATATATACATAGATAATAATACTTAGATATATTAACAATAATGAGAACAAAAATAATAACATAAGCATAAATAGATTTTCATGTACAAGAACAATGCATGAACATAATGTAGTTTCCATTTAGTCTTTGGAAACCCACACTATGGTTATGTAAAGTTACATGACATGAGAAGAAAGAAAGAAATATGGAATGGCTACCTAAATAAGACTTTGGTATGGTTATGTGGTCATGGGTTTTAGTTGTTGGTAGAAGTTGTTGTGGAATTATTTTGAGAGAGTTTTGAGATGGTATTTTGTGAGAGTTTTGAGAGGAGAATTTGAGAGAGTTTTGGTAAGAAATTTATGGATAGTGAATGTGTGAAAGAAGTGAAAGAGGAGGGGGTGCCGGCCATGCATGTATATGAGAGAGGGAGTGATTTACTTTTTGGCTTTTGATAAATGAAAGATGTAATGTGTAAGGTAGATGTGAAATAAAGTTATGGGAAAGGTAAAAAGTAAAGGTTATAGGTTATGGAGTGTGTAAGAGTAGGTGTAAGAAAAAGTAGAGATAAAAGAATAGTGTAGAATAGTAATGAATAGTGTAATGTAAGATAGATATGACTAATAAAGTACCGGTAGTAAGAAAATACGTGTATAATAGCTATATCTGTTATTTTTAGCTACCGAAAAATTTAAAAATTGATATTTTTGAAAACCTTATATTTTTACGAGTCTAACGGTATATTTGGAATAATTTTCCTATTCCGAGCTCTTAGACACGTTTTTCGAGAACTATGTCTGATCGGGTTCAAAAGACACTCGAAAATTGTCAATCTGATGTTTTTATATAACCTATAGTTATTACGAACTATTCTAGCTAATTATTCCAACTTCGTTTTCTAGGGCTAAAGAAAACGACAATGCTGGACTTAAGCAGTTACGGTAAACTAGGGTTTTGTTGACTTGGAAATCCGGTTGACTTCTGGTTTAGGGTTTTTAAGCTAAACCAATTCCAAAAATTTGGGGGTTTACACCTCATGAGTTATCATAGTGTAAATGGATTCCGGGTGCATGCTTTCTTGTGGATAAGTTAGACATCGAGCTTCTGAATGTAAAAGCCCAAGATTATCACCAGTCTTCTATGCTTATTGTAAACAACAAGGTCACCATATTGCCAATTGTAAAGATCGCCCTGAAAACAAGAGTGGAATTAAAGTAGAGAAAGGAAAAACAAATGCTAGAGTTGTTTACACTACAGCAGGTAGAGGACACCCTCAGTTGATACTTTGGCAAGTACTTTGAGTGTTTCCAATCGAAATGCTTATGTGTTGATAGATACTGGAGCCACCCATGAATGCATATCTGAAAATTTTGTGAATGAGTGTGAACTTACTTCTGAAATATTAACTAATCGTGTTATGTGCATGAATACTCCATTGGTTGTTGAGACTAGAAACCCATGTGTATGTAAGAATGTAAATGTTTTAATTTCTGGTATATGCATGCCTATGGATATGTTAGTTTTTCCTTTATCTGACTTTGATGTGATCTTGGAAATGGATTGGCTAAATCTGTATAAGGTCTCAATTGATTGTAATAAAGCTTAGTTGAGTTTCGATCTGAAGGAAGGGAGATTTACTTATGTGTTGGAAAGGCAAAAGCCTAGGAGTATGAGATCAATGGAGTTGTGGGAAGGTTCTATAGTAGCACTTGTGAGTGCAGAAGAGATGGATATTAACACGGTACATGTGGTAAAGGAGTTTATTGATGTGTTTCCTGAGAATTTACTTGGTTTGCCACCAAATAGAGTGATAGAATTTGGGATTGAAGTACTACCTGGAACTGTTCCATACATGACCATTTATCTTTTCTTAGCTTCTAGTGTAACTAATTTACAAGCACAACAAGCATAGTATTTAAAGGAAATAAACTCACAATGCCATGTAGACTATTCCTCTATGCAGATGAGTCGTTCACACACTCCACTTAATCGTAATAATCTTCGGGATAAAGGAATCCTTTCTCGAGGTCACCTAGCCAAAGAAAATACCCAAAATGAGTGTTTCTTGATGATTTTCTTGAATTTTGATAAAACAATGTCAAAAGAACGTTAAAGTTCGTATAAAGAAAGTTCCAATTTAAAATGACCATAACTTGGTCATTTTAACTCGGAATCGCGCATATAATATACCGATTTCTATCTACTCGAAAAGATCTATCCATTTCTAAAACTATTTTTGTCAAATTAAACCATTTAGGCCCCAAAACAGTGGTGACGAAATACACCACGAATTTTCTAACTTAAAAACAACTTGGGTTTACCCATTCAAAACTTGCTTGATAAATACTTAGTTATCTATATAGTTGAAAAATTTTCTATTATAACTATATAACTCATATTTAAGCATGCTCAAGTGTTTTGTTGTCCAATTATATTTCTTGAATAAAACAATGTTGGTTTGAAGTTGTTAGAAAAATATAGTTTACAAAAATTGATTTTTTGTAAATTTCTTAAAACAATATCTTGTTTCTTTTTGTTTTTTCAAAAATACTTTATGTTGGTTTTATTATGTTTTCTAAGTAACTTTTTGAAAATACAATTTTCTATTTTCTAAGTTCTCTTATTTTAGTATCACTTTTCCTATTTATTTTTCCTATAAAATTTTCTTTGCTTATTTGTTTGTAAAAGTCTTTATTTGAAAATTCCTTAGCCTTTCATCTTGTTTATCTTTTCATAAAAATCATTTTGGTATCAACAATTATTTTTTTTGAAAAATAAAGTGGAATAATAAAGGTCTAAGTAGCTTTTCAAAGTAAAAGTAGTTTCTAAAATTATAGCGAGTTCTTTTTGTAACTTGAAAGGAAATGAGTTTATTTTTGTTATCTCATAGATTTTATATAAACTTATTTCTAAGTGACAAAATCTTCGTTTGTTTAATTATTTTTAGAAATTAAAATTTTTTGACAACAATCTAAATGAACATGATTTATGAGAATAATAGTAAACAAAAATAACATAAATAATAAAGTCAAGTATTGGAGTCTTAGCTTTTTCAAGGGTCCCGGGACTAAGAAGTAGACTAGTCCCAAAATAAAATAAAATGAAAGAAAGAAAAACTTGTTTTGACTTGATGAGGACAAGTCTAAGACTAGAGACTAGTCTTAAAATAACAAGGAATGAATAAATAAATTGCAATGGAATAAATAAATAAATTGCTTTGCATAAAGTAAATAAATTGCAAGTGAGCTTATATACTCTAAAGAGTATGTACATATATATATATATATACACACATAGATAATAATACTTAGATATATTAACAATAATGAGAACAAAAATAATAACATAAGCATAAATAGATTTTCATGTACAAAAACAATACATTAACATAATGTAGCTTCCATTTAGTCTTTGGAAACTCACACTATGGTTATGTGAAGTTACATGACATGAGAAGAAAGAAAGAAATATGGAATGGTTGCCTAAAGAAGACTTTGGTATGGTTATGTGGTCATGGGTTTTAGTTGTTAGTAGAAGTTATTGTGGAATTATTTTGAGAGAGTCTTGAGATGGTATTTTATGAGAGTTTTGAGAGGAGAATTTGAGAGAGTTTTGGTAATAAATTTGTGGGTAGTGAATGTGTCAAAGAAGTGAAAGAAGAGGGAGGTATTTATAGGAAAATGTGGAGTGATTTTGGTATGATTAAAATAAAAGAAAAATAAAACAAATTGAGAGAGAGAGGAGGAGAAGGGGTACCGGCCATGCATGTATATGAGAGAGGGAGTGATTTAATTTTTGCTTTTTGATAATGAAAGATGTAATGTGTAAGGTAGATGTGAAATAAAGTTATGGAAAAGGTAAAAAGTAAAGGTTATAGGTTATGGAGTGTGTAAGAGTAGGTGTAAGAAGAAGTAGAGATAAAAGAATAGTGTAGAATAGTAATGAATAGTGTAATGTAAGATAGATATGACTAATAAAGTACCAATAGTAAGAAAATACGCGTATAATAGCTATATCTGCTATTTTTAGCTACCGAAAAATTCCAAAATTGATATTTTTGAAAACCTTATATTTTTACGAGTCTAACAGTATATTCGGAATAATTTTCCTATTCCGAGCTCTTGGACATGTTTTTCGAGAACTATGTCCGATCGGATTCAAAAGACACTCAAAAATTGTCAGTCTGATATTTTTATATAACCTATAGTTATTACGAACTATTCTAGCTAATTATTCCAACTTCGTTTTCTAGAGCTAAAGAAAACGGCAATGTCGGACTTAAGCGGTTACGGTAAACTAGGGTTTTGTTGACTTGGAAATCCGGTTGACTTCTGGTTTAGGGTTTTTAAGCTAAACCAATTCCAAAAATTTGGGGGTTTACACCTCATGAGTTATCATAGTGTAAATGGATTCCTGGTGCATGCTTTCTTGTGGATAAGTTGGACATCTAGCTTCTGAATGTAAAAGCCCAAGATTATCACCATCTTCTATGCTTATTGTAAACAACAAGGTCACCATATTGCCAATTGTAAAGATCGCCCTGAAAACAAGAGTGGAATTAAAGTAAAGAAAGGAAAAACAAATGCTAGGGTGTTTACACTACAGCAGGTAGAGGAGACACCCTCAGTTGATACTTTGGCAAGTACTTTTAGTGTTTCCAATCGAAATGCTTATGTGTTGATAGATACTGGAGCCACCCATGAATGCATATCTGAAAATTTTGTGAATGAGTGTGAACTTACTTCTGAAATATTAACTGATCGTGTTATGTGCGTGAATACTCCATTGGTTGTTGAGACTAGAAACCCATGTGTATGTAAGAATGTAAATGTTTTAATTTCTGGTATATGCATGCCTATGGATATGTTAGTTTTTCCTTTATCTGACTTTGATGTGATCTTGGAAATGGATTGGCTAAATCTGTATAAGGTCTCAATTGATTGTAATAAAGCTTAGTTGAGTTTCGATCTGAAGGAAGGGAGATTTACTTATGTGTTGGAAAGGCAAAAGCCTAGGAGTATGAGATCAATGGAGTTGTGGGAAGGTTCTATAGTAGCACTTGTGAGTGCAGAAGAGATGGATATTAACACGGTACATGTGGTAAAGGAGTTTATTGATGTGTTTCCTGAGAATTTACTTGGTTTGCCACCAAATAGAGTGATAGAATTTAGGATTGAAGTACTACCTGGAACTGTTCCTATCTCCAAGGCTCCATACATGATGTCACCTGCTAAACTGAAAGAATTAAAATAACAATTGCAAGAGTTGCAAGAACTTGGTTTTATTAGACCGAGTATTTCACCTTGGGGTGTTCCTGTAATGTTTGTGAAAAAGAAGGACGAGAGTTTACGGATGTGTATTGATTATAGGGAATTGAATCAAGTTATAATCAAGAACAAATATCCCTTGCCTAGAATTGATGATTTATTTGATCAATTGAAAGGACCTATGGTATTTTCAAAGATTGACTTTAGATCATGTTATTATCAACTCAAGATTAAATCTTAGGATATTCAAAAGACGGCTTTCCGAACTAGATATGGGCATTTTGAATTTGTTGTTATGCCATTTGGATTGACAAATGCTCCAGCAGTATTTATGGATTTGATGAACAGGGTATTCAAGGATTATTTGGATTTGTTTGTTATTATGTTTATTGATGATATTTTGGTTTATTCAAGAAATAGAGAGGAGCATAAAGAGCATTTGAGACTTGCTTTGCAAACGCTTAGAGAGAAGAGATTATATGCTAAATTTAACAAATGTCAATTTTGGCTTGAATAAATATCTTTTTTAGGTCATATCATATCAAAGGAAGGTATATCTGTCGATCCAGAGAAAATTGAAGCGGTTTTGAAATGGCCAAGACCAACAAATGTGATAGAAATAAGAAGTTTCCTTAGGTCAGCCGGGTATTATCGAAGATTTATAGAGGGATTTTCAAAAATAGCATCTCCATTGACAAGATTGACACAAAAGCATGCTAAATTCATTTGGAATGATAAATGTGAAAGAAGCTTTGAAGAATTGAAAGGGAGGTTAATATCAACTCCAATTCTAGCCTTACTTGTTAGTGGAAATGAGTTTGTGATATTTAGTGATGCATCTATCCAAGGATTGGGTTGTGTACTTATGCAAGATCGACGGGTAATCACATATGCATCGAGACAACTTAAACCACATGAGAAAAATTACCCAGTTTATGATTTGGAGTTGGTAGCTATAATTCTAGCATTGAAATTGTGGAGACACTACCTCTTAAAGAGAAATGTAAGATCTATACTAGTCATAAGAGTCTCAAATATATTTTCACACAGAAAGAGCTTAATATGAGGCTAAGAAGATGGCTTGAATTGATCAAAAACTACGATGTGGAAATTCTGTATCATCCTGGCAAGGCAAATGTCGTAGCAGATGCTCTTAGTAAAAAAGAAACAAATAGATATTGCAACCTTTGTTGCAAGCTAGAGAGAGATTCAAGAAGAGTTTAGAAGAATGGAAGTTGAAGTAACAATGGATAAAGTGGATGTCATGCTAGCTCAATTATCTTTGCAACCTACAACTTTGGAGTGAATTAAGCAAGCTTAAAGGTAAGATATCGAAAGTGAGAAGATAATGTCTGCCATAAAAGATGGAAAAAGGAAAGAATTAAGATTAGATGAGGAAAATGTTATTAGAAATGGGAATAGAATTGTTGTACT
The DNA here is from genome assembly GCA_024138025.1 of Combretum micranthum. Lineage (NCBI taxonomy): Eukaryota > Viridiplantae > Streptophyta > Magnoliopsida > Myrtales > Combretaceae > Combretum > Combretum micranthum. The sequence continues at coordinate 2,028,441 of JAMXBD010000062.1, read as the reverse complement.
GGAAATATATGAATTGAGAGATGAAATTTTGAAAGAAGCCTACTCCTCATCATATTTTATCCACTCCAGGAACACCAAAATGTATATGGACTTGAAAAGGAATTATTGGTGGGAAGGACTCAAGAAAGACGTTGCAAGACATGTAATAAGGTGTCTAATCTGCAAACAAATAAAAATCGAACATGAAAGACTGGGTGGAGAGCTTCAACCTTTGTCAATTCCTGAGTGGAAGTGGGAAGAAATTACCATGGACTTTGTATCTGCATTGCCAAGGACTGATGCTAAACTTGAAGTTATTTATGTAATTGTTGACATATTCACAAAATCGGCTCATTTTATACCTTTGAGAGTTGGTGATTCTCTAGAGAAAATGGCATATATATATATATATATATATTAAGGAGATAGTGAGATTGCATGGTATTCCAACAACGATCACTTCTAATAGAGACACCAGATTTGTCAGTAGGTTCTGGAAGAGTTTACACACAGCTTTGGGCACACAACTTTAGTTTAGTACTATATTTCATCCCCAAACAGATGGAAAATCTTAGACGGCCATCCAGATGCTTGAAGACATGCTTCGGGCATGTGTTTTAGATTTTGGTAATCGATGGGACAATTATCTACCACTAATCGAATTTGCTTACAATAACAGTTTCTAAGCAACAGTTCATATGGCCCCATATGAAGCTCTATATGGAAGGAAATGTAGATCACCTTTTCATTAGGATAATGTAAGAGAAAGAACTTTGATTGGTCCAGAATTAATTCAACAAGCTATTGATAAAATTCAAATGGTGAAACAAAGGATGAAAGCTGCACAAGATAGATTCAAAAGTTATGCGGATGTGAGACGTAGACCTCTCGAATTTGAAGTGGGTGAAGATGTATTTCTTCAGATATCACCAACAAAGGGAGTATTTAGATTTGGAGTCAAAGGGAAGTTGAACCCTAGATATATTGGTCCTTTTGAAGTATTAGAAAGAATTGGCCCTTTGGCATACAAATTGGCTTTACTACCACATTTGTAGGAAGTGCACAATGTGTTTCATGTTTCTTAGTTGAAAAAATGTATGTCCAATCCAGATACTATTATTAGTGCTAATCAACCAAATGTTTTACATAACTTGACAACAATTGAGAGGCCAATCAAGATCATGGATAAAATCGACAAAGTGTTGGGAAGGAAGATCAGACCTTTTGTACAAGTTCTTTGGACCGGACAAACAGATAGAGAAGCAACATGGGAAGCTGAGAATGAAATGAGATAGAAATATCCAGAGTTGTTTAAGCATTCGATGAGGTAAGTTAAGTTTTAGGGATAAAGCTTTTTGAAGGAGAGGAGAATGAAATAGCCATAAATTTCCCAAATCATATTTTATAAATATGTTAATGAATTTATGCATGATCATGAAGCTTGATGAATATGATTTATGCTAGTGTATGTGTTTGTATTAGTGAATTTGAATATTAGTATAAGTGTCATTAATATTTATGTGGTGCTTGCATTGATGTAATTGCTATGAAGAATGTAAAAATTTGTTTAAGAAAAGTTAATTATGCTTAATGTGTATTCTTAAACATAGTAGAAATTTTGGATTTAAACAAGCCCTAAAAACATTGATTTTAGGCAAAAAATCAAGCCTATATCCATGCCAATTTAAGCCCATACTTAGGTAGCCCCTAAAGTCAAATTTTAGATAAGTATAAGCCTTATGTTTTTTCAAAAAGTCACTTTCCAAAACAGACCAAAATTTCATACGAATTTCCTCTTTCTTTCTTTCAAACTTTGCTCCTTTGTCTCCCCATGTGTTGCACCCCATCACTTTAGCTAGAACAAGACTTGGAATCTAGTGTCTTCCAACAAACTAAAGCTTCTTAAGTAAGTTTATACTTGTTTGAAAACTTATTTTCTTATTTAAATTTCTCTAGACATGTGAATTTCATTATATTATGGATATATATGTTAAAATGAGTATTGATGATATATAAATGTTAGTGGTGTTTTTAGTGCATATTTTGATGATATAGGAGTTGTTGATAGATGCTAAATAGGTAACAAGTAATGTTGGACTGCATGAAGTTAGAAATGAGTAAGGTTATGATGATTTAGAGAAGAGTAGATTGGCTTAAGGAGGGTTAGATGATGATTTGTGTTTGAAATGGTAAATATGAGCATTTGGTGAAGTTAAAGTGTAGATTTTTTGTGTTAAAAGAAGTTATAATGCATATAGATGAAAGTTTGGTATTTAGAATGTGTTGGGAGGAAGTTTTGAAATGAAGACTTAAGTCAAAGTTATGCTTTGAGTAGGGGAGGTTTAGCAATTTTTTCGAAAAATCTGTACTGCAATGTACGCCATCCCAACGCCATCAGTATAGGGGTAAACACTATCGGTGCTGAGGGTATCCACGGGCATGAACCATCCCTGTGGAACTCTAAAAAATTTTAGAAAATTTGAGTTACAGTCTACACCGGCTCAACGCCGTCGGTGTAGACCCCAACACTACCGGCATTTGGTTGAATGCTGCCAATGATGGCAGGGGTAGAGTTTCTAGTGCAAATTACACCGCCCCAACGCCACTAGCTACTAGCGTTGAAGGCTGACATGTCCCGTACAATTTCCATTTTCTAAAACTCTCTCAATAACTTTCCAAAGCTTGATATATAATCTCTTGAGTATTTGTTGAGCATGTATGATATTGTATGATTTGTAAATATTATGGGACTATGTATTGAATTTATTTGAATTTCTTTGAGATTTTTGCTTAAATTTAATTATATTTATGTATGAATTAAAATTGGAATGTTGATTTGAGATGATTCTTCTTGGAACAGTGTTAGTTTCTCACTTGGATACCCCTATTAATTTTCGATTTGATTCAGGTCGCAGTAACATGCTTGATTCCTTGCATAGGATAGACATACTTTAAATTTACCCTAATTTAAGAAAAACTTAAGGATTTTATTGTATGATTGTCTTTTATGCCATTGAATCCAGATCAGGGAGCAGCACCCTGCTCAGATTGGGGGCATGGTAGTTTAGACACTTAGATCACCTAGTCATGATGCAATGACTTTTGTAAGTGGTTCAGCGGGTAGTTGATAGGATATTTGGTATCGGTATACCATTTGCTTATTCTTAAGGAGATATAAGTATCCGAGCTATTTATATAAACTCTCTTAGCGTCGAGATCGTTACTCAGGTTCCCTAGATACCTCTGTTGTTCAGAGTTTGAATACTCTCGTGTTGTTTGATTAACTAAAGATTATCTAATAACTTAATGATTGTAGCACTTGCATGTAGTATAAGTTTATATGCCATTAAGCTTGCGTTTTAGTTACTTGCGTACTGGGCCTTTGGCTCATATTTTATTAATTTCAGGTGGTGATGACTCTGATGAGTTTTATGTAAGAATGGGATATGGTACAGACTTTGAGGGCTTTGTGGATGACTTGGAGGATTAGAAGTTGTCCATGGACCTTGATGGACCTTCTTTTTGTAATAGATTAGCTTAATATAGCTTGATTATATGTAGTAAATACTATAGTTTACCTATCTTTTATGTCTTTTGTATAAGGCTTGTTATTAGCCTATGTTTGTAATGTATATACTTAACTATGTAAGTTTTAAGTTTATATCTTTTATGAAATGTGATGATAAGGATGGTATGTTTTCTTAAAAGATTATTAAATTCCATAGTTTCAAATTTGTTATTTAGAAGATTTAGACAAACAATTATTCAAACACTTCTTGGAAGACAACCTTACATATAATACTGCATATTATATGTGATTAGGGATCCATAATCACCTATTTTAACTATCGAGGTGAAGTCGGGTCTTTACAGGTATCAAAACTTAATTCTACTTCTCTATTATCATATTGCTCTCTACAACACTACTTGATTGTATGTGTATGTTTTGCAGGTTAGGTAACGTTCGAGTCTTGCCAAGAACTCCTAAGTCAACAGACTTCTATTCTGGAATGACCAAGATGGTTTTCCCTCTTCTTTTTTCTTATTTATACTCGAGTTCATCTACTTGTTACACTATACAGATCTATTAAAATTGGTTGTAACCAACAACTATCTAACAACTAACTGAGTTATCTATCTCTCTTACAACCGCATACATGTGTTTATGTCTATGTTACACAGATTACATGTGAATTTCTGCTAATATACCATATAATCTGATAATGATGTTGGTGGTCCTCTATTCCGAGTATGTCTTGATGTAACATTTGTCTCCATCTTTTGAAATCAACCTTGTCCTCAAGGTCAAAATTAGGGTAGATTCGAACAAAATTGTCAAAATCTTCCTGACTTGTATCTTTTGGTTGTAACTCAACCCATTACACTAAGATCTATCTAATCTGTTGTCCTTTTCAAACAATAACTCACGCGTTCAAAATAACCTGCAATTGTAAAGTGGGTGATTTTCCACAGACTAAGCTGGTGATGTTAAAGAGTGTGAATTCATACCATAAGCTTGTTTGCATGGTTAAAGTTTGAGATAAACATAATCTCCTTGTAAGCCCCTAGATTTTTCGATAATATTAGTAAACCCTAAGAACCGGAAGTTGAAACGAAACCCAAAAATTAACCTAGTTCTATGTTTAGTCTAGTGAGTCTAGATCCGGTAATTCCGTGTTCTTAAACCCTAGAAAACGAAATTGAGATAATTGTGGAATATGGTTCGTAATTATATAGGAAAGCCTAAAAATATCAGATTTGAATTTTTCTAGTGTCTTTTGGATCCGATTGGGATCAGTTTTCGAAAACCGTGCCCCGATGCACTGGATAGCAAAACTATTCCGACAACACCAATAGATTCGTAAAAATATAAGGTTTTCAAAAATATCAGTTTTATAATTTTTCGGTAACTAAAAATAACAGATATAGGCTTTTTACGCGGATTTTCTTTACTACCGGTATTTTAATTGTCTAGTCTACTATTCATAGTACTTTTCTACTATTCATTACTATTAACTTATCTCTACTTTTTCTTACACTCTATTCTTACACTCTACCACACCTATACGTTACAATTTACCTTCCCCATACAACTTTAATCACATCACACTTTACACATTACTTCTTTAATCACATCAATTTTATTTTCTTTTTCAAATTATTTAATTACATCTAATTTCCACTCCCAAAAATCTATAAATACCCCCTTTCTCTTCCATTCTTTCACACAACAAAATTCATACCAAAACTCTCCCAAAATCACTCTACAAAATTTCTCTCCCAAAATCTCTCTCAAGTTCTCTCTCTTCCTTAGAAAATCCATTCCCACATAATATTACAACCCATTCTTTTCTTCTTCAACCAACACATAAACTTTAGGTAAAAATTTCTTATTTACTCATCATGTTCATATAACTTAACATGAGTTTAGTGTATGTTTCTTAGACTCATTGAGTTAAGAAGCAACAATTTATTCATGTTTTGTTTTTGTTCATGTTCTATTCTTTTCTTTATATTATTATGTTGTTATTGATTTCTAACCTAACTTATATAAGTATTATATATATATATATTATGTATATATATTTATTTAGAGCATATAAGCTCACTTGTTATTTATTTATTTTCAAGTCTTGCAATTTATTTATTTACTTGTTTTATGCAAATATTAAGACTAATCTTTCTAGTCTTAGACTTGTCCATATCAAGTCAAAACAATTTTATTTCTTTACTTTTCTTTTCTTTGAGGACTAGTCTATTCTTAGTCCCGGGATACCTTGATGAAGCTAAGGTTCCCAATACTTGACTTTACTTTTATGCTCTTATATAGTTTGTTTATCTTATTATATTGGTTTTATTTTATCCTCATTCATACATGAATATGTGATATTGTCTCAACCATAATGAAAATGAGCTTCCTTTAGTAATAGAAAGTAAGAACCCTCCTCAAAAATAAATTTTATCACATAAGAAATTATTTTTCCATAAAGACTTAAAGTTTTGTCTTAACAAATATTTTTCTAAAGCTAGACAAGTTTAGCTCAAGTTTTAGTAATAACACTATATGAGATTTTATCAAGAAATACATAAAGTTATTACAAACTCTTCTTTCAAACAAATAAAATAAGAAAGTTTCTTTAAACATTCCTTAATCAACCAAAAGTTTTCTTAAACACATTTATCAAAATTTTCTACCAACATTTTAAATACTAAAAGTCTAGATAAGTTTTCAAAAATTTACTTATAAAGATCATTTCTTTTAAAGTGGATCTAAGAAAAGCTATAGAACATATACCCATGAAGTATTTAGAAAAACTATGTTTTCCAAAACGTTAGAAATAAAGTAGTAGGAATTTAAAAAGATTAAAATTAATTTTATTTAAGAAAAAGAATTAAAAGAAGGAGATGCTCACTTTTAGTAAAATAAGAAATTTCTTAACAAAACTAATTTTTTTACAAAACTTAAGCTTGTCTCACTTTCAAAACATATTGTACCACAAGAACATTGTTGAGACAACACCACCAAATTCATGCATATAGTTTGAGTATATATGTATTCAAGGGATTTTCTTTCAACCATATAATGTATCTATATTTTTGTACAAAAGCCCTTGAGTGAAGTAAAGTTTGAAAACTCTAGTTTTGAAGTTTGGAAAATTCGTATCAAATCTGTACGCTACTATTCCAAGGCCTAAATAACTTCTTTTGATAACAATAACCTTAGAAATAGATAGATCTTTTCGAGTAGGTAGAAATCGATATATAATATGCGAAATTCCGAGTTAAAATGAGCAAGTTATGGCCATTTTAAATTGGAATTTCCATTCATACGATTTTTGACGAATTCAATAAGATCGAATTATAGAGTTCGATAGATCGTGGATGAAATACTCATGTCGGGTATTTCTTTTGGTTTAGGTGTCGAGGACGAAGATCTTCCCTTCCCAGAGGATTACTTTGACTCCTAGAAGAAAGCTATGGACGAGTGAGTTTCCTTTACGTTTACGTATTCACGCATGTGCTTGTAGAATAGAGCACTAGATGTTAGGAAAAGATAAAATTGATATGCATGCGGGTTGTCATGGGAATTATGTATGTGAATCGTTGTGTGGGATCAATGAACAATAAGTATATCGGAACACGATTTGTGATTAATATAAATATTTTCATGTATGTATTGTCTTGTATGCAAATATTGCTTGATCGCTTTAAATGATTTAATGTCATATTGAAATCCCCATATAATAAATTGCTCATGCATATCACTTAGAATATCATTTCAAAATTTTGCTACTACTCCTCAGCGTGGGACCGGAAAGGTAAGCTGCATTGCTACAATCTTGAGAGTTAGGACGTTTGGGGAATACGGTCTCAAGGTGTAGCCGAGCCGGATCGATCGCTTTGGGTAAGGAAAGCCCGGGGACTAGTAGTACGGTTCGTTGGAACCCCAAGACGCGCGCAACTTTCAGGAGGTCGTTCGGGACCCAGTTCAAAGCATTCCCTAACCTCCGATGGAGGGGTAAATCCATCAAACATACGAAACCGGATAGTCGTATGTAATGTTTGATCATATGGTTATTGCATTCATATGCTTGATTAATAAACTTGGTTGATTGTTTGTTATGAGTACTTTTGCGTAAGGAATATCTCACTAAGCTAGTAATGCTTATACTCCTACAGACTTTTGACCTTGCAAGTTTATCTTTTTGCACCCGAGACTATCTTGACCACCCGGGTAGAATCTTTATTTTGGGAAGCTTTTGGAGGAATTCTATTTCGTAGTATTAGAGTAGATTTCATCTAAAATCTTCTAGCTTTTGTTTCTTATCTTAGCAAGACCATGATTATTATGAAATTATCGGGGGAATGCCCCTTAGAAGTTGTAAGACTTTTATTTCAATGAAATATATATTAATGTTATTTTGCATGTTCCGCTACCAATGTCTTAAAATGCATTACTCCACCGGTCTCCCTTTGTTGTGAATGTACGCCTTGTACCGATATGAAAGCTTTCGAGTGACTGAGGTAGTCATTCTTAAGTTTTAATATTGCGTACGGCGGGCTGTCACGTTTAGGGTACCCGCTGAGGCGTGACACTCCTTCTTCAAAATGATCATTTGATCTGTTCTTGTTAGCTAGCTATTTCATTTTGTTATGAGCTTCCAAAAGTCTATTACGTAATGTATGCAATATAATGTCTCAACTTTGTAGCTCAAAATCAACTGCCTCCACTAAAGAAGAACCCCTAATATAAGAAGGAATACTAGGTGGTTCTCTTCCATACACTAACTAGAAAAGAGTGGCATTCAACCCTTGATGATAGGAAGTGTTGTAACTGTATTTTGCCCAAGGCAAAATTTTAACCTAATCTTTAGGATTGTCCATGACATAGCTTCGACGATATTGTTAAATATTTAAAACCTTTGTTTGTTCGTTAGATTGATCAAGATGATATGCACTTGTCATAATCAATGTAGTGCTACTCAATCTGAATAATTCTCTCCAAAATTTACTTATGAATATAGGGTCTCTATCCGAAAACGATAGTTCTCAAAAATCCATGTAGTTTAATGACCATATTCACAAATAGAGACACCACTTTTGTAGCTATAAAATGCTCATCTAAAGTGCCTAGGTGGCAATATTTTGAAAGTCCATCCACTACCACAAATATCACTAAATACCTTGAGATTTAGGAAGTGATGTTATAAAATCCATACTAACATCTTCCTATATTCTTTTGGGAGTAGGGACAAGTGATAGGCATAAATTATTCATGATTCTTGATATTAAGTACAATTTAGCACTTTTGTAGATAAATTATTCAAGAATTTGTGCTTAATTACTATACATATCATTTCAGGTGATTTTTAGAACAAGTCAATGTAAATTATCCACTTTGGAGCAAAGGATCAAGTCAACTATGGATGATCACAAGTGTTATAAGGAGTAATAGACTCCATATAGAGATCTAAAGCCCATCACACCTGTTATCATGAAGAAAAGAGGACACAGCAACCACAACGTGGTCCATCACACCCGTTATGAAGGAAGAAAAAGATGATCAGTAACCTTCAAGTGTTGTATCACAAGCATGATGGTTTGTTGATAAAGTTTAAATAGGCATTTAGTTAATAACAGGCATTACGGGGAAAGTTTTCTTGATCAAAGACGATCACACCCTGTCACGCCCCAGCGGGTACCCTAAACGTGACAGCCCGCCGTACGCAATATTAAAACTTAAGAATGACTACCTCAGTCACTCGAAAGCTTCCATATCGGTACAAGGCGTACATTCACAACAAAGGGAGACCGGTGGAGTAATGCATTTTAAGACATTGGCAGCGGAACATGCAAAATAACATTAATATATTTCATTGAAATAAAAGTCTTACAGCTTCTAAGGGGCATTCCCCCGATAATTCATAATAACATGGTTCTAAATATACATAACTAAGCTAGAAGATTTTAGAAGAAATCTACTCTATAACTTCAAAATAGATTGCCTCCAAAAGCTTCTCAAAATAAGGATTCTACCCGGGAAATCAAGGAGGTCTCGGGTGCAAAAGATAATCCTGCAATATCAAAAGTCTATAGGAGTATAAGCATGACTAGCTTAGTGAGATATTCCTTACGCAATAGTACTCATAACAACAATCAAACAAGTTTATTAATCAAGCATATGAATGCAACAACCATATGATCAAACATTACATACGACTATCCGGTTTCGTATGTTTGATGGATTTACCCCTCCATCGGTGGTTAGGGAATGCTTTGAACTGGGTCCCGAACAACCTCCTCAAAGTTTGCGCGCGTCTTGGGGTTCCAACGAACCGTACTACTAGTCCCCGGGCCTTCCATGCCCAAAGCGATCGATCCGGCTCGGCTACACCTTGAGGCCGTATTCCCCGTACGTCCTAACCCTCAAGATGTAGCTAGGCAGCTTACCTTTCCGGTCCCACGCTGAGGAGTAGTAGCAAAACTTCGAAATGATATCTAAGTGATATGCATGAGCAATTTATTATATGAGGATTTCAATATGACATTAAATCATTTAAAGCGATCAAACAATATTTGCACACATAACAATACATACATGGAAACATTTATATCAATCACAAATCGGGTTCGATATACTTATCGTTCATTGATCGCACACAACGAATCACATACATAATTCCCATAATATCCCACATGCATATCAATTTTATCTTTTTCCTACATCTAGTGCTCTATTCTACAAGCACATGCGCGAATACGTAAGCGTAAAGGAAACTCACTCGTCCATAGCGCTCTAGGAGTCGAAGTAATCCTCGGGGAAGACAAGATCGTGATCCTCGACACCTAAACAAAAGAAATACCCAACATGAGTATTTCATCCAAGATCTATTCAAGATCTATACTTCTATCTTAAAGAATTTGAAAAATCGTATGGAATGGAAATTCCAATTTAAAATGGCCATAACTTGCTCATTTTAACTCGGAATTCCGCATATTATATACCGATTTCTACCTACTCGAAAAGATCTATCTATTTCTAAGGTTATTTTCATCAAAAGAAGTTATTTGGGTCTCGGAATAGTAGCGTACAGATTTGATACGAATTTTCTAAACTTCAAAACTAGAGTTTTCAAACATTACTTCACTCAAGGGCTTTTGTACAAAAATATAGATATATTGTATGGTTGAAAAATCCCTTGAATTTATGTATATATGTATAAACTCAAACTATATGCATGAATTTGGTGTTGTCTCAACAATGGTTTTGTAAGACACATGTCTTGAAAGTGAGATAAGCTTAAGACTTGAAAAGGAGTTAGTTTTACTTTGAAAATTTCCTAAATTATTATAAAGGAGTATTTCTTCCTTTTAACTCCATTTCTTAGTTATTAATCTTCAAAAGTAATTTTAATCTTTCAAGATTTTCATAAATTTATTTCTAGTGGTTTGGAAACATATAGTTTTTCTAACTATTTCATAGTTATATCCACTTTTAAAAGAAATCATCATATAAGTAAATTTTGGAAAAACTTATCTTAGACTTTAGTGTTGGAAAACTTTGACAATTGAATTTAAGAAATCCTTTGTTTAGGTCTAAAGAAACTTTCTTATTTCTTTGAAAAGAGATTTTATAATAACTTTACTTTATGTATTTCTTGGTGAAAACCACATATTATTACTAAAACTTGAGCTAGCTTATCTAACTTTAGAAGAATATTTGCTTAAAATAAATTTCAACCTTTAAGGAAAATAACTTCTTATGTGACAAAATTTATTTAAAAAGAGTTCTTATTCTTATTTTAAGAAAGCTCATTTCTATTATGATTGAGACAATAACAACATATTCATGCATGAATGAGAATATGTAACCATGAAAAATATAAGAACAACATAATTAAAATAAACAAGAGCATAAAAGTAAAGTCAAGTATTGGGAACCTTAGCTTCATCAAGGAATCCCGGGACTAAGAATAGACTAGTCCTTAAAAGAAAAGAAAAGAAAAGCAAGGAAATAAAATTGTTTTGACTTGATATGGACAAGTCTAAGACTAGAGAGACTAGTCTTAAGAACAACTTGAAATTAAATAAATTGCAAGACTTGAAAATAAATAAATAACAAGTGAGCTTATATGCTCTAAATAAACATATATATATATATATATACATATGGATAATACAAATAATAACAATATCAACATAAAAGTAACATAAAGAAAATAAGAACATGAACAAAAACAAAACATGAATAAATTGTTGCTTCTTTAACTCAATGAGCCTAAGAAACATACACTAAACTCATGTTAAGTTATATGAACATGATGAGTATATAAGAGAAGTTTTACCTAAAGTTTATGTGTTATTTGAAGAAGAAAAGAATGGGTTGTAGTATTATGTGGGAATGGATTTCCTAAAGAAAAGAGAGAACTTGAGAGAGATGTTGGGAGAGGAATTTTGTGGAGTGATTTTGGGAGAGTTTTAGTATGAATTTTTGTTGTGTGAAAGAATGGAAGAGGAAGGGGGTATTTATAGATTTTTGGAGTGGAAATTAGATGTAATAAAATAAATTGGAAAAGAAAACAAATTGTGATGGAAGAGGGACAAAGGGGCGCCGGTTTTGAGTGTGTGGGGGAGGAAATTAATTTGTTTTGTTTGTTTTGTATTAAAAGAAGTAATGTGTAAGATATGATGTGATTAAAGTTGTATGGGGAAAGTAAATTGTAAGGTATAGGTATAGTAGTGTGTAAGAATAGAGTGTAAGAAAAAGTAGAGATAGATGAATAGTAATGAATAGTAGAAAAGTACTATGAATAGTAGACTAGACAATTAAAATACCGGTAGTAAAGAAAATACGCGTAAAAGGCCTATATCTGTTATTTTTAGATACCGAAAAATTCTAAAACTGATATTTTTGAAAACCTTATATTTTTACGAATCTTTTGGTGTTGTCGGAATATTTTTGCTATCCGGTGCTCCGGGGCACGGCTTTCGAAAACTGATCCCGATCGGATCCGAAGGACACTAGAAAAATTCGAATCCGATATTTTTAGGCTTCCCTATATTATTACGAACCATATTCCACAATTATTTTAATTTCGTTTTCTAGGGTTTAAGAACACGGGATTGCCGGATCTAGATTCACTAGACTAATCAAAGAACTAAGTTAATTTTAGGGTTTCGTTTCAACTTCCGGTTCTTAGGGTTTGCTAATATCATCGAAAAATCTAGGGGCTTACACACCCTCTATCAACCCCATGATGAAGGGTCTGATCGGCTTTGATTAGTCATTTTAGAGCCTAAACCGATCTCTTTGAAGAAAAACATATATGAAACTTCACCTAGAAGAGTTATGTCTGGAGAGGTACACTATTAAAGGTCTAAATATCTCACACCCTTTAGGACACTAGAGAGATATACACACGCATTACTTCACTTGTTCATTGTATCCATTAGAATTAGAATGATTGGTATAGAGAGTGAGTTTTCGGTATTCAAGTGTTAGTTGTGAATTTTCCCAAAGAACTCAAGATAGAAGATGAGATTTCTTCGTTTTTGTTCGTTGTAAAGAGTTCTACCATGTAAATAAAAAAGGGGTTTCATTCTTTCCCTATTATTATGTCCTATTCCATTTTATTTTTGTAATTTAATCATTTATGTTCTCATTCTACCATGTGTAATTAGTGAACTAGGGCTTGCAACATTGTATTAGTATGAAAATATGCTTAAACTTGTTGATTTCATGGTAATCGTTAGTTTTTATTGAATTAAATTAACGAATCTAAGACTAGTATAGTACATGTCACTAACTTAGAATAGATTTCAGTAGAATATGTCAAGAGACAATTTTATTGAATAGATTTAATTCGTTAAAACAACTTACTCTTGATAATAGAGATATTATTAAGAAAGTTACTGCATTTTTAAAGAACTCGATATGATTTTATGAATTTAATGTTGTCTTAATTGGTTGTTAATTTTGAAGAGATTCTAATAGACACAATTGAGATATGGAGTAAGTAATTCTAAAAGAATACGTACAGATTAATGGTTCCCTATACATAATGATTATGAGGATAAAATTTATGAAAAACTCATGTAATGTGGTGAAGCAAGTCTGTTTGTTAATTGCAACTTTGCGAATTGTGTTGTAATCATCATTCTAGTTGTAAAGCATTTGTGGATTAGTCTAGTTTAGTTAGCAATTTTAGAGTTTTGATATTTCATTACCCACTAAGTTAATTTGCTAGATAATAGGGAAATTATTTAGTACCGATGTTTGAAAGTTCCCTGTGGAGGCAACCCTATACTCTACTCCATACCATTGAAATGATAGGTACACTTGCTTGTTAAAATCGAGTTTAAGAGTAGATTATTAGGTTTATAAATTATTAAGACTCATTAGCTCTAATTAGAGGTAATCAATAGGCCAACTAGAGACTTAGTGAGATATTTTACTTGTTGACAAGTAATACAATTTTGTACAAACACTTCTACGTTTAATCTCATTCCCTCCCAAAAAAAAAATTCAGCAAGTCTTTTATAATTCTTTAGTATACTAAATGACCAACTAATAAGGAACTATGATACTCTGTAATAATACTAGGGGTTAGATTTGATGTGGGCATGAAAATAGCCTTGATCCATTGTCATGCTCCAACGGGTACCCTATATGTGACAGCCCGCCGTACGTAATATTAAAACTTAAGAATGACCACCTCAGTCATCCGAAAGCTTTCATATTGGTACAAGGCATGCATTCACATCAAAGGGAAACTGGTGGAGTAATGCATTTTAAGATATTGGCAGCAGAACATGCAAAATAGCACTTAATATATTTCATTTAAATAGAAAGTCTTACAACTTCTAAGAGGCATTCCCCCGATAATTCTCATAACAACATGGTTTTACTAAGATAAATAACAAAAGCTAGAAGATTTTAGAAGAAATCTACTTTAAGACTTCATAACAGAATTCCTCCAAAAGGTTCTCAAAATAAAGATTCTATCTGGGTGGTCAAGATGGTCTCGAGTGCAAAAAGATAATCCTGCGAGGTCAAAAGTCTATAGGAGTATAAGCATGACTTGCTTAGTGAGATATTCCTTACGCAAAAGTACTCATAACAAGCAATCAACCAAGTTTATTAATCAAGCATATAAAATGCAACAACCATATGATCAAACATTACATACGACTATCCGGTTTCGTATGTGTGATGGATTTACCCCTCCATCGGTGGTTAGGGAATGCTTTGAACTGGGTCCCAAACGACCTCCTTGAAGTTGAGCGTGTCTTGGGGTTCCAACGAACCGTATTACTAGTCCTCGGGCTTTCCTTACCCTAAGCAATCGATCCAGCTCAGCTACAACTTGAGACAGTGTTCCCCGGACGTCCTAAACTCTCAAGGTTGTAGCAAGGCAACTTACCTTTCTTGTCCCACGCTGAGGAGTAGTAGCAAAATTTCGAAATGATATTCTAAGTGATATGCATGAGCAATTTATTATATGGGGATTCCAATATGACATTAAATCATTTAAAGCGATCAAGCAATAATTGCACACATAGCAATACATACATGGAAACAATTATATCAATCACAGATCGGGTTCCGATATACTTATCGTTCATTGATCACACGTAACAATCCATATACATAATTCCCATGATATCCCACATGCATATCAATTTTATCTTTTCCTAACATCTAGTACTCTATTCTACAAGCACATGCGCGAATACATAAACGTAAAGGAAACTCACTCGTCCATAGCGTTCTTCTAGGAGTCAAAGTAATCCTCGGGGAAGAGAAGACCTTGGTCCTCGACACCTAAACAAAAGAAATACCCGACATGAGTATTTCATCCAAGATCTATTCAAACTCTATAACTCTATCTTATTGAATTCGTCAAAATTCGCATGAATGGAAATTCCAATTTAAAATGGCCATAATTGATCATTTTAACTCGAAATTTCACACATTATATATCGATTTCTACCTACTCGAAAAGATCTATCTATTTAAGGTTATTTTTATCAAAAGAAGTTATTTAGGTCTCAGAATAGTAACGTACAGAATTGATACGAATTTTCCAAATTTCAAAACTAGAGTTTTCAAACTTTCTTCATTCAAGAACTCTTGTACAAAAATATAGATATTTTGTATAGTTGAAAAATCCTTTGAATATATAGACTCAAACTATATGCATGAATTTAGTGGTGTTAACAATGGTTTTGTAAAACAATGTGTCTTAAAAGTGAGAAAAGCTAAGACTTTGAAAGAAATTAGTTTTGTGAGCATCTCCTACTTTTAACTCCATTTCTTAAATTTTCAAAAGTAATTTTAATCTTTTTAAATTCTTACAACTTTATTTCTAATTGTTTGGAAAACATAGTTTTTCTGAATATTTCATGGTTATATGTTCTAAAGTTTTTCCTAAAATTAGATCCACTTAAAAGAATAATATCAATGATCTTATAAGTTAATTTTGAAAAACTTATCTAGACTTAGTATTTTAGAGTGTTGGTAGAAAACTTTGATAAAGGAATTTAGGAAAACTTTTGTTTAAACAAGGAATTAAGTTTAAAGAAACTTTCTTATTTTATTGGTTTGAAAAGAGAGTTTGCAATAACTTTACTTTATGTATTTCTTGATAAAATCACATAAAGTGTTATTACTAAAACTTGAGTTAAACTTATCTAATCTTAGAAAATATTCGTTAAGATAAAACTTTAAGTTCTTTATGGAAAAATTATTCCTTGTGACAAAAATTTATTTTTAAAGAGAGTTCTTGTTTTTATTACTTAAGAAAACTCATTTTCATTATGGTTGAGACAATAACAACATGTTCATGCATGAATGAGAATATGTAACTATGAGAGATATAATAAAAACAATATAATAAGATAGATTATACAAGAGCATAAAAATAAAGTCAAGTATTGAGAACCTTAGTTTCATCAATTTATCCCGGGACTAAGAATAGACTAGTCCTCAAAAGAAAAGCAAAGAAAGAAAATTGTTTTGACTTGATGTGGACAAATCTAAGACTAGAAAGACTAGTCTTAATAATAACATGAAATAAATGAATTGCATAACTTGAAAGTAAATAAATAACAAGTGAGCCTATATGCTCTAAATAAATATATATACATAATATACATAATACTTATATAAGTTAGATTAGAAACAAATAATAACAATAATAATAACAATATAATATTAACATAAAGAAAGAATAGAAACATGAACAAAAACAAAACATGAATAAATTGTTGCTTCTTTAATTCTCATGAGTCTAAGAAACATACACTAAACTGATGTTAAGTTGTATGAACATGATGAGTGAATAAGAGAAATTTTACCTAAGGTTTATGTGTTTGTTGAAGAAGAATGAAATGGTTTGTGGTAATATGTGGGAATGGGTTTTCTAAAGAAAAGAGAGAACTTGAGAGAGATTTGGAGAGAGGGATTTTATGGAGTGATTTTGGTAGAATTTTAGTATGAATTGTGTTATATGAAAGAATGAAGGAGGAAGGGGTATTTATAGATTTTTGAAGTGGAAATTAGATGTAATTAAATAAATTGAAAAAGAAAATAAAATTGGATGGAAGAGAGAGGGGGAGGGGCCGGTTCTAGCTTGTAGAGGGGAGGGAATTGATTTATTTTGTTTGTTTTGTAATAAAAAAAGTAATATGTAAGGTGTGATGTAATTAAAGTTGTATGGGGAAGGTAAATTGTAAGGTATAGGTATGGTAAAGTGTAAGAATAGAGTGTAAGAAAAAATAGAGATAGATGAATAGTAAAAAAGTACTATGAATAGTAGACTAGATAATTAAATACTGGTAGTAAAGAAAATACGCGTAAACTGCCTATATCTGATATTTTTAGTTACCGAAAAATTCTAAAATTGATATTTTTGAAAACCTTATATTTTTACGAATCTATTGGTGTTGTCGGAATATTTTCACTATCCGGTGCATCGAGGCATGGTTTTCGAAAACTGATCCAGTTCGGGTCCGAAAGATACTAGAAAATTACGAATCTGATATTTTTAAGTTTTCCTATATTATTACGAACCATAATCCACAATTATCTCGATTTCGTTTTTTAAGGTTTAAGAACACGGGATTGCCGGATCTAGATTCACTAAACTAATCATATAACTAGGTTAACTTTAGGGTTTCGCTTTGACTTCTGGTTCTTAGGGTTTGCTTATATTACCGAAAAATCTAGGGGCTTACATCCATAGTATAGTAAGCCATTCTTCCAATTCAAAGAGTACTTGACATTGTTCCCTAATTATAGATTAGAAATTAAATTTTAAAAAGCCTGTTCAATATGATATGCTTGTTTCAACTCATTCAAAATATTGAAACATGATGCTAAAATGGCAAAACATCTACCTTGATTACTACCTTGGCATGATAAAGTGTCTACAACTTGATTGTCAGAGCTTGGCTTATAAGTAATCAAATAATCATATCTAATGAGCTTAGACAAATACTTCTATTTTTTAAGCGTCTATATTACTTGATTCAATATCTCCTTTTAAACTTCGATGATATATAGTAAAATGATTCCCTAAAAGATACTGTCTCCACTTCTTAATTGTTTCAACTATAACATAGAATTCCCTTACATAAACTAAAGCTTGTTGTAGTGTATGGGTAAATTTTGGCTAAAGAAGGCCATTAGCCTATTGTCTTGAAGTAAAACAAGAATTACAGTCAAGAACACGAGAGTGCCAAATAATAGCTCAGCCCACTAATAAAATTGACCTAGCTCACTACTATACACTTTAATATTGATTAATCCTAACTTCATTACTTTCTTAGTATGCCTCTCACTTACTCAATTATCAAACCTTAATTTTACTTCTCTACTATTGTCTTACTCTCTACAGTACTACTTGACTATATGTGTATGTTTTGCAGATGAAGCAATGATCAAGTCGTGCTAAGAACTCCTAAGTCAAGAGAGTTCTTTTCTGGAAGGGCCAAGATAGTTTTCCCTTTCCTCTTTTCTTATTTATATTTGAGTTCATCCATTTGTTACATTGTATAAATCTATTAATTGGTTGTAACCAATAACTAACTAACAACTAACTAAGTTATCTATCTCTGTTACAATTGTATACTGTGTTTATATGTATGTTACATAGATTACATGTGAATTTCTGCTAATATATGATATAATTTGATAATGATGTTGGTGGTCTTCTATTCTAGGTATGTCTCGATGTAGCATCAACCCACTAATCAAAAGCTCTAGGCTCCCCTAAACTTCTTATCATGATAGATTTCTCCAATTTTGTGTGCAAAATCACCATTTTGAAGAAGAAACTTCAAAACCCTATGTTATATATCAAAGTGTGATTCTGAGTCTTTTAGTGAATTTCAAATAGAATTGACTGTCAATTCGTGTTCTAAAGACCCCTATTTATACTTTTTGGTAGGCTTATCTCAATTAAAGGGCTAGTAGGCCCAACATTAGCAAAATGTGTATGACTTTCTTAAGGCTTATTAGGCTCTCTAGGCTATCTCAACCCATGTACCTAGATCATCCATCAGCCCGAAGTCATTTGGGGACTTGGAGAACTAACCTAGGCTATTCCCTCACCATGACACTCCTCTCTTACCAAACTCGCCTTTGGATTATATCTCCACAGCTCTCTATACCACTTCGGAAACACGTTGCACCACCTCAATTCTTTATGTCTTGAAGAGGATATCTTGAACCTCCCAATGGGTATAACAACAAGATAAGTTGCCATCCTAGTCCAGTCACCCTCCGTAGAAGAATCCACCTACCACCTTGAGTTCAAGTCAACTACCAATTAGGGACCATACTAGATAATAGAAAAATATTATGTGGCCCCATTTTGATATGCCCACCATTCATAAGTCGCGCTCAAGGGCTTAAGGTACACCATATGAACCAAACGAATCTGAACAGATTATGTTAAATGAGCAAAAAGTATATTTATATTTTGATGCTTTTGCTGTTAAATTCTGCTACAAATAGATGAATTGCATGCTTCAAGATCAACTGTAGTTAAATGAGCAAAAAGGTGTAAAAAGAATTAGAATTGAAATGCTAAACTTTCAAATTTAGTTTCTTAGCATCGGTTAGCAACTTTAGATTGAAGAAAATAGCGAGTGAATTAATTTATTGTGTGCTGAAATTTTTAGATTTTGTTCTTGTTGTTGTTTCTGTACAGAAATGAGACCTAAAATATCATAAACATGCATGAGGAATGCACATCAGCAGCAAGTTCCATTAAGAAATGCACAATAAGCTGTACAGTGGAAGTGCAGTAGCAATTCACGTTGCATCTGGCTGTGAAAGTGCAGAATCTAAGGAGTTTTGAGTTGGAGCAAAACTTTTGAGCACCTGACCAAACACGTCCAAGCTACTACTGATTGAAGAGACGAACGCCCATAGACATCCAGCAGAGCGCTCACAACCAAAAATCCGAGCCATCTTGGCGAGCGGCTGAGCTTCCTGACCAACCAGCCCCTGAAATTGCACCACCAAGCACTTGATAAAGAGCAAACCCAAGCTCCATGACAGCAGCAACGCCTTAAACCGAGCTCATGGCAGAAACCACAACCGTCCTGTGGCAATAGATGAGCAGAACCAGCACAACCTAATCTGTGCGCCTCCTGTTAAACAGAGCACAGCCCAAGCACCCTCTAACCTGAGCTATTGCATTCACCGAGCAGCCCCACACATTCAACAACCGAGCAAGTTTCAAGCAACAGCCTGTCGAGCATCTGAGCTAATCCGAACTGCACATGCGCCACTCTCTCGAGCCAAATGTTGAGCTCCCCTGTCCATGGCGAACACCCCTACTATTCACCGATTTGATGTGCATCCACCGAAAGGAATGGAGGAATAGGCCAAACATATGTCGAGTAGTATAAGCTCCAAAGCATTGAGCAGCCACTCACACACCGACCAAGCAAGCACTAGCCTAGCTCCATCAATCCAAGCACCAACCTGGTCTAAAACTAAGATGCTGTCTTAGCAGCAGACATTATCGACCATAGGAGCAACATCAAGCTTTAGATGAAGACCAAGGGCAGGCTGAGCTACACTAACTCCATCTTGATGATATCGAGCTGCTATTATTGATCAGCCAAGAGGCCGATCTACCACATGCTAAAATGAGCTGCTGCTATTATTAAT
The DNA here is from genome assembly GCA_024138025.1 of Combretum micranthum. Taxonomy (NCBI): domain Eukaryota; kingdom Viridiplantae; phylum Streptophyta; class Magnoliopsida; order Myrtales; family Combretaceae; genus Combretum; species Combretum micranthum. The sequence goes on along the minus strand of JAMXBD010000062.1, from coordinate 2,007,773 downwards.
GAAGATATCCCAACCTGATCAACCACTGGCTGATCATGACTAAGCTACGACTCTGAGTTGGAAGCCATGCACCAATCGAAAGCAGCAAGTTGAGCGGGATTTGCAGAATCACCGAACACGTACTTAGCTCCTGTGTACTGCCACTGACTGAGTCCGAGCTACCCTTTGTCCATTGGAAAACCGAGCAGACATGAATTCCAAAGGCCGACCAACTGCTACTTCACCAATCAGAGCAACATAGCAACTACACGAAACCAAAAATAGACCAAGCCGCATCAAAAGATAGAGATACTCGAATAGAACTGCATCTGCTATGCAATCCAAGCCGAGCTAACCGTCACCAGACCGACTCAAGCACTGATAATAAACTTCTAAAATCCATTTTTCTGTAGCACGGACAAGACTCTTCTTTTGTACTTATTTTACAGTTTTTAGAAATCCACTCCACAAACCTCTCATATCATTTTCACCTAATTCCATTAAACTCCATATCACCATACTTCTACAACCTACTCCCCTTATACAGACCATATATATATACCGATTTCATTTTCTTTTTTAAGGCTCCGTCTTCCTTAGTCTAGCCCTCTTGGGTCTAGACACTCCACCACCATCTTCCATCCATTCACCTCACTCTCTGACCTCAACCTCACTTCACCTGGCATCTAGCACTGTTTATTATGGACATTTTCAGTGGAGTGGATCCAAAATAATTAAGAAGACATTCCTAATATTTTAGGTGTATTGATATCTTGTTATGGACTTTACTCATATTATTATTATGAATGAAACTCCACTATTTAGTATGAGCTAAATATATCTAGTGGGATTATGTGATATATTTATGGATTTTTCTGAGTAGTTGATTAGTATTTGTTGATATTTGTGACTCAAATTAGGTCAAAACTGTCAATTTTTAGAGTTAAGGCCACTATTAATGTATATTTGACTATACATTTTATTAGTCATTTGTTGTATATTAATTATACATTTAAGGGAGATTTGAGCCTTTTAACCTTCTGAGAGGGTTTTTGTGTGTGAAAAACACTTTTCTTTTTTAAGCGTTGGGAGTTTTGAGATGAAAAAAATCTATTGTAATCAACCTTGTACTCCTTTCTTCAACACTAGTGAATTTCTCCTCTCATCTGCCCGTGGTTTTTCCCAATTTGGGTTTTTCACGTTAAATCTTGTGGGTGCATTTTTTCTATCACTTTTAATTTCTATCATTGTTTGTCATACAAGATCACAACAAGTGGTATCAGAGCAAAAGTTTTGATCTTTTGTCTTTCTCTACAATGGCTTTAGTTAAATACGATATTCTACTGCTAGATCGCAACACAAGATTTTCTTTATGGCAAGTTAAGATGCGAGCGGTTCTCGCACAGATGGATCTAGATGATGCACTTTTAGGGTTTCATAGAATGCCTTTGTTGTGGACACTAGAAGAGAAGCAACGCAAGGATCGTAAAGCCCTTTCGCAAATCTACCTTCATCCCTCAAATCAAATCTTACAGGACGTGTTGAAAGAAAAGACAACAGCTGCATTGTGGTTTTAAAGCAGCTTTGTATGACGAAAAGTCTCACCAGCAAATTGCATTTAAAACAACGACTATACTCGCACCGTCTATCTGAAGGTGGATCTATGGATGATCATCTAAACGTCTTTGAGGAAATCATTTCCGATTTGGATACTATGGATGTCAAATATAATGAAGAAGATATACTCCTAATCCTTTTGTGTTCTTTGCCACCTTCATATTAAAATTTTAGAGACACAATATTGTATAGTTGAGATGCTCTTACCGTCAAGGAGGTTTATGATGCATTAGCATCTTTGAAAAAATGAAACATCTTGTTATTGGAACCGAGCCCAAGGCTGAGGGTTTGGTTACTCGAGGTAGGAGTCAGGAATGAAATACTGGTGGAAATTCAAGAGGAAGATCAAAGTCTTCCAATAGAAATAAGACCTGCAGGTATTATAAGAATAAGGGACATATCAAGGTAGGATGTTACAAATTGTAAAACAAAATCAAGAAAGATTCTAAAAATCAGAAGGGAAAACAACCAAAGAAGTCAGGTGAGGCTGATGTTGTTGAGGACAACAGTGTTGGTGAACTCCTTGTTATTTTTGTTGATGATCCACATACTAGTCAAGAGCAGATTTTGGACTCTGGTTGTACTTTTTATATGTGTCCCAACAGGGACTGGTTGTCTACATATGAAAAAGTTTCTAAAGGTGTTGTTTTGTGAGGCAATGATGCTTCTTGCAAGATTGTAGGCATTGGCACGATAAAAAAAAATGTTTGATGTTTAGGATGTGGGAGATGTTAGACATGTTCTTGACTTGAAGAGATTTGATTTCTCTTAGTACTCTTGATTCTAAAGGGTACAAATACACTGGTAAAGTTGAATTCTTAAAGATTAGCAAGGGGTCTTTGGTGGTGATGAATGGACAAAAACAGTCTGCTAACCTATATATTTTGTAGGGTTCAATTGTTGCAGGTGATGCAGCTATCACTTCCTCTTCACTTTCAGATGATGATTCTACCAAAATTTGGCATATGCGTTTAAGGCTATGAGTGAAGCTGGGATGACTGAATTGAGTAGAAGAGGTCTTCTTAATAGGCAAAGCATCAGTGTTCTTTGTATTTAGGAAGCAGAAAAGAGTCAAATTCACCTGAGGTACACATTATTCAAAGGGTATTTTAGAGTATATCCATTCAGATTTATGGGGACCATCTATGGTGGCTTCTAGTAGAGGTGCTACCTACATGCTGACATTAATTGATGACTTCTCCAAAAAAGTCTGGGTATTTTTATTAAAGCATGAAAATGATGTTTTACACACATTCAAAGAGTGGAAGACAATGATAGAAAAACAAATTGAAAAACAGGTAAAGTGTCTTCACATTGATAATGGTCTTGAGTTTTGTTCTAATGATTTCAATATTTTGTGTAATTCAGAAGGAATTGTGAGGCATCTGACAGTTCTTGGTATGCCTCAACAAAATGTGGTAGCAGAACGAATGAATAGAACCATTATAGAGAAGGTCAAGTGTATGCTTTCAAATGCTCAGTTGCCAAAATCATTTTAGGTAGAGGCCGCTTCCACAGCATGTTATTTGTTAAATATGTCTCCTCCAACAACCATTGTAAAGAAGACCCCATTAAAGGTAGGGTCAGGTACACCTTCTAATTATTTAGGCTTAAAAGTTTTAAGGTATCCTGCATATGCTCATGTTAACAATGGAAAGCTTGAGCTAAGGTCTTTGAAGTGTATATTCCTTGGTTTTAAACCTGGTGTCAAGGGATATAAATCATGTTGTCCTGAACTGAAGAAAGTCATAGTGAGTAGGGATGTTGTTTTTTATGAAGCTTCAATGTTGAAGCATGACTTGTCTTTTAACTCTACATTTGATGAAGCACACCAAACAACATCTACATAGGTAGAGTTTGAAATTAATTCCAGTTCTACATCAAAGACATCTTCTCAGCCTAGATTACAAACACAAAGTACTTCTGTTGCTTTGCAATCATCTCAGCAGTAGAATACTATTGCTAGAGACAGACCTAGGAGAGAAGTTAAGCCTCCTTAGAGATATACACAGGCAGATTTAGTGGCATATGCTCTTAATGTTGCTGAAGACTTTGAGTCAAATTAGGAGCTATCTACTTACACAAAGGCTATAAATTGTGATGATTCTAGTAAGTGGATGACTGCCATGCAGAAGGAAATGAGATCTCTTCAAAAGAATTGCACTTGTGATTTAGTGAAGCTTCCTAAAAGGAAGAAGATTATTCAATGTAAATGGGTTTACAAGAAGAAAGATGGAACACCAGGTGTTGATGAACCTAGATACAAATCAAGACTTGTTGCAAAGGGCTACATTTAGATACCAGGTATTGATTTCACAAATGTGTTTTCTCCTGTTGTAAAACAAAGCTCCATTAGAGCATTGTTGGGTATTATAGCTTTGCAAGATTTTGAATTGGAATAGTCAGATGTCAAGTCTACTTTCCTACATGGAAAGCTTGAAGAGAACATTTACATGCAATAGCCAGAAGGTTTTGTGGTCTCAGGACAGGAGGATCATGTGTGCATGTTGAAGAAATCACGTTATGGGTTGAAACAGTCGCCCGAGCAATGGCAGAAGAGGTTTGATCGTTTCATGACTTCTCATGATTTTAGGCGAAGTAATTTTGACAGTTGTAGGTATTTTAAGAAATGTGATGATGGATCATTTATATATCTTCTCTTGTACGTTGATGATATGTTGATAGTAACTAAGGATAGAAAAGAGATTGAAAAACTTAAAATTTAATTGAGTAAGGAGTTTGAAATGAAAGAATTGGGAGCAGTAAAGAAGATTCTTGGAATGGAAATTCTGAGGGATAGAAACATAGGTTCATTACATCTCAGTCAGAAGGGGTATTTTGAGAAGATTCTTAGCAGGTTTACTATGATGAATGCTAAGCCTGTAGGTACTCCATTAGCAGCTTATTTTAAACTTTCATCTGCCTTATCTCCACAGTCAGATGATGAAATTGATTATATGTCAAGAGTTCCTTATTCTAGTGCTGTAGGATCTCTTATGTATACCATGGTCTGCACTAGTCCAGATTTATCATATGCTGTAAGTATTGTTAGCAGATACATGGAAAATCCTGGAAAGGATTAATGGAAAGCACTTCGGTGGATTTTCATGTACTTAAGGGGTACTACTAATGTTTGTCTATAGTTTGCTAGAACAAAAGATGGAATTGTTGGTTTTTTGGATTCTAATTTTGCTAAAGATTTGGATAAGCGAATATCTCTCATAGGGTACAATTTTACCCTTGGTGGCTATACCATCAGTTGGAAAGCCTCATTAAAAGCTACAGTTGCTCTATCCACAACTAAACCTGAATATATGGCCATTACAATGGCCTTTAAGGAAGCTATTTGGCTAAATGGGTTATTTGGTGAAATCAGTGATAGCTTGAAGACGATATCAGTCTTTTATGACGATCAAAGTGCAATTTACCTCACCAAGGATCAGATGTATCATGAAAGGTTCAAATGGATGTCAGATATCATTTTGTTTATGAAGTTATTGTTGATGGTGAGATTATTGTGAACAAGATCAGTACACATCATAACCCTGTAGATATGATGACCAAGATACTTCCTATAGCTAAGTTTAAACATTATCTAAACTTGGTTAGCGTTGATTGTTGATTAATCCCCTTTGGGGTTTGTGGAAGAGGAAGAGGATATGGCATTGGTTATTGTTGCTTTTGAAGCTAGTGTTGATTTGTGATTCATAATTTGAGTCAAGATGGAGATTGTTGATATTTGTGACTCAAATTTAGTCAAAACTATCAATTTTTGGAGTTAAGGCCACTATTACTGTATATTTGACTATACATTTATAGTAATTTATTGTATATTAATTATACATTTAAGGGAGATTTGAGCCTTTTGTCCTTTCGAGAGGGTTTTTGTGTGTGAAAAACACTTTTCCCTTTTAAGGGTTAGGATTTTTGAGATTAAAAAAAAAAAAAAAAGATCTATGTAATCAACCTTTACTCCTTTCTTCAATACTAGTGATTTCTCCTCTCCTTTGCTCGTGGTTTTTCCCAATTTGGTTTTCCACGTTAAATCTTGTGTGTACATTTTCTCTACGACTTTTATTTTCTATCTTTGTTTGTCATACATGATCACAACAGTTTTTTATAAAAGGGTTTTGTTAGTTTAGAATTTTGGTTATTTCTATTTCAATGTTTACAAGGTAGAAACTTGTCTATGAATTTTCTTGTAAATTAACGCTTAAGATACTCGAAAGGAATTCTAAAACTCAATTAAAATAGAAAATACAACTTCTAAACTGACATGGACATGTGCGGTTTCGACTAAAATTGTAGAACTCATGTTCTTAATACGATTGAAATTAAGGTTTATTGACATAAACACGTGCTTAAACCACAAATTCAATTAGAATAATATGGCTTATGAGAAGAGTGTGTTATTAAATTGATGATTATTAATGGATTACTTGAGATGGATATTCATGTTATAACTAGAATTTTGCAACTAAGAAGAAAGTAAATTCTTATGAGTTTAATTAAAATCTAAAGGAACAAACCCAATTATAACTACAATGCAACAAATATAAATTCGAATTAAACCATTATAAAATCCCAAAATTATTTATAGAAGGAGTTTCACATAAGTAAATTTAGTATTAGTTTAACATTTAGTTAGATTAGTCATAATTTATGGTTGTAATATGTAGAAGTAATTTAATTAGTTTAGAAATCTTAAACTCCATTTTGGTTGCATGGCTTAGAGTAAAACCACTACAATCTAGTACTTAGTCAATTAGCTCCTAGTAGATCACGATCTTGAATACTCCTGCTTACTTATACTTGCATGATCAACACACTTACTGGTGGCTTTTGCATTCAAATTGATCATTTTTATAAAAAAAAAATGTACATTTATGGTTGTCCGACAAACGTAAAATCTAGTGAGAGCATTAAATACACATTCAAGCAATCCCACACTAACTTAAACATCGAAGTGACAGCACTGAATAACCCTCGGTACACCACTGACAAGTCTTCTTTGATTGTAGGCCCATGCAATCTCTACTGACAAAATATCACTCACAACAATATTAATTGAGATTGATTCAAGTGTGGAGAGTGATAATTTGTGAATATTCAAGATTTCAAAGTCTAAGGTCTCAATCTTGATGAATAAAAAAAAACTTAAAGATTTGATGTTGTTTGCCTTGAAAATTAGATATTTTCCATGTCAATATGGATTAGAAGCTTACCAAATATCTCAAGTTTCTAAAACAATGTAAAATCAAGATTAAATTTTCATATTTTAGGCAATTAGAACATCGTTTTTTTTCCCTAATTTCCTTACTCGATTTAATCTAGAAAAGTCTTGAAATAATATGCAAATTTGGAATAAGATGATGACCTCGGTGTTGATGTGTCATGAGTGAGACAATCACAAGTTGCCACGTGTCCTCTTATAACTAAAGAAATAAAAGGCAAAGTTTGTCTTCTCTTTGATTCAAACCAAGGACCTTCCATGTGTATGTGTATGTGTATGTGTATGTGTATGTGTATGCATCTTTCCCTTAGGTTGTTGACCTATGCTTTGGTTAATTTATGCATAAAATATGATTTTAAAGTTTAAAGTTCAGTCCTATTTAAATAAATTAGCCCATCATAGGCTATTTAATTGGATGTTACACTACATATATAAAAAAAAATTATTTTATATTAAACCTAAATATAATTTCTAAGGCCTTATAAAATATAATTCTATATAATTACTAGGCCTAAATATACTAAAATGTGATCATTTAAGGTTTAATACAATATTTTATTTTTATTATATACTAAAATATATGTGCATTTCTATACATATATTTTTTAAAACTTTAATAAGCAAAAATGGGATGTCTATTACATGGTTACATTTTAAATATAGTAATTATGCATGGATTGCTATTACATTTTAAGTATAATAATTCTTTAAGTATCTAAGTTTGCCATACATTGCTTATAACGCCTAAAACTAAAGATAAAGGTAAATGTCAAATTTGGTGTCTAAGCTTTATATGAAAATACAATTTGATACCCAAACTTTATAGTGATCAATTTAATACCCAATTAAACTTTTTGTGACTATTAAGTAAAAAAGCAACCTATTATTAAATTTTTACTACATTTTCTATTGTTGTTTAGCATTAATACATTATCTCTTTCACGTTAATAAATAGAACAAATGGCATTGAGTGGAAAGCAACCACGAAAAATTTGATCGGATATTTGATTATTTCATTGTTTGGATACAAAATTAAAACGCTCTAATCTTATTGTGTTATCAAACCCGTTACGTGTCATTGTGAAATGGTGACATGAAAGGCCCAAAAACCTATTAACATCCTCAATATGCTTTTAATACCCAACTCATTAATAATAGTTTCATCAATATTTAATAATTCAAAATAAACTCGAGAATAAACTTTAGTCGTTTTATACCTATCCTAAAGAAAATCAACTTAATTTATTTCAGCAAACCAAAGTATTACAGCTTCATATAAAAAAATCATCTATCTTCATATAAGACAACTTGATTAGAACTCCACTAGATCATTCGTTCACTATCATTATACTCGTAATCCACAAAACATCATACTCAGATAAATCGAACATTATAGGTCCTCATCTGTTCTTGAAAAGATTATAAATGGTTAAGTTGAAGCCCAATATGCCAAAACCACAAACACTCATGTATCAAATAATCATAAGACTATTCACATGCAATAAATGCAATAACTGCAATATTATTATCTTTAAATTAGTAAGATAATCAACACAGTTTAGAACTATTACAACTAGCCCTAATATGAAATAACTCATGACTTCACAACAAAACATATACTATTATTTATATACATATATTTGGTATTAGATACTCCCCAATACCTAAAAACCACAACTGTTTTCACCTAGTTTACCGGAATCCTTTCTAGGTGCAACTCCACTCGACAATGTCACACAAGGCATCAGGTTGCTATCCTAGCATCACCATTACTCTTGTCCTCAGCTCAACTAAATACAAGCAGCAAAACATGAATAAAGTACAATGATGATTAGTCCATTTCCAATGCTAATACCTAACACGATGCACCAAGCAACAATCAATGTAGTGACATCCTATATTAGCTTCTGTAATGGTTAACACAAAGCTACTTGAATCACCTGAACAAGATACATATCTGTGCAATCATTACTTGATAAGGAAGGAAATAAACCCCTAAGGTATTTGGTTTTCCAAAGTTCTTGAGAACTACTATTATTCTAGGTCTAAAGATACATTCCTACCTAGAATTAGGTATACTTGATGTTAAGCTAAAGGTTTAGGTATTTAGGAAAGTCAAAATAAGGATAAAAATAAGATTACATCATTTCCTTGTTGATCACGCCGTGATGGAAGGGCGTGATTAGCTTGGGAGGGAGAAAACATGTGAAAACACCTTTGTCACGCCTGCTATGGGGCTCATGGCCGTGATTAGCTAAGGCTCGTGACTCCTAATGAGATCGTGGCTCGTGTCACAACCATGACTCTTGTTCGTACCCCACTTTGTTCCAAACCATTAAAAAAAAATTCCAAAACATTATTTTCTGTGATCCTCAAACATATAAGACTCCAAGATCATAATTTACAATATATAAATATCGTTTTCTAATCAATATACTTGTAATAAGTTAGTTTTTCTCCTCCTTCACGAATCTACAACCGTAAAATCAACAATTTTGTCCCAAACACGAACACCTTTACTCCGAAGCATATGTTAGGAAATAAATCCTCTTTGGAACATCAAAAGACCACGAAAAGAAGGACTTACCTTAACCTCCTAGCCTTTGATTGTTTCTTCAATGGAAATACTTTCAAGAAGAGAAAACTAGGGTTTGAGGCTTTAAGAAATTGTTGTAGAAAAGAAAAAAACATTGATCTAGGCTGAACGGTTTTATTTATATAAATGCTCAGTTAGAATTGAGTAAATTGCCCTTGTATTAAATTGTGAAATTACACTCTTTGCCCTTCTTTATGATATATTTCTTTTACCATACACAAATGAATTTTCTTACAAAGTTAAGGTCCAATATTTCACATTTTCCCTAAAGAAATAAATAAGTATTTGTTACATTTAGTTATATGAATGCTTTCGAACTATGTTGCTTGATTATCCTTATGTGTTTATGGTATTTCCATAGTAACCTCAACATGCACTTTATCTTTTTTTAGGTACAAGAGATGATATCATTGTTTATGAACTTTCCATTTACATCCTATAGATGGTGATAGTGCAAATGACTATTTGTGTATAGGGATGCAACTGGGATGGGTCATTATAGGGTACCCGATCCGCTCGAACCATTGAAAACCCTATAGGATCATATCCTATAGAGTCGCGGGGCGGGTTTAAGAAATTACATGCTAATCCTATAGGGTTTCGATCGGATTTGAGTCATTAAAAAAACCCGATGGGTAACCGAACCTGTTATATTATAAACAATTTAAAAAATTGAGTTTGAAATTTAAAAAAACAAAACCCTACTAATTTTTGTCTTTAAGCATGGTTGTTAATAATTTTAACTTTATTTTGTCTTTTTCTCTAATTTTTAATTTTATTTCTTAATTTTTTTTTACAATATTATTAATTTTTGTTGTTTTAACAAATAAAATAGCTAGTTCAATGAGCTTGTGAATTGGCAAGTGTGCTTTAATTAGCTTAGTTCGGTTTAGACCATATTGAAGTCTAGCTATCGGGCTACCACCAATATTTTGTTGGAAGATACAATTGATTTTAATTAAGAGTTGAAAAGAAAAAAAAAAAAAAGAGAGAGAAAAGAAATGAAGCAGGTCGCGAGAAGGGGCGGGTCAAGATCCTATTGAGAAGTGAATCAGGTTTGTATCTTATGTGATCCGTCTCAAATTCACCCCGATTGCATTCCTATTTGTGTGACCAATGATCTAGTTAGTATGTTGTTTAGAAATAGAGACCCTTGTTATGCATGACGTGTGGCTGTATACTTACTTAGGCATGGACCCAGAAGCATATTTGATTACGTACTTGGTCATTTGTGATGCGGCTAGACTAAATGAGCCACCTATACTATACGTTATCTTATGTAAGTTTGAGTATACAGTATTATTGTGTAGTTATATATATATATGAGATGATGTCACAAATGTTACCTAAAGTTTAATAAAATATATAATTAGATATTTGAACTTTAAAATTGATCAATTTGCTACTAAAATAATTTTAAAATTAATCAATTTAGTACTTGAAAGAATTTGATAGAGGTACTGTTGACATGTGCAAAAGGTTCTTTCGGATTCTAAATTGGTCAGTTTCAAAATCTAGGTATTAAATCGATCAAATTCAAAGTTAAAGTACTTAATTATATATTTTATTAAAGTTTATATACTATTTATGACATTAACCCTATACACGTGTGTATCTTTCATTACATATTCTACGTAAATATCTGTTAGTCTTGAGACTGGTGCTTATAGTTAATATTGACATGTTTTAGATTATAACTTCCTGGGTTTTACAATGTTATATACAACGGTCATAGATCTAGTCTGGTTACAATAGATAATTTAATAGTTAATTAATTTTTTTTTTAAATGACACTACAAGATTCAACAAGTTATATATAATAATGACAGTAAATTTTAAAAATAAGTAACACATAATTCAAAATGGTTTTAAGACATTATAAAATAAGTTTTGGTTTCAAATGGTGGCAACTATATTTTCTGGACACATTGTTAGATCGGAGGCCCTTTTATTTTATCCGACGTGGGCTGTGTCAACATTGAATTTATACACTCATATTAATTTTTTTTTTGGCCCTATACTCATATTAAGTATTTAGAATTGGATAAATTTGACAAATTACATTGAATTCTAATACCTAAACTTTGAAATTGATTAATGTGGTACCTAAATTTTGAAGTTGACTAATTTAGTATTTAGAATTACTTTTTACGTAGGCTAAGTTGCTAATCAATATCACAAAGATACTATTAGCGTATATAAAAAGTTTTTTAGATACTTTAAAAATTTAAGTATTAAATCAATTAATTTAAAAATTTGAATAACTAGTTATAAATTTTATTAACGTTCAAGTACCATTTACGATGATAACCGTTTACATTTTTATTTGGACAAGCTTTCGGCTTGAAACCAATTACAGAAAGTTAAATTAAGTTGGCACATAAAATAAGTTACGAATGAAACACATGTTACCCTATTTTGCAATACTCGAATTTGACTAAGGACCAATCGCTTAGCCTACTGACTGCGTTTGACGAGCTAAGCTCTTGGACAGGAAAACACTTCTTTGGAGACTCACTTGGATACTTGAAGTAGCGCTTTGAAAAGCTTAGTTTCGAAGTTTAATGGTAGAATACTGTCTATTATATTTTGTTACACCTGCAGGATGTTACAAATGAATTGAATCAAGATGGTATAATACTACATTCGAGTTTAATAAAGCTTAAAATTCAAGCTCGATCTAGCTTGACGTAACAATACATAGGTTTGAATTCTACTTGATTAAGTTTGTTCAAACTCAATTATTAAAAAATAATTTTAATTCTAATTAATATGATAGTACTATCCAGACTTGAATTTGGTGGATAATTATATTTGATTCGAGGTCAATAGAGCTCAATTGGGTTTACAAGTTAATCAATTGAAACATATGAAGATGAAATCAATTCGATATATTAGGTCGATCTTGACTCAATTATTCTCGAATCAAACTTAAGGGTTTGTTTGGATTATCTAATTTTTATTTGTATGTAATCTATATCTAACTTGTATTTATATTTTACCTGTATCTGATCTGTTTAATTTGTTTATGGATAAAATATTTATTTTTTATTTGTATCTATTTTTCGATAAATATTTATTTAAAAACGATAAAAATTTAAACAAACAGACCAAGATAATCGTCGGACCGAGAGTTCCGAGTAGTTTGGTTTATTTATTCCCTACCTACCAGCCTATGGTGGTGACTTCACTTCACTTAGGCCTTTCTAATTGACCTTGCACGATTATGTATACATAGACATACGTGTATTCAGTAGTCAGTACTACATCGTTGGTTGCTAGGCGGTAACAATTACATCATGCCATGAAAGTCACATACACGTGGTGAAATCTTTTCATTGCTGGATATTCTTGGAGCTTTAATGGTGGATGATCCTCAAACCACTAAAATCGCTTTACACTTACGCGTGTGGTTTCTTTACAATATATATGGCAATTAAAGGACAGTAGTGTAGATGAAGATGGAAGAGTCCTTATCAGTTTTACACCCGAAGGTCGAAGGTGGTGCTTTAGTGTAGATACATCAAGTGCTAGCCATCTGCAAGCTTCAGAGGTAAATTCTTGTACAAGGCGTTATTTCATAATCTTTACCTATGTTTGAATGATTTGTTTTGTTCTACGAATCATAAATTTTGTGGATGTTACTTCATACTTAATAAATTTATCTACCCTGTTGGGTTGCTTCTAGCAGTTGAACTTGAGCCGAAAACACAACATGAACCTAAATTTATTGAAATGTGTTGAGGTACTGAAAACTTAAGTCTCCGATGTGAACCTTGTAGTTAAAGTTCATAGTGAGAGTTGCCCTAAGAGGAAAAAAGAAAGAAAGAAAGAAAGAAAACTGGATTGGACGGTTACATGTGATACCGTCGACAGATCAACAGATGCTGCAATGTTTTAAAGATGTGAAGATAAACTGATGAGGATGGATTTGCAAGGGCTGTAACCAGGAGACGCACATTGCCAGAATCAGTAAGGCACTCGGCTAGAAAGCGGAAATGGGATTAGATTCCTGTGTGTATTTGCACTTCTATGGTGATAATCTTTTGTGATGTAATTTTGCTTGTACATAGCCCATCTTATGATTATAAGAGTATGAAGAAGGTAATGTGGCTATATGTTTAAATTACAGCGCTGGGATTGGAACTCCTACTCTGGAACTTATTGTCTTTCTAGCAAGACCATCCAAATGCACAGGTGATACAATGAACTTATATTGTATTTCTTCAATATAACAGCTAATATAAACTTATATTGTATTTCTTCAATATAACAGCTAATATATGTAAGTTGTCTATAAAACCAATGCTGTATTAAGGTTGTAAATGCAACTATTGGACCCTTTCTGCCACTATCTTCTTTTGCTTCTGCCACTTCTACTATATTTATATTCACCTTATACATAGCGTGAATGCAACTCAGGAGCAAAGTCATAGGTATAGTGATGACAATAAGTAAAAGGAGCGGTTGACCATGACTACCCGAGGCACATTTAAAAGTCAAACCCAGCAGACTGGTGCACAAAACAGTAGGTCCAGCAGTGGCAGACATCGCATTCATAGTCAGAGACATCTTTGTGGGTGTCACTTGAGGTGGCACTTGAGAGGGTAGGGGGTGGTTGGATCTCAAAGGCCACGAAGTCAAGGCAGACCCGATGGAAGAAGAAGTAGCATTATCGGGAGAAGACATAGGTGAGACCTGCAGTGGGGTGATTACAAGCAAGGCAGAAGGGGGTGTTGGAGCTTGTGTGCGAATTGATGATGCATGAGGATATTGGAAGATATAATTGATAAAAGTTGCTATAAAAAGTTGACATTTTAGGGAAATACAGCTATATGTGCAAGCAGAATTTGACCAAGTCTTTGACATAATTCTCATTAAGTGTCTTTAGTAATTTGCGTTTTACCTTTTATTACTTGTTTGTCTCATCTATCTTCCGTCTCTATCTAATTTAAATCTGATTTATAATTTGTATCTAAGTTCTGATACCTCTTTGATATGGTTGGTATTCGTCATTTTATCATTTTGGTGTCTTTCCTTTCCAAAGTTACAAGCAGTGTCTAATATCTAGACGATAAACAGGAACAATAAGCCAAATATCTATCTCGTCCATGTCTAATGTATTTCCAATCTATGTCCGAAGTGTGTATTTTTCATTTATCATTTTGTATCTTTTCCAGCTAAACACCAAAGTCAGGCCAATGGTAAGACAATACCGGAACTCTAAAAAACACTCTGAGCTAAATGGGCTTTTAAGGAGTCCTAAATTAAAGGGTTCATAAAGCATACAGATTTTTCATATATTAATATCTCTTGTTTTGGCCATTATGTTGATGTATGATTACTTTTTCAAGAATTGCACAACACTCTTTATGCAATTTTACTTCCTGCACTTACTGATTTCTTTTCTGAGCATCCTTTTTTACCTTTTTTTAAGATGGCTGCATCTAGTTTGTGCTAAGGGCTGCTTATAAGAGACACATTTCATCTTCCTTGTCATGATCTAAAGTAGGTGTAATTGGGCATTTGAAAAGTTGAGATCTCTTCAGAGGCTCCTCATTAGATTTATGTTGGTTTTTAAAAGAATACTGGCTTGAGCTTTATTTATGCTCATGGTTACTACATTCACATGTATGTCTCCTATCAACTGACATATGGATTCAGCCTAGGTTGTCCTTAAACACCAGCGGCCTTTTGTATGTTTATGTAATTTACCACTTGCTATGCATGCTTGTGTCATTTAGCTCAACTCAGGCACATGTTGTAAAAAACTTGGTTTCACCTTCTTTTAAATTTCATACAATTGAGCATACACAGCATCAGATGCAGCAAGTTGTGTAGCTACCACTTTCCGACTAGCTGGAGCACTTGCGAAGGTAACACTAAGCAACAATTTTGGTATCATATATGTGATGTTATACATGCTACCAATAAACTAGCTGCTACAATGCTTTAATTGCTGGCATATGATGTCAAGTGCTTTAGCAACTTTTTTCTATTCATATTCTTATCTGAGTAAAATAATTAATGCAATGCATCTGTCCATTCGCTTGCTGGCAATCAGAAAAAGCCCTTCAGTTTCTCTGTGAAGCGTCTTTATTTCAGCATCAGATTTTAAGATGCATCATCTTAGAGATAGTAGGAAAAATGGCTGGTATAACATTTGAGATTTCTGTATAGTGATATGTGATCATTGATGAGATAAGAACATTCAGAAGCTATCATACAACCTTCTAGCTGCACACTTACTTCCCGCAATAATCTGCCTTAAAGCCATCTGGAAGAAGCACATCAGGTAACGCCACTTCATCAGATTTATTTACTACAACACCCTATGAATACAAAAGCAGCAGAAAACTAGAAACTATTACTGTTTCAATTTGAAGACATCTTTTCAATTACAAGATCTAGCTCCTGTCATTACTAGAGCATCAAAGGGAGCAAAATCATGCAGGACTAATCATGGTATGCCAGGCTGCTTATATATTTGTTATAACACACAATTCAATCTTTCAAGAGGGAACTAAAGTTGTTTTGGGAGGACAGAAAATTTACAGCTGCATACATACTGTATCCAATTTTATTTACCTATAAGGTATCATAAAACGTCACTGTTTTGGTAATGGCAGATATTATTTGCAAGTTCGCCCATTAGCTCGAGGAGAAGTATCTAAGATAGCTTAGAACTGGTCATTTTGACATGATTTCATCATTTTCGTTATTGAAGAGAGCTTTCCATTCAGTTTTCTTAATACTAGGACTAAGGCTGATGGCCATATCATGAAATATTACTGGTTCATAATCAGCATGTACTTAAAGGTAATCATATAGCATGTTGTCTTGGATGAAGGTAATGAATTTGTTCGTCTTCAAGGGCCTCAGTTTGGATAGAAGGCCCTCTAGTTTTGCTCTCACCTCCTCCTGTTTCTGTCATAGCATTACTAGCTCATCATCTATCTTTTCAAGGTAATGATCTGGAAGTGGACCATTTTTCCTGACTTGGTGTTCATACTCTGTTACTAGGGAGTGCAATTCCTGATAGCATTCAACAAAAACAAGGAAAACTTTTTAGAGGCATTTTTTCAATAGAAGCATAGTCAATCAGAATTAGGCAATCAGGCACATGTGCTCATAGTAATGTAATTGAGTCTGGACACTTTACAAGAGTGAGCAATCATGTGAAAGAAGAATACCTCAGAGACATAAGGTGCACTTTTTGCAGGCAATGATGAACTGAGCAAAATTCATGAGAATTCATGGAAATATCCAATAAGTTTAAAAATTTAGGAAAAGAATGCGCACCATCACAACCAATATAAGCAACAAAATCACAATCCTCGCAGTGATAAACCCAGTGATTTTTGTCTCCTCTTCTTACGAGCATCACATTAATATTTACCTGAATTGTCATCTTCATCAACTTCCGAATTGGTCCAAATAAGGGTGTGACAATGTCTCCTGTGTTTGGCTGTCTCTGCTAAAGGAAGCTGAGTGCAGTGGGGATGCACTGCATAACCACATTTCGGGACAATGCAGACAAGGAATGATGCATAACTATCACTTTTCATCACAGACATTACGGTGGGGATCAAAATCTGTTTTGTCTAAGAGATAGAAAAGGTGGTTGCTATCTTCAAACTTGATAGAGGGATGCGTTCTTATGCATTTAAGACATAAGCCAAGTGAGCAATCTGCCCAATGGTATGCGCTTGGCAGGCACTGCAGACATATGGAAATATGTATTCAGAATCGGTTGATCTGTGGTACAGGCTGAGAGGATGTAAATCGTGAAAGTGGTTTTGGATCTTTGGTGGACATTGATTAGCACAGGATCTGTGGACAGAGAAAAGGCACTCTTTGCAAACACAAGGTTTTCAATCTATATATTCCTCAAATTGAGGGCAGTAAACCGCTCGAAAGTAGTTGCATTTTGGCCAGCGATAAGTTGGCAGCTCAAAGGGCCTGTTACATTCAAAGCAGGCAAGGCTCTCTTTTATCCAGATCATATTGAACTATGGGTACTCATGGATGTAATGTTCAATCTGTATTTCACTCTTTTTCCCTCTCTATGTCTCTGTTGACAATAT
This sequence comes from Combretum micranthum, assembly GCA_024138025.1. Taxonomy (NCBI): domain Eukaryota; kingdom Viridiplantae; phylum Streptophyta; class Magnoliopsida; order Myrtales; family Combretaceae; genus Combretum; species Combretum micranthum. The sequence goes on along the minus strand of JAMXBD010000062.1, from coordinate 1,990,261 downwards.
GAAAACAGGAAAGGCATCAAAAATTCATTTCAACTGCTGTATTTTAAATTAACTGAAGTTTAGATTACACCGATCGCCTAAAATTTTTTGAAACTACTCTAGAATTGTTGCTGCACACCTACTTTTCGTTGTTATATAACACTGCTCATCATCATTGTACATAGATGCCTCTAAATAAGTTTCACAATTATACAATCATCGTTTGATAATTTATATAAAGGTGGAGGCAAAACGGAGTGGGGCTGGCGGTATAATTTTGGAAGTTTTTAGGGATGTTCAGCATATAATTATATGCGCATGAGCCATTCAGGGGTCCATCTTGGCTGTTATAGAGCTGAATGACCTTCAACTTATCAATACATTGACTATGTAATATGAATATTCTGGTCCTCGTTATATAAATCTATCCAACTACTATAAGCACTTTTTAAAAAAAAAAAAAATTGATAGATTCCACAGAAGAAGACATGCATAGATAGATAATGATTTTTTTCTCTTTTTTATTGAATTTTATAATTGAGACCCCTATCTTATCTTGATGATTGTCTGAATCAGATTTGTGTCAAGGTCGAAACTAATACGGGAAGAAAAAAAGTATTCCCTTTTCTTGATCTTGGTGTAGTGAATAGAGGGCGTGCATCCCATCTGAATCCAAGAGGGCCTTGCTTTGGTTGGGAAACATGAAGACTAAACATTCCAGCCATGAGTATCCCCTAACCCAGAGGCATATGAAAGAGAAAGATGACAAATTTAAGTGCTATGGATGTGAAATCCCCATTCAAGGTCCAGTCTATGGTCGCAAGGATTGCAATTTTCACTTGAACAAGTCATATGCTGAAGTCATATGCTGAACTGCTAGAAGAGTTTCGACACCCTTATCACCGTGATCACTTTCCTGTGCTCCGTCTAACTTGAAGGGAGCACTTTTGTCACCTCTGTTGCTCACCTATTGTCGGTTTCGATTTATGATGTGATGCTTGCAAATTCTACCGTGATGCCTATTGTGCTTCTTTTCCAGGATATGGGAGGATGGTGGTCATGTTTTCTGCCTTAAAAGGACTGAGCCGAAAACTATGTATCCTTGTGATGCCGGCAACAATATTGATGTCCTCTACATGTGTTCTTCCAGCTTGTCCTAGGATCATCCATTTCTGCTATGCTTCCTTTTCTGTTCCTGAAAGCATCAAACATATATGACATCTTCGTTCTCTCTACTTAACTCCATCTTATGTTAAAGATGGTTCAGGTGCCAGTTACGCAAAAGTCAAAAAAAAAAAAAAAAAGCCACACACACACGGAAACCATCCTATGTATCTTTGCTGTCAATGTGATTATGTAGCTCATGTTAGCTCCGCCTGTAAAAATGTAAAGGAAATGTATAGAGTCAAATCTCATTTCCAGTTTAATTATGATTTACGGCATAACAAAGATATTTATACAAGTAGTTAGTCTCTAAACTCTAATGTAAAATGACACATCTACCCTTTGTACATACAACTAAAATAGTTAAGTTTATATATGATAATATACCCTACAATCTTATGGTGTTGGGGTTAGCATGAGATTGGTAGTAGTAAAGAGGTTCTTGGTGAGAATGTCCACATGCTGAAGGTGAGTAAGGATATAGCAAACTAGGACCTAACCTATGGCAACCTGTTCACGTATGTAGTGATAATTGATACCTTTATACTTTATGAAGTTATGATGAATGTCATTGCCAATCTTGGAAATAGCTCCAAGATTATCATAACACAAGATGACAAAACACTAAATAAGGACATATAGCTCATGGGCATGACGAAAAAGCTAAGTGGAATCTACAAGATGAGATTTCGTCCAAGAAAAATGGCACGTCTTGTAGTAGATCTGTATGTATTTAAACAATCTACTCATTTTGTATTAATGTAGGTCGTGTGAACAATGGGAAGACTCAATATCATAGTGCCACATGCATATTGAAGAACTCATTTAGTTGTTTGTAGGTGGTAAATATTTGGATGATGCATGTATTGACTCGACTAATTAATTGTAAAGTTGATATCTCGTCTAGTGATAGTAAGGTACTAAGGTTTGGGGTCAAAGGGAAATCCATTTGCACTCAAATGACTCTAAGGAGACATTAGCATTTTGACTATTTTGTTGAGATACTTGCTGTGGTGTTTAAGGAAGTCATGGATAAAGTGAAATTGACTTAAATGTAGACCTTAAGGGTTATGAGTAATCCTTGTTGGTCTCAATAGCTAAGTAACTAATAATCAAACCAATAGGGGAGATGAATTTGTCGCTTTGACAATATTTGCTACATATAAATTTGGAATTAGATCATAGAATACATTTTGAAACAAATTATGATTTTAGTTCCTTTTTGATAACTCAATTTATATTTGGTCAAGATCACTTTTGTATATAGTACTTTAACTAGTTTTATATTCTAGAAGCTTAGCAATAGATTTTAGATTAAATATCTAAGTATAATATGGAGAGAGAGAGAGAGAGAGAGAGAGGTATAACAATTTTGTCTTGTGTGTTAGTCTACTCATCTAGCTCTACGTCTAAGTCTTGGGTGTCTTTAATTGTTACTCCAATATCCAATAATCAAAGAAGTGCAAAGTTTTTTTATTGCATCCTTTATAATGTCACTAACCTGCATTGTTTCACTTAACTTCTATCGAAGCTATATACATTTATATAGGTAGCTTTTATCACTCTAGTGGAACTAATACAAATACTAGTGGTAGCAAGACATGAGGAAATACAATTACAATTTCCCTCACAACTTAGCATAAATAAAAATAAATTTTCTTTTCGAGAGTTTTGAAAATGTTTCTGATGACTTCGTATGTGAAGTAGGAGTTTTTAGAATAGCACTAAAATTATTTTTAATGCTTTTGCTTAGTATACTGTGATTTCTCTATATGTTCTTCTTATTCAGCTTTGAAGTCAAGCTTCAATTTATTATTCTTCTTCTAATGGTGTTCTTGAGCAACATTGGATGAAAATCATATTTTAGTCATTGTACTTGATTCTCTTTTGAATTTCTAGCTTTTTTCCATTTTGATTGAAAATGATTGATGGAAATCCTTCTAAAAAGCCTTTAGGTTGTGCAAGATGATTCATGTTGAATACTTTTCATTTGGAGCAAGACAGAAAGAAAATTTAATTTAAATTACATGCCATCCTTAAAATTTTCTTTCCATACTTGATGGATTCACTTGGATGTATGGATTCTTCCTTTCTTTCTAACTTCAATAATGCTTCAAACTTATTTGAAAAATATATTTATCAATATTTCCACACTTAGTGTGACTTTAAAACCTAAAATCATCTTATAATCAACTTTATTATATTATTTTATTTTCAACATTAGAAAACTTTATTTCAAAAATTCATAAAATTAATTTTGAAGCCCTATTGTCTATATGTCCAACTCATAGTAATAAAAATTGAATATAATCCCCTATCTATTATATCTAATTCATAGAGTTAGGTCTTCAATGTAGTTTTTTATTCTATGAAAGGAAATTTTAGCTTCTATTTATACTTTTGATTTACTTGTGTTTTTAAAATCATACAAACTTTGATAACAATCAACCTTATCTAGCTAATATGATTAATTGATATTTTATTGTTTTTTTTCCAATTTATAAACTTATTGAAAAAACATTTTTATTACTTTTGTTATCATTTAAACATCAATTGAATACCTAGAGAGATTCTATCAAATATCAACTACTTTCCTAACAACCCTAATATCTGAGAAAAAAACAAAGATCTTCGTTACAAATTGACAAGAGAGGAGAAGTATGATGTGTGACAAGGTGAAGATTGTTTCTAGTAAGGATGATATCATTAATGTAAGGAAGTAAGACAAGAATATCTGATCCTTGAGAGAAAATAACAGACACATTGGCCATATTGTGTTGAAAACCTATGGCGGAGAGAAAAGTGTTGGACAAATGAAACCAAACACACCTTTGACACCATAAAGAGACTAGTTGAGTTTATAGACATGATGAGCATAATGAGAATATATAACGTAAGAGGTTGTTTCATAAATATTGTCTCAATAATTAAATGACCTTGTGGAAAAGCATTTTCAACATTAAGTTGATAAATAGCTCAAGAAGAGAAGGTCAAACTTAAGAAAACAAAATGGATGGTTGTGGGTTTAATGACACAATTCCATGTTTCATCATAGTCATTGCCTTCTCATTGTGTGAAACATTTAGCAATAAGACAAGCTTTTTAAGGCTTAATTTGGTGAAGAGTGTTATATTTGATTCAAAACTCAACTTACAAGCCAAACTGCTACCCACATTTTGGATTATTTGCTTATTTCCTTTCTCAATAATTGCTGGTGAACTATATACAATAATGGTGAATATGCTTTAACCAACCCATTGAAAGCTTTAGATATGACTATCAATAGATTACTTATTTATTATTATAAGACAAATATTACTATTCATAATAATTGTGAGAGGATATTTTACCATGATTCGAAACTACTATTGAAGAGGAGGAATGTGGTCCATCCATCGTATGAAAAACCCATCTTTAGTAAAATATTTATATTCAAACTTCGCATAATATCAAACGTATTTATAATATATATAACAGTTAATTGTTATAAATAAAAACAAAACAAGAAGGTATATTAGAATTATTTCAATCATATTATAGTTTTATAATTAAAAACATCAAACTATAGTTTTTATATATAGAAAATATAAAGCATATAACATTATATTTACAATATGATAAATATGTATGTTATAATATATGTTATGTATATCTATATATCATATATATGTTATTTGTTATATTTATCTATGCATACTTAATGTTAAATATTATTTAGTATTACATTACATATAGTTATGTATATTATAACTTATCTATACAATACTATATCATTATATTTATATATAGATGGTAATATCACAACATATATTGTAATATAACAATATAATATAGTATTAATAACATCATATTCGTAACAATATGTACAAAATAATACTATAACTTTATATACATATTCATACATAATGTTTTTTTTTTTGGCTAAACATGTATAATATGTTAAATATCTTAATATTTATTATATATGTAGAGGGTCATTTTTGGTGATTGGGCTTGAAGCCCATTTTAATGCCATAGGTCGGTTTTCTAAGCTAGTGATAGAGCTTAAAAGACTAAGTCCAATAGGAGATGTCGTAGGGAGATTTGACTTGGCAGGTTTAGAACAGAGATTGTTAGATCGGTTTATCTTGCTCTCAACCTTATTCAGTTTTCACGTGCATCAAAAGTAGACTCCAAAATTATTATTCTAGGCTAAATTAGGTTTGTTTAACTAGAATAGAACTTATTTAGAATAAAATAAGCCTATTTCTATTTCATATTAAAGATGTGCTATTTTAATAAGAAAAATGAACTCCTTTTATATTATAAAAGTCTTTATTCTGTTCTAGACTCATATTTAAAGTTCATGCCCATATATATAAAAGAAGGGATAGATTCTAGCCGTTGGATTCATAAAAGAGATCCAATGGTTGTAAGCAATGCTTCATCTTAAGTAACCATCCATCTAGAAATCATCCAATGGTTACTACTAGCCTCCAACATTTATAAATAAGATGCTTTTTTTCTCATTTGTGGTCATTTTATGTATTGCTAAGATTAAGAGCAACATCAAAATTTTGCTAAAATGTTTCTAGGAAGTATCAAAGCAACTACTTCACGAAGAACTTATCAAGAACGCTCGAATATATCTAATTTGATCTTCTGTCACACTCGTGCACTCAAGAAATTAGATTTGCATGTTCCTCCTCTCACACCTCTCTCTACAACATCTATACACATTTTATTAGTTCAAAACTTCTCTTAGGTCGACAGCACATTTATTACACGTGATCAGCTAGTTGTAGCAACCATACCATATAATATATCATGAAAAGAAGTCAAACTTGCAATATAACAATTTATAAGCTTTTGACAATTATTATCATCAATAAACTACGTTACCATTATATTGGAAAAATTACAACAATTATTAGAAGGAATTTTACAATGATTTAAAGGTTTTCACTAAAATAAGCAATTGATTCACTAACATGAGCTACTTCGTTAAAATTGAGCTTTTCTTTACTATAGATGAGCTAAATTAACCAATAAAAGGTATTAATTTACTATTGAGTAATTACTATCTAGGCAAAATGGGAGATATAGTAATTTGACAGATTTTGCTGGAATAGGCTGTAACTTAAGTAAAATTCCTTAGTACCCATTAACAACTTAATCAGATTTGTTAATGGCTTCATAGAATTTGTTAATGGTATTCTCCTATATATTCTTTACCCTCAACTACACATAGAAAAACACTCTGAGCTACAATAAAAAGTATCTTTTATTGAAGCTTCAAGAGTTATCTTCTTCCTTTAAGCTTCTTCTCCTTGTTTCTTAATCATCTCATGCATCTTGAGAGTTTTAAGGAGTTCCTTTTTTGTTATCTTGCTCAAATCATGTGGCTCTTCAATGGTTCTTCTCTTGACCTCCCAATCCATTGGTAACGACTTAAAAAGTTGGAATTAATTTCTACATTCGTGAAGTTCTTATTTAATACTTAGAGGATTTATGATGTTGATGAACCTATTATACATTTGAATTATGGAGTCATTATTTTTCATTTTCAAATTTTCAAATCATCCACAAAGCAAATTTATTTTTGTATTTTGTTCCATAATATGTTCTTTCTAAATCATCCTATATCTATTTATTGGATTTACATATGCAAATTTTACTAAAGTGATTTTGATTTTGACCACAATACAAAATATTCATAACAATTTCATTTTATTGAACTTTTCTGTTTTCAACTTTGGTATAGTTACTCTCATCTTTTCCTTCTATCATTATAAATCCTTTTTCAACTATGCTCCATAAGGATAAGTTTTACACTTCTAGGAAAATTTTCATTCTATACTTCTACAATGCATGATTACTATCAATTAAGATTGAGGACCTATTTATAGCTTGATCTTCTAAGAATTCTAGTGTGTTACTATCCGTGATCTTTTTCTTTAGATGCGGTTAAGCACTATAATCTATAGCCTTGCTCTGATACCAATTGTAAAACCTAGATAACACCTAGGATAAAACACAAGAAGAGGAGAGGGGATCAATTTTGTTTTAAGGCTAATATATCCCTTTTTCTATTTTAATGCTTAAACAAAGCAATTTAATAAGTAAATTGCAACAAGGAGAAGTGATAGAAAGAAATAAGCCTGCATATAACGTGGAGTTCGGTCTACTCTTTAATCTATAATGCACTATTTTTTGACCGAGTTTTAAATAATTAAGTCATATGATCTGTTCATATGAATTGGTTAGTTCTAGGAAAGTATACCTATTATATGTAGTATAGGAACCAATTATACGGTTGTATTCCTTAGGGATCTTGACAAGTACTATTATTCCTTTTCTTAATTATTATCTAGCTATTAGAAATGGAATCAAGAAATTCTAGTTAATCAATTTAAACTAAATACTTTCTACAACTATCTTCACAAACGTAATCACCAAAATACTGTTACTAACTCAAAAAATGTACAACTTAGACTTGCTTCACGATTAATTAACATGTATAAAGGCTTCTAGGATTTATTATTGAGCTTATTTAATTATAGGATTCCATTAATAAAGTTAATATCTTTCTCACGAACTATTAATCCCTAGTCCTAGTCTTTTCAAACTAGAATCTCTTCATAGTTAACAGTCGACTAAGATCGCATTAAGAATATGATCCTAATATAATTATTATGATCATGCAAAAAATTTCACAAACCTATCTCTAGTGAGCAACTTCTCTCTATAATTTAGATCTATTCCAGATGTATATTTTTCAATTGGATCCTGCATAAATCCTATCTAATCTTAAGTTGTGTACTACATAGAACTAGATTACTTGAGGCACACTATAGAGATAAGAGAAATTAACAACAATTAACATTAAACTCATGCATGTACATGAAAATCATGGCCTAGAAAGTCCTAAACTACTAGCTACACATCATACAAAAAATTAGTGCAACATAATAAAAGTAGAAATCAAGAAAATGGAACATAGAAATAACCCTTACTAATGAAAACTCTTGGTGATGTCTAATACAAAGTTTGATACAAAGATGGATTGGTACTATACTCTCATAATACAATGAACTTACATTGGATTACAAAAGAGAATGATAAACCAATTCTCTCTATGAAGATTTATTATCATTTGTAATGTTTCGATGATTATTTATGTGCTTGCATCATTACGTACATCTGTATGGTGAAGATATGTGTCAACTAGCCTTCGACCCCTTCCAAAGAGGTATTTAGATATCAAGTGGCATAAAAACATCCAACAATTAACTGTCATCATGGTTGCATCACGAGGTTTGATCTATCTAGAGTAAATGACGGCAGTGATGGAGGCCGTGATCTTCTCTGATCACATATCAAAGCACAATAATTCCCGTGATTGATCCTTAATGCTATTGCTGTAGATTTCTCCCTTATTAGTCATGGTCGCACCAAGGGCCATGATATTGTTTGTCTTATTCTTCTCTTTTTCAAATAACAGTCGTACCAAGTGCGTCCATATGATCAGTGGAGATCATTGTCTAGGTTATAGTCGTATCAAAGGCCGTGATCTCCTTTGTTGTCCATTTTCTCCATGATCACACCCGTAATAGCTCTTTTATTATACATCTAGGATGATCACCGTCCTTATCACAGTTGTGATCATGTCTGGATACTATCTTTAAATTCACTTCTTACCAATTTGATCTAAATGTTGATGTTTATCCTTTTTACACCTGAAATGAATATATTTTTCAATTAAGTACCAATTCCATTAAGTTTAATTGTAAATTAAAACATAATCAACCATATTTCCACTCGAATTAGTATGGTGATTTGCCCTTGTCAATCTCTACGGTCCATACAAATGCTCTCCAATGGAGGACTTTATCACTATATTCACAAAATGAAAAAGCAATGCTCCCAAGGAGCTACAATTTAGTCACACAAGTGTTGTGCATAATAAAGATTGCAAAAGAGCTCTTAAATCGTACTACTCACTATCTCTCACATAAATAGAGCCTTAAATCTATCCGGCAAACTTTATTTATGAGCTTTAACAAAAACTAGTTGTTACACCAATACTCTTCCTCTTTTACTTAAGCACTAGATGCTCGAATGAGCATGACATGCTAGAGTTAGTTGTTGAACTTGAACCCATTAGAATATGATCATTATTGTACTAGTCATGTCTAATGAAGCTAATGTCCAATCTTTATGCTTGGGCTTCTGGACCTTAACTAATGTTCGAACTCCTTTTAGCTAGCGTCTCGGCTCCAGCTACAAATCAATACTATCTTGCAAAAAGCAACCCAACAGAAACGCAAACACATATATTTGCACATTTCAACTCGTTACACACAAAACATATTTAGCCAATTAAATGTAGCTTTTATACAACTTTTGTGTAATCATGTAATGCATTTTTTCATTAAAATTCAAATCGAACCAATTGGTTTGACAAATTTACCACAACTTATAATAATTTATATTACATTAGCAATATAGATGATATTACATGGTTATACATGTAATGATTAAATATATATGTTTAACACATAAAAACTGACATATGAATAATTCTATTGTATATATAATATAAAATATTTATTCACAACTTAACATAACCCTTTATTTTTCTATATATAGATATACATTTATGGAACCAACATACAAGCAATAATAAAAAGACCTTGATCATTTTATTTATTGTGAATATTCAAACTTAGCGTTATAGGTACATAGTATTATATATTATAGTTTAGGAATACCTTTATGAGTCTTTAATGAAACTATCAAAATTTATTTAGTTTATAACATATTGGTATTGAGTAACAGCTACATTATAAATACCATGTTTGGTCCACAGGAATGAAATTAGTATTCTAGCTTTATTATTGTGGAATATTTATTCATTTGTTTGGTCTACAAAAAATTCTATCAAAAGAATTTTTATTCCATGTAATGCAAAATAGATAAGGAATTCTTATTCATTCTCTTTATTGGAGGAATGACTATTCATGAATAAAAAAACATGTTTTGAACTAAAATACCCCTAATTATAAAATAAGGAATTGCTATTTTTTTCCAGTCTTATTCCATTCCAATAAACCAAACGTACCAAAAAAATATATTAGATAATATTTTCGTGATATTAGATCATATATATGTTTCAAATATAATGTAATGATATGCAAAGCAATTAAGAAAACATGGGCTAAATATTATCTCCTATAATAGAATATCACATATTATTTTTTTTGATATTGTATTATTGATATTTTGTATAATATGTGAAATGACCTAGATTTACATTTTAATCAAATCTCATGTGTTTATTAATTTATTTTAAGAGTTGAATTGAATGAGTATGGTTATGTGTTAGTAGTCTAAGATATATGATTTTGTATGTGATATGTTGATATTAATATTTTGTTTTATATGCATTAATGTGTGAGTAGTGAAATTATTAATATTGTCTTTTGTTCATTAAAAGGTTAAGCTAAGCTAGATATGTAAATCAACTATAAATTCACTTAAGGCTAGTTAATAAAGTTCTTGTAATTAAGCTAGCATTTATGCCCAAATACAAGCCCAAATGAAACTCAAATTAAAGCTAAATGCAACCTAAAGTTATATATGCATTAAGGGGTAAATTTGGAATGTGTTAAAGTCAAAATTAAGTTAATTTGACTACTTTTTGGGGCAGCCCAAATTTTATCCGAATTTTCCTTTTCTTCTTCCTTTTCTTTTCTTTTCCATTTCCATCTCCATTTCCAAGCTCAAGTTAGGGTTTATATCAAGTTTGAAAATCAAAGTATTTCTCAAGACAAGGTATGTATAGATACTTGAATTAATTTAGTTAAGGGTGTTGTGTTGTTTTATTTTCCTTTCTTGAAGAAGTTGTATGGATTATTGGATGAATTGAGTTTAAGATTGATAATTGTTGTTCATGCATGGAATGAGTTATGAATGTGTTATATGAGTGTGTGAGAGTATGCATGTATTGTTGTAGTGATATGAAGTGTCTTGTTGAAGCAAAGATAGTTTAAGTAGTTAGAGTGGGGGTTGATGGAAGTGGAATTTGAAGTGTTTAGTGATGTTGAATTCATGCTTTGAGTTGCTAGAATTGAGTAGTGTATGTTGGAGTGAGTATATGAAGTGGAAGTGTAGTTGAGGAAAGTTTTGAAGTGTTTTAAGATGTAATTTTCAAAGTTGAAAAACAGGGGATTTGAGTTTCACGTTTAAGCTTATTTTTAAAACGTACGCCGGCAATTTGAGTCTCTACGCCGCCGGCGTAGAGGCGGTGTTGAAAGTTCACAGAACCAAATTTCTTAAAGCCGACTGAACGCTGCCGGCTTTCGCTAGGGAGTCAGCCGGCGTTCTTTCTTCTAACTTGTACACTGGCTTCTAGGAATCAAGGCTGCCGGCGTACATGCGAAGGCTGCCCGCGTACTTATGTAAGCGGCCGGCTTACACCTCTCTAGACATTTTCGAAAACTTTGGTTTTGGATTCTACGCCGGCTCAAGGCCGCCGGCGTAGGGTACAAAGGCTGACGGCGTACACTTTGAACGCTGCCAGCGTTGGCAGTGTACATTTTCAGAACATTGAACACCGGCTCAACGCCGCCGGCGTTGAGTGCCGGCGTATCCCCTGTGTTTTTGAATTTTGAGAGCTTTTTCTAAAAATTTCCCAAAGTTGTTATTTGAGCCATTAAGTGTTTATTAAACAATTTGAGATATAATAGGACGTTTGAATGCTTATTTGTGACTTTGTAATTAATGAATTGGATGTCTTTGATTAATTGTGATATAGGGATATAATATGTATATATATTTGTGAGAATGAAATCTATAATTGTTGATTTATTGATTATTGTGACATTTCCATTACAGTTAAGGATTCTTCGGTTAGTTCATCACCGAGAGATCCTAGTTTTATACTAACGGGTTCAGGTACGCAATAACTTGTCTGATGTTTGCTAGGACCAGACATTTCTAATTTGACCTAAATTGATTCGATTTAACATTTGGATGAATTGGATGTCTATTACGCTGTTTAATCTGGTCCGAGGAGCAGCAAACCTGTCATGATGCAATGACATGTTAGCTAGGCGCTTAACCAAGTCATGATGCAATGACTTTACCATGATGCAATGGTACGCTATGATGCAATAGCGATTCTTTTGGTTAAGTGGGTAGCCGATAGGGGGAATTGTATCTGTGTAACGTTTGCTTAAACTTAGGGGGAAATACCATGATTTAGTTCAAGGTTTATGGGAACTTGTGAACTAGGCTCATGTTATGGACTGAGTTTAAGTAGAGTCGGGCAACAGCTTTTAAACCCTAGATGAAGCTATTATCTTCATGAAATAGATATAGGGATATAAGTATTCGGACTGCTTATATCAACCCCCTGAGCAGCTGCTGTTACTCAGGATCCCTGGATTCCCGAAGTGTGACCGGGGTTTGAATACCCTCTTGTTGATTAGTGAATCAAAATGTAATAAAGATAACCACTTGTTCGATGATGCATTACATGAATTGGATGACTTGTTATGCATTGGTTATTGTGTACTGGGCCTCTGGCTCACTTTTGCTGCTTTGCAGGTAATGGAGCGAGTATTACGATGACTTGGGCTATAGGTCCGATTTCGAAAGATTTATGATGAGTGGGATGAATAGGATCCGGTGACCCGGGACTTTTAGAAGATTTTTGCTAAGCACCAGCTATGTATAGAAGGCTTGTTAGTGAAGCCAATTTCTTTTGTAATGACCTTAAGATCCTTTAGGGTCCTCATGTTTTGAGAGAACATGTAATTTGTTTTGTAGTGTCATGTATTGACACAAAGCAATGTTTATTTGATGTAAATGTATGTATAGATTGCTTTTGTTAGCAATCTTGTTTTATTTAAATGTTCTTTACAAAGTTCAGTGATTTTGATCAAACAATTTTCATAAACTGTTAGTTTTAGGACAACCTTACATATAATGTGAAAACGTTATATGTAGTTGGGGATTCGGTACTCTAAGTCTCGGGATTTAGAGGACCGGGTCTTTACAATATGTGATATAAGTTTACACATTATAGCTATATAAGAATTCAAATCTTAATTTTTTAGTGAAATCATGTTACAAATATATTGTTTATTATGTATTCTAGTAATACATGTATTCACTATATAAAAAAACATATATATAATTCTTATTCTTGATTTGAAATTATTGATATGTTTTATTAATTGTAATATAAATATAAACAACAACTACTTAGTAAAACCTATATTAATAATTTCTTTTTTTGTTAAATTAAATTACAAATGCATTATTTAGTAGTGTCGATGGTCTAATATGGATCAAGAGCCTCTCAAGCCAAGTTTAGCCCATCATAAGCTTGGATCAACCCAAAGGGCTGATACCAATCCATATCGATAATGGCCCAAAACCTTGTTAAGATACCCTTCACCCTGACTTGATGTATCGATTGACTCTTGTAGCACTAGGTTTGTACTTCGACAAGCGTCTCTCGACATGCTCTTCTTGATCGAGTTTGACACGTATGAATGTGGATTAGTGGGTTTGTCCTTACATCTATCATAATCGTCTCTAACTGCTTACTTTACCACTCATCCATCATCTCACGGTGTCCTTAATTGCTAGGGATCAGCCAAGTATAAGTAACCTTCTCCTCTCCTTGAAAATGGCAATGTCATCTTAACACTTCTTCTCATACTCATTAACTTTATTGGGTCAATATGCTCATTGACTTATGCATTGAAGTTGCCATGCCAAGCCCAACCTTGTGTGTACCACTAACAATGTTTTGTTTTGTAGACCTACCGTTTATAGGAGTCCAATCCAAATTCTTACCGAATCAAAACTAATGATAAGTAACAATGTAATATATATGTATGAATTATATACAATGAAACTATATTATAAGTTATCTTATTTGATATTATATTATTGATATATTATATAATATGTAATTAACTATATGCTCGATAATAGTGCAAGAAAATATTTTAATCAAATTATTTATGATATTAACTTGTAGATGCTTTATGTAATATCTAATATAAGAGTGTAATACTAAATACATAAAAGAATATGAAAAATTATCTTCCTTCATAATTAATTGTCAATACATTCAATGAAATGTGGTAGACACATACTAAAAAGATATATTTTTTTTCTTTTATATTATTGATATGTTGATGAATTTGAAATAGTAATATAAGCAATAACTAGAAGAAAAGTAATTTTTTGGGTGCTAAGTAAAGGAAAATATCTACGTTGTTTTTTTTTTTTTCCACAATATCATTACTATGATACTATTCAATATACGTACACGTCACATAAATATACGTTTTATGCATATATATTTTAAATTTATATGTGCGAAACAAATTAAAAAAAAAGGGAAAAGATATGGAAGTAACCGGAAAAATAAAATTGAATAGAAAATTACCGAAAAAAAGTTTCAAACTGAAAAAGGAGCAAGTGAAGTAGATATAAGGGAAAGAAAATGGGATAATAAGGAGAACAAAGAATGCAAAAAATGAAAGATTAATTTTAGGGAAAAAAAAAGGTATGTGAAGAAGAATTTAAAAAGAGGAAAGTAATGAAGAAAAGAGAATTTAATTTATTTATTAGGAAAAGCAAAGTATAATAAAAAAGAAAAAAAAATTTGCATTTTAATCTGGTAACCTATTATTTCATGTAAAAAAGTAATCATATGTTGTAGCCATTTTTCAGTGATTGCACGGTAGAATTTGCTTTTGCTTTGTTTAAAAAAAAAATCATATTTTTTATTCACAAATGTTGAAGAAAATAAAGAAAAAAAAAGTTAATAATAATGATCCTTTTAGGACAAAAAGACGTTTAATAGTGTTAATACATCATAGATCCAAGGGATGTCAGACAACCATCCGCATAAGTGTCTTGGATTGTCTGTTTTTCATCTGTATCTGTATCTTTTTTAAAATGATATGTGTAAATATATCCCATTTGTATTTAAATTTTATTTATATTTGTTCTATTTGATCTTTTGATGAGAACTGTCAATTTTTTTTTATCTATATCTATTTCTTGATAAATAATTTGTTAGCAAAAAGTTTAAAAAAATATCTATATCTATGGAAAAAAAACCAAAACAAACAGACTTGTATTGTTTTTATAAAACTATTCATAAACCATAGTTTTTCTTTTTGGAGCGGTTGATGGGGGAAAAAAAAATTTTAGTGAACCATTCGGCCCAATACCAAACAGAAGAGGCGCAGAGAGAAGAATCGGCCCGATTTGGTTAGGACCTGGGAGTAGCAGTAGTGTGCAATCGCATTTGCTACTGCTGTCTGTTTAGTTTTTGTTAAACATTTTTCACAAATCAGATCTGCTTCTCTCTTTTATCTCTCTCTTCCCCTTCTCTTCTCTTCTCCTCTCCTCTCCTCTCCTCTCCTTCAGTTTTCTGTTGCTGTAATTGTAGATCTAATCGGAAGGGAAAAGGAAAAATCAAAACAAACGGTAAAAAATGGAGAAGTCGTGCACACTGTTGGTGCACTTCGACAAGGGCACACCAGCCTTAGCCAACGAGATCAAGGAAGCCCTAGAAGGCAACGACATAGAAACCAAGATCGAAGCCCTTAAGAAGGCAATCATGCTCCTCCTCAACGGCGAATCCATCCCCCAGCTCTTCATCACCATCATCCGCTACGTCCTCCCTTCCGAAGACCACACCATCCAGAAGCTCCTCCTCCTTTATCTCGAGATCATCGATAAATGCGATTCCAAGGGCAAGGTCCTCCCTGAGATGATCCTCATCTGCCAAAACATCCTCAACAATCTCCAGCACCCTAACGAGTACATCCGCGGCGTTACCCTCCGCTTCCTCTGCCGACTCAACGAGCCCGAGATCATCGAGCCTCTCCTCCCTTCGTGCTTGCTAATCTCGAGCACCGCCACCCTTTCGTCCGCCGCAATGCCATCCTAGCCATCATGCACGTCTACAGGCTTCCTCAAGGGGAGCAGCTCCTCGATTCCGCTCCGGAGATCATCGAGAAGGTTCTATCCACGGAGCAGGACCCTTCCACCAAGCGTAATGCCTTCCTTATGCTCTTCAATTGCTCCCAGGATCGCGCCTCGCTTACCTCTTCTCGAACATCGAGAAGATCCTCGATTGGAGCGAGCAGATTCAGATGGTTGTCTTGGAGTTGATCCGGAAAGTTTGCCGATCCGATAAGGCGCAGAAAGGTAAGTACATTAAGATCATCATTCAATTGCTTAATGCACCGTCTACTGCTGTTTTATACGAATGTGCTGGAACCCTCGTGTCCCTTTCATCCGCCCCGACCGCGATTCGGGCTGCTGCAAGCACTTATTGTCAGTTGCTGCTGTCCCAGAGCGATAATAATGTGAAGCTCATCGTGCTCGATCGTCTCAATGAACTTAAATCCTCCCACCGGGATGTCATGGTGGAGATGGTCATGGATGTGCTTAGGGCTCTCTCTAGTCCGAATCTTGATATTCGTAGGAAGACACTAGATATTGCCCTTGATTTGATCACTCCTAGGAATGTAGACCAGGTGGTTATGACGTTGAAGAAGGAGGTTGTTAAGACGCAGACTGGGGAGCTAGAGAAGAATGGGGAGTATAGGCAGATGCTCGTGCAGGCTATACATTCTTGCGCGATCAAGTTCCCCGAGGTGGCATCCACTGTGGTGCACCTCCTTATGGACTTCCTTGGTGATACCAATGTAGCTTCTGCCATAGATGTGGTGGTCTTTGTTAGAGAGATAATGAGACCAATCCGAAACTGAGGGTATCCATTATCAGCAGGCTTCTGGACACTTTCTATCAGATCCGTGCTGCTCGGGTCTGCTCTGGTGCTCTTTGGATCATAGGAGAATACTGTCTGTCCCTGTCAGAGGTTGAGAGTGGGATTGCAACCATCAAGCAGTGCCTTGGAGACCTCCCATTCTATACACCAGTTCCTGAGGATAGTGAGGCACAGGATGCCTCCTCGAAGAACTCTCAGCCTGCAGCAGCTGCTGCAAGTGCTGCTGTTGTGGCCTCATCTCGAAGGCCTGCCATCCTTGCTGATGGAACTTACGCCACCCAGAGTGCTGCATTGGAAACCGCCATGTCCCCTCCAACTCTTGTCCAGGGTTCGCTGACCTCAGTTGGGAATCTGAGGTCCTTGATTCTCTCAGGTGATTTCTTCCTCGGGGCTGTCGTAGCCTGCACTCTGGCAAAGCTGGTTTTAAGACAGGAAGAGGTTCAGTCCTCCAAAGTGGAGGTGAACGAGCAACTGTGCAGGCTCTCCTCATCATGGTCTCTATGCTTCAGCTTGGCCAGTCCCCAGCTCTTCCCCAGCCCATTGACAGTGACTCTCATGACAGGATTGTCCTCTGCATTAGACTTCTTGCTAACACTGGTGGTGATGATTTTGAGATGAGGAAGATATGGTTGCAGTCTTGCAGACAGAGCTTTGTCAAAATGCTCCAAGAAAAGCAGCTCCGTGAGACTGAGGAGATCAAGGCCAAGGCTCAGGTTTCTCACACTCAGCCCGATGATCTCATTGATTTCTACCATCTCAAGAGCCGAAAGGCAAGTTTAGCCCATCTGGCTTATCATTTATTGCTGGGAATTGAGTATTGAGGTTCATATCATATGGTGCTTAATTGTAATATGGTTTTTATTTCTTATGTGTGTGTTTTTACTGCAGGGTATGAGCCAGCTTGAGTTGGAAGATGAGGTCCAGGATGATCTCAAGCGTGCGACTGGGGAATTCATGAAGGATGCGGATGATGCCAATAAGCTGAATCGCATTCTTCAGCTAACTGGATTTAGCGATCCTGTCTATGCTGAAGCTTATGTAACAGTTCATCACTATGATATCATGCTAGATGTTACGGTCATCAACCGTACAAAGTATACCCTACAGAATTTGTGCTTGGAGTTGGCCACCATGGGTGATCTAAAACTTGTGGAGCGCCCACAGAACTATACACTTGCCCCTGAATCTAGCAAGCAGATAAGAGCAAATATCAAAGTCTCTTCCACAGAAACTGGTGTAATATTTGGAAACATTGTGATGAGGCTTCTACCAATGCTCTTGAAAGAACTGTTGTTGTCCTTAACGACATCCATATTGACATAATGGACTACATTTCTCCTGCTTCTGTGCTGATGTTGCATTCCGAACAATGTGGGCAGAATTTGAGTGGGAAAACAAGGTACAGCAACTGTTCTTATTTTTTGTATGTTTTGTGGAGTAAAATATTGTTTAAGTACAACATTCAACTTTCTTGAATGCAATTTTCCTGAGTGCTTTTTTGCTAATGTCTTTGTTTTATTTCAGGTTGCTGTAAATACTCTGATCCAAGAGGAGAAGGAATTTTTGAATCACATCATCAAGTCTACTAATATGAAGTGCCTGACTCCAGTGTATGTATTACATTTATGCACGCCACCATTCTTTGTTAAATCTAAGTTATAGATCTAAGAGATGAAGTAGCAATGGAAATGAATTTGAAATAATGCTTGGGGAATAGAATAATAAAGTTGAAAACTAAGTATTGCTGGATTCAAAGATAGAAGATGGAGTAGACAGGAAAGAAGTATTCGCTGGATGTAATTAACTGAAGTAAGAAGAAAGATAGAGAAGTGGGAAGGAGCACTGGAACAAAAATAATTATAATGCTGAGTAGTTTCTACTTTCCCTTGTTAAATAGGATTTATGTGGGAAAGGACCATCTTTAGTGGAATGAATTATATCATTTAGCTCTCAAGGAAAATCCTGAATTGGATTCTAAATTGATGAGTCAATGTGAGCTTGTGGCATGATTTGGAGCTCAATATTTTCTTATATTCCATGGAGGCATGGTTTTCAAAATTGCGAGGTCTTTATGGTTCTACCAGCTTGAATTGGAATCTCATGCATCATTCTGGTTACAGATAATAAAATCAGTATTTCTGTGACTTTTTGGAGCCGCATGGGAAAGTTTGAACTACCACAGCAGCATTGTTCAAATGCTTATGGTTGCTTTTAATCTGTGCTAGTTTCTTCAGATGTTTCCTTACTAGCTGTTTGATATCTGTTTTCCTGCCGAAAATCTTTTATTTGTGTAATTGCTTTGTTCCTCTTATCAGCTCGGCACTGGAAGGGGAGTGTGGGTTTCTTGCTGCCAATCTTTATGCAAAAAGTATCTTTGGCGAAGATGCCTTGGTGAATGTAAGTATTGAAAAACAAGTGGATGGGAAACTCAGTGGATACATCAGGATTAGAAGTAAAACTCAAGGGATTGCTCTCAGCCTTGGAGACAAGATTACCCTGAAGCAGAAGGGTGGCATATGATTATATAATTGTTTTTTTGATGCCTTTTATTTTGTCTGTTGAACAATGATTTTGCTGTAGTTCTATTCTGAACTCCGATTTTGAAGTTCGGCCTAATGAATGATTATACATTGAGAAACAATACGCATTGCAGTTGTAGATCTATTATATGCACTTCATGTATGTTGTGATTTGTTGAAATAATTTTGGTTTTTTCTCCTGCTGTAGTGTCATTTATATTTAAGAAAACCCCGTAAAATGTCCCGCTTACTTTTACCAGGTGAGTTTTATACTTGTATAAAAGTTGGTTTTTTTTTTTTTTTTTTTTTTCCTTTTTTCTTCCTCTCCATTTTTAATTAAATTTACATAATTATTTTAATCCAAAATAATCCTTCATATATATTTTCCCTTTATTCTTTATTTTCTCAATTACATAAAAATTTTCCCTTTTCTACTTTACATGTCTTTTTCTTTTTTACTTAAACTTATTTATATGATTTACTTGTACGTAAATCCTCTCAAGAAAAATAGAGATTTTAATCAAGTATTTTGGAAGCTCAAAACCTATGATCTATAGTCCATCGGAATAAGCTATTTTCAACAAAAATTGGATTGGTGATTTTTTTATGACCTAGATCATGGAATTATCCACTAGAATTATTTAGTGACACCTATATAAATGTCCTATCAGGAAAATTGGGGATTTTAATTGATTAACATTGGAAGCTCAAAATCTATTAGTCCAGCAAAATTAGTCATTTTTAGCAAAAATTTGATCAGTTGACTTTTTAAGGTATAAAACATAGTTTTCTACAAAAATCACTTAAATGATTTTTTGAATGTTCTCTAGAAAAAAAGAGTGATTTTATCCGGTGACATTGTAAATTCAAAATCCATGACTCATAGTCCATTGAAATCATCCTTTTTAACAAAAATCAGATTGGTTGACTTTCTTGAACCTAGAGCACGTAATTTTCCTCTAAAGTCACTTAATAACTCTTGTATGGATGTCCTCTTACGAAATATATGGATTTTAACTTAGGTGACCTCAAAAGGTGACTTTTTTAACAAAAATTAGATTAGTTGACTTTTTGAAACCTAGATCATCTAGTTTTCTACTAAAATCACTTGATATGACCTATATGGATGTTCTCTAAAGAACAATAGGGATTTAGACCAGCTAACCCCATAGGCCATAGCATAAAATCCATACTCATGGCCTATATTTCACGTATATTGGCTAGTTTTAGTAAAAATTGCATTGATTGACTTTTTAAGGCATAAAGCGTGCAATTTTCAACCAAAATTACTTAATGTCACATGAATATATTTCTTGACAAGAAAAATAGGAAATTTAACCTAATGACCCGGAAAACTCAAAAACCATGGCCAACCCACTAATATCAACTATTTAAAGCAAAAATTAGATTATAGTCTTTTTGAGACTTAAAATGCGGAATTTTCCATCTAAATCACTTAATCGCACTTGTGTGAATGTCCTTTCAAGAAAAATAGAGATTTTAATCAAGTGACATCGCGAGTCCAAAATTCATGGCTTATAATCCACTAAAATAGATCATTTTCAGCAAAAATTGGATTGATTGACATTTTGAAGCCTAAAGTACACAATTTTCTAGTAAAATAACTTAATCACACCTATACTAATATCCTATCAAGACAAAGAAGAATTTTAACCAAGTGATCTCAAAAACTCAAAATCCATAACATTAATCCATCTAAATATGCCATTTTAGTGAAAAATAAAAATAAAAATAGAGGATTGGTTGACTTTTTGTGTTTTAGAGGGCATAATTTTCTATCAAAATCATGTAATTGCACTGGTATGGATGTCCTCCCAAGAAAAATATGGATTCAATAGTCTACCAAAATAAGCTTTACTTAGTAAAAATTAGGTAGGTTAACTTTTTGAGGTATCAAATGCGCAATTATCCAACAAAATCGCTTAATGGTACCTGTGTGGATATACTCTCAAGAAAAGCAAGGATTTTAACATGGTGATCCTGGAAACTCAAAATCTAGCCTATGGTCTATTGAAACCATCCATTTTAACCCCCCACACACACCCCACCCCCCCTGCCTACACCCCTTCCCCCCCTCTTCCCCTCCACAAAAAAAAAAAAAAAAAAGGGGATTGCTTTACTTTTTGAGGCCTAAAGCATGTAATTTTCATCAAAATCACTTAATGACACATGTACGAATGTGCATTTAAGGAAAGATTGACATTTTGAGGCCTAGGGCAAGCAATTTTTCACCAAAATGCCTTAATGACACCTATATGTCCTTTAAGAAAAATAAGGATTTTAGTTAGGTGACCCCGGAAACTTAAAATCCATAGTTTATAGTCCACTGAAATCATCCATTTAAGGAAAGATTAGATTGATTGATTTTTTGAGGCCTAGAACACATAATTTTCCGCCAAAATCATTTTAGAAACTTGTATGGATGTCCTGAAGAAAAATAGGGATACAAACATAGTAATTGTGGAATCTTAAAATCCATGGCCAATAGTCCATCAAAATCGACAATTTTCAACAACTTGGTTATATTGACTTTTTTAGATCTAAAATGAGCAATTTTCCACGAAAATCATTTAATGATATTTGTACAGATGTCCTACTAAGAAAAAAAATATGGATTTGAATTTAGTGCACCCAAAAGCACAAAAATCATGGCCTATCGTCCATCAAAATAAACCATTTTTAGCAAAAATAGATTGGTTGACTTATTGAGGCTTAGAGCATCCAATTTTCCACTAAAATCATTTAATTGCACCAATACAAAAAGTCTACTCAAGAATAATAGGGATTTTAATCGGGTGGCCTAAAATCTTAAAATACATTGGCCTATGGTATGCCGAAATCAACTAATTAGAAAAATATGGATTGGTTGACTTTTTGAGGCCTAGAGTACGTAATTTTCCACCAAAATTACTACCTGACATCATTACGGATGTCCTCTAAAGTTAAATAGATATTTTAACCGAGAGACCTTGGAATATCAAAATCCATGGACTAGTCCATCAAGATCTGCTACTTTTAGGGGGGAAAAAAATTCAAATTTCATCACTTTTTAAGGTCGTAAGGATGCAATTTTCATCCAAAATCACTTAACGAAACTTATACGGACATCTTCTCAAGAAAAATAGGGATTTTAACCAAATGACCTTGGATTCTTAAAATCCATGGACTATAGTCTAAAAAAATCGATTATTTTCAACAATAAAAAAAAAGAATTTGTTGCCTTTCAAGGCCTAAAGCATGCGGTTTTACACCAAAATCACTTATTGACACTTACATGAATATCCTCTAAAAAAAGGGATTTTAAGGGTAACTCCATAAGTTCAAAATCCATGGCCTATATTCCAAAGAAATAACCATTTTCAGTAAAAAAAAAAAAAAAAGCATATTTTTGACTTTTTCATGCCAAAAGTGCATGATTTTGCACCAAATAAATTTAATGGCACTTGTATGAATCTCCACCTAAATTGATGATTTTCAACAAAAAATTGGATTCGTTGCCTCTCAGGGCTTAGAGCGCACAATTTACATAAATATTACTTAATGACACCTGTATGAACGTCTTATTAAGAAAAATAGGGATTTCAACGAGGTTACCTTAGAAGCTAAAAATCCATTCAATATGTTCTATAAAAATTGGCCATTCTCAACAAAAACTAGGTTTGTTGCTTTTTTTTACACTGGTTTGTTTACTTGCTTAAAAAAGTAGGATGAGGCCTTTTTTTTTTTGGCCTGTTTAAATTTAAGCCAAATTGGCCTGACCTATTTAGCTCGTGGGCTGGTCCATGATGGGTCAGGTTGGCCCGTGGGCCAAGAGTTAAGGAAAAAAAAGAGAGGAAAAGTTTAAGAATAAAAATAATATAATAACATATTAGTGATTATTTATGATATATTATGGAAGAAAATAAATTGATACATGCATCACAAGAATTATAACATTTTTTAAGTATATATTTATTGATTTAAACTTAATATGATATCTGATAAATCATTTAAAAAAATTGTTTTTATATATAAGTAATCAAAATAGTAACAAAATTAATATATTCTAATTTTTACATAAAAAACATAAAAAATAAAAAAAATTTCATTTTGCTCGTGAGGTGACCTGCTTAGCCCATGGGCCAGGCCCAAGCATAGAAATTTTGGCCCATTTAAAAAGAGGGCCAAAATGGTTTGGCCTGTTTAACTCACGGGCTAACTCAACCTGGCTCGTCCGGCCTGTTTGCTCAGCTTTAATGCTATTTTCCATCAAAATCACTTAATGACACTTGCATGAATGTGCTCTTAAGAAAAATAAGGATTATAACTAAGTAACCCCTAGAAGATTAAAATCCATGGCCTAAACTCCACCGAAATTAGCCATTTTTTAAGTAAAAACTAGATTTGTTGATTTTGCATGCCAAGAGTGAAGAATTTTTGCACCAAGTAAATTTAAAGGCATTTGTATGAATGTCCACCAAAATTGTCGATTTTCAGCAAAAGATTAGATTTGTTACCTTTTAAGAATTGGATCATGCAATTTACACAAATATAAATTAATGGAAATTGTACAGGTGTCTTATTAAGAAAAACAGGGATTTTAATCAGTTTAACTTAAAAGCTCAAAATCCATTCAATAAATTCCACAAAAATCGGCCATTTTCAGTAGAAACTAGGTTTGTTACTTTTTTTATACTTAAAGCATGCTAGTTTCCACTGACCCTTGTACATATGTCTCTTAAGAAAAATAGGGATTTTAACTAGGTGAACCCTAGAAGCTCAAAATCTATGGTCTATAGTCTATTGAAATATGTCATTTTTAGCAAAAACTAGATTTATTAACCTTTTGATGCTAAGAATGCACAAGGTTTTACCAAAATCACTTAGTGATAGCCTTATGAATGTGCTCTCTAAAAAAAAATTATTTTAATCGAGTGACCTGGAAGCTCGAAATCTATGGCCTATGTTTACTGAAATCGACCATTTTTCGCAAAAATTGGATTGGTGGCATTTTAGTGCTTAGAGTGCACAATTTGTACCAATATCACTCAATGAAACCTATGCAAATGTCTTATTAAGAAAAATAGAGATTTTAACTAAGTGACCTCAAAAGCTAAAAATCCATTAATTATAATCCATTGAGATCGACTGTTTTTAGAAAAACTAGGTTTGTTACCTTTTTTACTCTTGAAGCACACAATTTTTTAGCAAAATTACTTAATGACACTTATACCTATCTTTTCTCAAGAAAAATAGGGATTTTAACCTAATGACAGTGAAAGCTTAAAACCCAAGGCCTATAGTTTGCTAAAATGAGTTATTTTTAGTAAAAATAAGGTTTGTTGTCTTTTAAGGCTTAGAGGGTGCAATTTTACACTAAAATCACTAAATGATAGCTGTACAAGTGTTTGCTTAAGAAAAATAAGGATTTTAACTAGGTGACTCTAGAAGTTCGAAATCCATGGCACTCTATGAAATTGGTAATTTTCAACAAAAAATAGATTTATTAACTTTTTGATGCCAAGAGCATGCAATTTTCCACCAAAATAACTTACTAACTCATGTTTAGATGTACTCTCAAGAAAAAATTGTTATTTAAACCGAATGATTCCAAAAGATCAAAATCCATGGTTTATGCTCCACCAAAATTGGCCATTTTCAATAAAAGTTGGTATTGTTGGCTTTCGGGGCTTAAAGAGCGCAATTGACACCAAAGTCATTAAATGAAACCTATATGAATGTCTTATTAAGACAAATAGGGATTTCAACAGGGTGAACATTAAAGCTCAAAATCCATTATCTATAGTTTACTGAAATTAGATATTAATAAAAACTACATTCGTTGACTTTTTAACGCTTAGAGCACGCAATTTCTACCAAAATCACTTAATGGCATTTGTACAAATGTGCTTTTAAGAAAAATAGGGATTCTAATAAGCTAACCTCAAAAGCTTAAAATTCATGGCCTATAATCCCTCGAAATGGTTATTTTCAACAAATATTTCATTTGTTGCCTTGTAACGCTTAGAGCATGCAAAGTCTATGTATTTTGAGCTTCCTGGGTTAACACTTAAAACCATTTTTTTAATGGACATTGTGCAAGTACAATGAAGTGGTTTTGATAGGAAATTAGGGGTTATAAGCCTCAAAAGTACAACCATCTAATTTTTGTTCAAGATTGTTGATTTCAATGGTTTATAGTCCATAGATTTTTAGTTTCCTAAGTCTTTGGTCTGAAATTCATTTTTTTCTTGAGTAATCATTCATACAAGTGCAATAAAATGATTTTTATGGAAAATTGGGCATTCTGGACCTCAACAGCATAGCAATCTATGGATTTTGACCTTCTCAAGCAATTGGCTCAAAATCCCTTTTTTCTTCAAAGGATGTTTGTAAGAATGCCATAAAGTGATTATGGGGGAAATTTGAGCATTATAAGTCTCAAAAATGCACAAATGCAAGTTTCAATAAAAAAAAAGCTGATTTCGATCAACTATATTCCATGGATGTTAAGCTTCCTAGGTCACGAGATCAAAATCCATTTTTTATTCGAGAGTACATCTGTACAAGTTATATAAAGTGATTTTAGCTTAAAATTGGGCATTTTAGCCATGAAAATTGCAATAATCAACTTTTTACTAAAAAGTACCGATTTTAATGGTTTGACAGGACATTTATATGAGTGTCATAAAGTGATTTTGTTGGAGAATGGGGTGTTCTAGGCCGCAAAAGTGCATAAATTCAATTTTTGCTAAAAATATCCTATTTAAGTGGACTACTCCATGGATTTTCAGCTCCTCAGGTCACTGGCTTAAAATCCACTTTTCACTTTTGAAAGCATTTGTGGAAGTGACATAAAGTGATATTGGTAGAAAACTAGGCATCTTAACCTCAAAAGTGAGAAAATATAATTTTTGTTAAAAATGGTCGATTTCTATGGACTATAGTCCATGGATTTGCTGGGTCACTGGTTCAAAATCCTTTTTTTTTTATTTAGAGGACATCCATGCAAGTGCTTTAAAGTGATTTTGGTGAACATTGGGCATTCTAGGCATCAAAAGTGCATGAGTGTAGTTTTTGCAAAAAAAAAAAGATGGTTGATTTTGATGGACTATAGTCTATGTATTTTGAATGAGTAAATTACACTAGAAGGTTATAACATTTCGGGCTAAGTTAATTTTAGGTCATAATATTTTAAAAAATTCAAAAGAGGTCACAAAGTTTACTAAGTAAGTTCATTTTCGGTCATAATATTTATGGGTAAGTTCATTTTAGGTCACGACATTTAGAGAAGTGGGTAAATTGAGGTCACTATTAGCACATGTTAATAGGAGAAATATTTAATTAAAACTTGAGAAACTATTCTTTTAAGGCCCCATTGACATGCATCAATAAGAGAAATACTACATTAAATCTCAAAAGAACTTTTCGAAACATTGTGGCCTAAAATAAATTTACTCTCAAACGTTGTGACCATTTGATGCAATGTACCCCATTTGAATGTTTCAGGTCATTGGCTAAAAATGTGTTTCTTCTTTATAAGACGATGTACAAGAGCCATAAGATTTTTTAGGGAAAAGTGGGGTTTAAGGCATCAAAGTGCGTAAATCCAATTTTTGCTAAAATTGATAGATTTCATTGGACTATAGTCCATGGATTTTCAGTATCCCAGGTCACCATCTCACAATTTTCTTTCTACTTGTGCGTGTATTCATACTAGAGTATTAAAGTGATTTTGATGGAAATTTAGGTGTTCTAGGCCTCAAAAGTGATAAAATCTAATTTTTGAATTTTAGAGCAACAAACCATGTTGAAGACCTAACTTTATGGATTGGATATAATTGGGCATTATATATCCAATCATTACACTAAAAGTTGGTTTTTGATGCAACGGGGATATTAAATAATTTTTACTAATTATTACAAAGTATTTTTAGTGGTGAATAAAAATGTATGCTATATATAGAAGGTTTTGGTATGATAATTCAGATAAATAATATGACTTGCTTATAAGAAATGTGGTACACAAGTTTTAAGAAGATGAACTAAGGCTGAATAACCAAAAATATTAAAGAAGATTGCATAAGATCAAAGGAATCTCACAATTATGGAAAGATATCTTTGAAATTCAAAAGGAATTCAAAATTATATCTTACTCTATCTTGCTCACTTTGATAAGTTTTAAGTCGAAAATCTTCAAGGACACGTAGACTATTTTATTTCTCATCTTCAACGTTTTAGCAACTAAATAAAGGAAGAATTTAAATAAATTATGCTGAAAAATCATCAAGAAGATGAAGCCAGGAGCGGAAGGATATTTCCTACCTAAATTACATGAAAAATATTTTTACGTGAAGATTTATAAATTGAAGGCTCGATGAAGGACAAAGATACAAACCTTATATTGAGAAAGTTCTGCTAAAGGTTGCAACTTTTGTGAGAAAGCATTGAGCATTGATTTAAGTAACTCCAATATATAAGAAAAAGCATACTGCATACTCATATTCACTTCCAGAAGTTGTAAAAACTTTTATTTACTTATTTTACTAAAAACGTGGATTTTTTTGAATTGTATTCCTCTATATTTGAGAAATTTTCACTCATATATGTTGTGTATAGTAAAAGAAGTGACAAAGAAAACCCATAGGATCGTGGGTGAACTTGGGTAGAAGCTTAGATAGGCTGTGAGAGTTATTAAAATTATAGAGGATACAAGACTACTTTGTATTTCTTATTTATTTGATTGAAACTGGTGAAACAAACCAGTAAAGATAACTAGGTCTACAACGTGGAGTTAGAAGAGTATACCAACACATAAGGCAGAATTACTATTGTTGGTCCCAAAGTATAATCAAGAGGGGGGGGTGAATTGGTTATACTATGTAAATGTAAACTTTTGAAATTCTTTTCCAAATTCACAAACTTGATTAAATGATTAAAATGGCTTTTTATTTTCACTTGAAAGAAGACAAAATCAATAAACAATTTCGTTAGTTGAAATCTGAAAGAGAACAAAAATATCTAAACTCGTGAAGTTTATATCAAAGAAAACTCCCAGATGTTAGTTCCTGATTTAGTTTCTGAGCTATGATCAACACTCTCTGAAATAGTTTATGCATTCAAGTTATATCACATATAAACAAACAATTATGCACGAAAATTAAAGAGATAGAGTTTAGAAGAGTGTAAAGCAATTTATAGAGGTTCCGCCTTGAGCGTCAGTCCTCTCTTCCAGCACCAAGCCGGGGATCCGGTTGTCTTTATCGGTATGTTCCACTATCCAAAAACAAACAAGTTACAAGTTATCTTTTGCCAAAGCACTTGGCTACAATATGCACTCAGCTTGATCCTCCTAGCTTCCACAAGCTTTAATCAATCTACTGAGCCTACTTGTAACTCTCAATCTCACAAGATGTAATAACAAATCAATTTGAGGAATTAAGTAAAGTGTATCCTCTAATTTCAGTACAAAGAAAAATATGTGAAACAGTATTTGCTCGAATAATCAGAATTGCTTTGTATTTAATATCAGATTGCTTGTTCGATCTCTATTTCTCCCTTCTGATCTTCGTATATTTATTCTTTGCCTTCAACGTCTTGAAAGGAATTAGTCCCAGATATTTTCCAATAAAACCGGATAGACTACTGTTCATTCTTCTTCTTTCTTCAGCTTTGGATTGATATGAATCCCGTATTTTTTGCTGGTTCCAATCTTTTGAATTTCGGATGTAAATCTTCTTCTAACGTTC
This sequence comes from Combretum micranthum, assembly GCA_024138025.1. Classification (NCBI taxonomy): domain Eukaryota; kingdom Viridiplantae; phylum Streptophyta; class Magnoliopsida; order Myrtales; family Combretaceae; genus Combretum; species Combretum micranthum. Next base: position 1,961,033 of record JAMXBD010000062.1, on the reverse strand, counting down.
TAATTTGAATCAGCCTTTGTTGTTGTAGATAAACTTGAAAATAACATTTCTGGTTGCATCTTTATCTTCCACGGAAATAGCAAATAACGCTTCTGAAATTTAAAATTTGAATTCAATTGATTTTTGGATAAACTTGTCCTTGACGTCTTTTAATATCATATCCTTCTGATGATGTCCAAAACGAATCTTAATATGGAATATCTGACACTATTTATTCGTCTGGTGCTTCTTCAATCCATCTGGTAATAATTTGAAAAATTCAAACTTTAATTCAAATGATTTGAATCCCCTTTGGATAATTGAACCAACTTTGTGGAACATAATTGAATGTATTTCCCAAATACATTCACTTTGGTGCTGGGTCTTCAAATATAATTTGAAAGAGATCCGTTCTTTAATTTTGATCGTGAATCTTGCATATCTCAAGTCTTTTTGAATTGTTTCTGAAATCCTTCTGATAAATATATAGATCTTCATAACATGTGATTTTCTTTCTGAATGAGTTTCTGAAAACTCTAAATCCCTTGAAAAATCATTCTGAACGCTTCTGAATAAGTTTCTGAAAACTCTAAATCCCTTGAAAATCTTTCAAATACTTTCTGAATTACTTTCTGTTTTGTATTCTTTTGCTCAAACAATTTCACAATACTTACTTACTGCACATTCAATAAACTTGTTAGTAAACACTTAACTCTTTTTGTTATCATCAAAATCCTTATTGAGAGAAATCAACATTCTCCCCCTTTTTGATGATAACAAAACCCATATATTAAAATATAATTCAATTATTGTTTGCTATTTTCTCCCCCTTTTTGTTAGCATCATAAAAGATCAGAAAGAAGACAAAACAAAATCATAGATTGCAAAAGAAAATCCAAAGATTACATCAAACAGTTCAAAAAGTCAAAATAAGAACATGCAGTGACATCACAATCTTTTCTTAGGATCAATAAATTTGACAGATTTTCGTGCTTTCATCTTTCTTCTTTGAGGAAAAGTACGAAGTGGGACTTGCATCAGCCATAAAGGTGTTGGAGAACGAGGAATGTGTGATTAACGAAGGATGTTGAGGACAGATGAAAGGATTTCCACTTGTTCAGGGTTCAGGATATATTCTGGGATTATTTGGGCAGAAGGAACGAGCTGCAAGACTTCCGATTGTGGAGGAATAGCTGACTCCTCGACCTGTGTGGTAGGTATAGGATTAGGAACTTCCTCAGTATCAGCCGCTTCAACATTAGAATCCATTTCATCTGCACCTTCGTTAACAGCTTGAACACCAGGAAAATTTGGAGGACCATTTGTTGAGCCTTGTTGCTGATATCAGGTGAAGATTTCTAATAGAGAATTTGTGAAGTCCTTTTTAAATCCAGCAATGGAGTGATCAAACAGAGCAATTAAATCTGATTCTAGTCTAGATTTCGAAGTCTCTCCTGGAGGCTTAGTATGCACTGAAACAGTGTCTGAATCACTGTCTGATTCACTCTCTGAAATCGCTCTTTGTCCTTCCTTGATTTCAAATTTTCCTCCTGTTCGAAGCTCATACTTCTTTTTCTTTTTCTCAACTACCTTCTCCTTCCCAGCTCTTTTTGTGAATTTTTCAGGTTCAGCCTTATCTACTTCCTCAGATCCACTTTCTTCCTCAAGAACAAGCTCCCCCTCAGCTAGCCTTTATTTTCTTCCAATCAAAAGTGAATTTACTAAATTTTGGATGCCTATACCAAGAGCCATCCATGGTGAACCAGAATTTTTCAGAAACAGAAATTCCCATGTATTTGAGATTGACTTCTCCAATGCGTTTCAAAGTAATTGGAAATCTGAAATTTTTTGGTAAGTCAACCTGTTTAAATTTAAAGAATCTCATCAAGAGATTTCCATAGGGTCTGTTTTTCTTGGTTCTCCACATATGCTTCAAAATAAGGCGAGGAATATCTAGCCTAAGCTTCTTCTTGATGGCTAAAACTACCAATGCTTCTTTTTTAGAGATACTGGTGGTACTTCCAAATTTTGGCAAAAGACAATCAACCACTATCTTATGCAGCAAACGTACCAATAATTCAAAATTGGTCAAAAAAATATCTTTTTCTTCAAAATTTCCTACTCCATCATTTAGCTCTTGAAAAACCATTTCCCTTTTCAACTTAACAACCATTCATCATCTTTTACATCTAACATTTGAAAACATTCTATCAATCTTTCTAGTGATCTTGATAGTTTTCCCTACAATCTTGGACTTTAAAGAAGAATCTTCTAATTGTACCAGATTATCATAGAATTCTTGAATTAAACTTCCTTCAATCACATCCGTCACACCACATATAGTCCTACATCCTATTCTATTCAGCCAATGATTCCAATAAAATCCATTGTTTCTAAAAAATTTAAAATCAATGTAGGCACATTCAAGTACCTTATTTTGAACCAACTTCTTCTTTTTGGCTGAAACAGGTGTGATGTCCTCCATTCGTTTCCTTTTTGCAGATTTGCGCTTGGGTTCTCTCGGTTCCTTTTTCGAGTTTCTTGGAACCACTCTTCAAACCCTCTGAGTTTGTCTCTGACTCAGTTTGGTTCTGAAACCTTTTCTGATCTTGATTTTTACCTTTTTCTGCTTCTTGATGTGATTTATGACTTCATCATGTATTTGGATCGTTTTTCACGTTTTGATCCATCATGCATTATGGTTTGTAGGGGTTCTTCAGATTCTGAGGATTTCTTCGAATCATGATGGGCTTAGAGGTTTTCTTAGTTTTGTATCCTTTTGAGAGACGAGAAGATTTCCTAGGGCCATTGTGTTTTTAGGGTTTTGATTTCGTTAGACACGGTTGAAGAGGAGATGAAAGGGTTCTGAAATGAGTAAGATTTAATAGAAGTTGAAAGGGCGCGAGATTGAGGTCTGTTTGTTTCATTAAACCGTGAGTCTATTTCCCATAAAAGAACGCCTTTCATTTATTTTATTTTATTATATTTTATTAATTTGACTTTCCATTTATTAAGAATAGATGCATGAATTAAGATCATTTAAATGGAAAGCACATACCTATTTCATTTCTTAAAAATTCAAATCTATTTTTGTCTAAAGATTTTGTAAAAATATCAGCACATTGATTTTCTGTAGAAACAAATTCAATATTAATATTTCCATTAGCAACATGATCCCTAATAAAATGATGTCTTTTCTATATGTTTTGATCTAGAATGATGTACAGGATTTTTTGTTAAATTAATCGCACTTGTGTTATCACATTTAATATTTACATTTTTGTATTTCAAACCATAATCTAGTAGCTGTTGTTTTATCCAAAGAATTTGTGCACAACAATTTCCAATTGAAACATATTCAGCTTCGGCTGTTGATAAAGCAACTGAATTCTGTTTCTTTGAGGACCAAGAAATCAATTTATCTCCTAAAAATTGACAAGTACCAGAAGTACTTTTTCTATCAATTTTACATCCTGCATAATCAGCATCTGAATATCCTATTAATTCAAAATTTTGATTTTTGGGATACCAGATTCCTAATTTTGAAGTACATGCAATGTACTTAAAAATTCGTTTAACAGCACTTAAATGTGTTTCAGTTGGATTACTTTGAAATCTAGCACAAATACACACAGAAAACAAGATATCTGGTCTCGAGGCAGTCAAATATAAGAGAGATCCAATCAAACTTCTGTATAATTTTTCATTTACTTTCTTACCTTGAAGATCGAGATCTAACCTTGTTGAAGTACTCATTGGTGTAGCGACTTCTTTTGTATTTTCATATCCATATTTCTTCAATATTTGCTTAGTGTATTTCTCTTGGTGAATGAATATTCCATTTTGTTTGTTTGATTTGTAATCCCAAGAAGAAATTCAGTTCACCCATCATTGACATCTCAAACTCAGCCTGCATAAGCTTTGCAAATTCTTGCAATATGTTCATTAGTTGATCCAAAAATTATGTCATCAACATATATCTGTACTACTAAAATATCATTATCATAATGTTTTGTAAATAATGTTGTATCAATCATACCTCTTTGATATCCACTTGAAATGAGATATTCACTGAGTCTCTCATACCAAGCCCTTGGTGCTTGTTTTAAACCATACAAAGCTTTTCTTAATTTAAAAACATAATCAGGTTTAAATGGATCTTCAAATCCAGGGGGTTGTTCTACATATACTTCTTCTTTAATATAACCATTTAAAAATGCACTTTTAACATCCATTTGAAACAACTTGAAATCTTTAAAACAAGCATAAGCAAGCAAAAGACGTATGGCTTCAAGCCTAGCAACAGGTGCAAAAGTTTCATCATAATCTATGCCTTCTTCTTGTGAATATCCTTTTGCTACAAGTCTAGCTTTATTTCTTACAATTTGTCCATTTTCATCTAATTTGTTTTTAAACACCCATTTAGTACCTATAATTGATTTATTTTGTGGTCTAGGCACAAGATTCCATACATTATTTCTTTGGAATTGACTTAGTTCTTCTTGCATTGCATCAATCCAATTATTATCTTTCAATGCCTCATCTACATTACTTGGTTCTATCTCAGATATAAAGCAAAATGATTTTCAATATTTTGTAATTTAGATCTAGTTCTTGTTCCAGATTCTATATCACCTATAATTAAGTTAGGTGGATGGGATGATTTATCCATGCTTTTGATCCTTCGAAATTGTTGGAATTTCTTCAGAATTGCTTTCTGCTTTTGTTTCTGCTTTATCTGATTCTAGTCTTATATAGAATTCTTCTGCTATAGTTTCTGCTTTAGGCTCATCTTCTATTAAAGTTTCAGATTTATCAGTAAAGATTATCATCATCATCAATATCATTTTTTACATCATCAATAAAACGTACATTAATGGATTCTTCAATTACTTTTGTTGTTTTATTAAAAATACGATATGCTCTACTATTTTGTGTATCCAACAAAAATAGCTTCATCTGATCTTTCATCAAATTTACCAAGATTATTTACATTCTTTTCACAAAACATGTACAACCAAACACATGAAAATATGAGACAGATGGTTTTCTCCCACGAAACAGCTCATATGAAGTTTTTGTAGTATGTGGTCGAATATAAACTCTTCATGACATAGCAAGCAGTTGATACAGCTTCAGCCCAAAAATATTCAGCTATTTTACTTTCATTTAGCATAGAACGAGTCATTTCTTGTATTGTTCTATTTTTTCTCTCTACTACTCCATTTTGTTGAGGTGTATATGGTGCTGAAAAATTATGATTTATTCCATATTCTTCACAAAATTTATAAAAGAGTATTATCAAATTCCTTTCCATGATCAGTTCTTAATGCAACAATAGACACCCCTTTTTCATTTTGTATTTGCTTAGCAAACTTTTGAAAAACATTGAAAGTATCAGTTTTTTGTTTTAAAAAGAAAACCCATGTATACCTAGAAAAATCATCAACAATTACAAAACCATATTTATTTCCTCCCATACTTAAAGTTCTTGTAGGACCAAATAAATCAAGATGTAAAAGTTCAAGTGGTCTTTTTGTTGAAATTATATTTTTGCTTTTGTGGGATACAGAAATCATTTTGTTTTTCAAACATGTTGCACATTTCACATCATTTTTTATATTTATTTTAGGCAATCCAACAACTAAGTTTCTTTTAGAAAGTTTTTCTAGATGATTAAAATTAACATGACCAAGTTTTTTATGCCAAACATGTATATTATCATTCATTGAAAGAAAATAACATTGAACATTCATATCTGAAGGTGTGATTAAATATATGTTTCTTTTTCTAAAGCCTTCAAACAATTTGGTTCCATCAGTATTATAAGCAAAGCATTTATTTTTCTCAAAAGTCATCTTATATCCTTTGTCACATAACTGACTTATGCTCAAGAGATTGTGTTTTAATCCTTTTACTATGAAACATTTTCTATTAAATGGAGGATGACCAATAGTACCTATTACCACGGTTGTCATCTCCAAATCTTATATCCTCTATCTTTCCATACTATGTTAGTGAACAAGGGCATCACCATCATATGGCCTGAACATCCACTATCTAAGTACCATGTTCCTTTTATCTTGTTTCCTTGTTCCTGCAATTACATAAAAAGATCAAACCTTTTAGGAACCCAAACATACTTGGGTCCTTGATAAGACAAGCTCGTTTTATCTTTTTCTTTAACTTGATATGTACTGAGCTTGTTTCTTTTGTAGAAGCAATATTTTTCTATATGACCAACTTTATTACAAAAGAAACATGCATAAGAATGTGAATGATACCTTTTATTTACCTGGTTATTATAGTTTCTTCTTGGAAACTTATCATTGTATCCGTATTTGTGGGTTCTGCCATACCTTTGCTTTGATAATTTTGAGACAAATACCCTCTGAAAGAGCCTCTGCTTTTTATTTTTCATAGATTGATTGACAGAATTTTTATTCACGTTTTCCTTTGACTTAACAAATACAGTTTTCTTAATATTTGCTGAGCTATCATTACCATATCCAAGTCCATGCTTGATAAAGGACGGTCTTTGACTTCCAATCAACATACTTAATTTTTCTTCACTTTCATTAAATTTATTGAACGTATTCTTAATCTCTTTTGATAACACATCTACTCTACTTGTCAATGCCTTAATCTCATTTTCCAAAGTATTCTTTTCCTTCTTAAGGTTTCAGATTTGACATATAATTTTTCATTGTCATTTTTCAAAATATCATTTTCATCCACGAGAAGCTTGTTAGTTTGACTTAACACTTCTTTCTCATTTTTCAAAGCTTTGTTTTCTGCATCTAACTTTGAAATCTTTACATCAGCCTTTTTAAGTGCCTTTAAAAGCTTTTTCATTTCAAGATATATATCACTATCAAGCATATCAGATTCGGATTCTGAGTTTACCTCTGATGTAGCCATAAAACACAAATTGGCTTCTTCTTCGTCTTCACTTGTAGCTTCTGAATCAGGTTCTGATTCGTCCAAGTCACTCCAAGTCGCCATCATAGCTTGACTTTTCTTTTTGAATTTCTTCATTTTCTTCTTTAAAACTGGACATTCATACTTGATGTGCCCTGGTTTTTTGCATTCGTAGCACACAACTTCTTTCTTCTCTTTCTTTTCTTCTTTTTCTTTAAAGCTGTTACCTGCATCAAATTTATTAGATCTATTGTAATTTTTGAATCTTTTACCTTTATTCATCTTCATAAACTTGCTGAATCTTCTAGCTAACATATTGAAGTTCTCGTTGTCATCGTCCTCGTCAGAATCAGATTCAACAATCTGTTTTGCCTTGAACGCTATTGCTTTGGAATTAACTTCTGGTTTTCTGTAGTATCAAGGTGAGATTCATATGCCATTAATTTCTCCTTAATTGACTTAATGTCAGCTTGTTCAATCTTGGGCTTCCTCGATCGCAGTCTTCTTTGCGTCCCACGTCTTGGGCAGTATTCGAAGCATCTTCCTAACAAGATCTGATTCGTCTAATTTCTTTCCAAGAGAAGTTAACTCATTAGTAATAGCAGTAAATCGGTTAAATGCATCTTTTATTTTCTCATCTGATTTTATTTTAAACAATTCATATCGTTGAAGTAACGTGTTTATCTTAGTTTCCTTAATTGTATCGTTCCTTCATATGTGTTTGAAAGAGTTTCCCATATTTCTTTTGCTGTTTCACATGAGGAAATCAAATAAAATTCAGAAGGAGCAATTGTTGTGAGTAAGATATTCTTAGCCTTGTTGTTCTTCTCAATCAACTTCACTCGTCATCAGTGAACCCAGCTTCATCTGACATTGTTACTGGATTATCTCCGAACGCAATGCCATGAAGCATAATCATTAGCTTTGATATATGTAGACATACGCATTTTCCAATAGAGATAATTAGTTCCATCAAAATATGGAGCTCTATTAATTGCTATGTTATTTTCAGCCATTTGGATCACTCAATAAGGATGAGCACTGCTCTGATACCAATTGTTGGTCCCAAAGTATAATCAAGAGGGGGGTGAATTGGTTATACTATGTAACTACAATTTTGAAATTCTTTTCAAATTCACAAACTTGATTAAATGATTAAAATGGCTTTTTATTTTCACTTGAAAGAAGACAAATCAATAAACAATTTCGTTAGTTGAAATCTGAAAGAGAACAAAAATATCTAAACTCGTGAAGTTTATATCAAAGAAAATTCCCAGATGTTAGTTCTGATTTAGTTTCTGAGCTATGATCAACACTCTCTGAAATAGTTTCTGCATTCAAGTTATATCACATATAAACAAACAATTATGCACGAAAATTAAAGAGATAGAGTTTAGAAGAGTAAAGCAATTTATAGAGGTTCCGCCTTGAGCGTCAGTCCTCTCTTCCAGCACCAAGCCGGGATCCGGTTGTCTTTACCGGTATGTTCCACTATCCAAAAACAAACAAGTTACAAGTTGTCTTTTGCCAAAGCACTTGGCTACAATATGCACTCAGCTTGATCCTCCTAGCTTCCACAAGCTTCAATCAATCTACTGAGCCTACTTGTAACTCTCACTCTCACAAGATGTAATAACAAATCAATTTGAGGAATTAAGTAAATGTATCCTCTAATTTCAGTACAAAGAAAAATATGTGAAACAGTATTTGCTCGAATAATCAGAATTGCTTTGTATTCAATATCAGATTGCTTGTTCGATCTCTATTTCTCCTTTGATCTTCGTATATTTATTCTTTGCCTTCAACGTCTTGAAAGGAATTAGTCCCAGATATTTTCCAATAAAATCGGATAGACTACTGTTCATTCTTCTTTCCTTCAGCTTTGGATAGATATGAATCCCGTATTTTTTGCTGGTTCCGATCTTTTGAATTTCGGATGTAAATCTTCTTCTAACGTTCTAATTTGAATCAGCCTTTGTTGTTGTAGATAAACTTGAAAATAAATTTCTGGTTGCATCTTTATCTTCCACGGAAATAGCAAATAAGCTTCTGAAATTTAAAATTTAAATTCAATTGATTTTTGGATAAACTTGTCCTTGACGTCTTTTAATATCATATCCTTCTGATGATGTCCAAAATGAATCTTAATATGGAATATGACACTATTTATTCGTTGGTGCTTCTTCAATCCATCTGGTAATAATTTGAAAAATTCAAACTTTAATTCAAATGATTTGAATCCCCTTTGGATAATTGAACCAACTTTGTGGAACATAATTGAATGTATTTCCCAAGTACATTCACTTTGGTGCTGGGTCTTCAAATATAATTTGAAAGAGATCCGTTCTTTAATTTTGATCGTGAATCTTGCATATCTCAAGTCTTTTTGAATTTGTTTCTGAAATGCCTTCTGATAAATATATAGATCTTCATAATATGTGATTTTCTTTCTGAATGAGTTCCTGAAAACTTTAAATCCCTTGAAAAATCATTCTGAACACTTCCTGAATAAATTTCTGAAAACTCTAAATCCCTTGAAAAATCTTTCCAAATACTTTTTGAATTACTTTCTGTTTTGTATTCTTTTGCTCAAACAATTTCACAATACTTACTTACTGCACATTCAATAAACTTGTTAGTAAACACTTAACTCTTTTTGTTATCATCAAAAATCCTTATTGAGAGAAATCAACAACTATATATCAACGAGAATTATTTTCACTCTTTTTTTTTTTTGTTGCTTCCACAATTAACTCTGATAATGGATATGAAATAATCAACTTAAATTATTTCAAACTAGCTGAAATTGAAATGTAAGATAATCAAACTCGACTATATCATAAGTTAAGACATCAAGAGGAATTTTGTAAAGGGTTTCTAGAAATGTTTTTAACATTGTTTCAAACCTATTTTAGAAGTAAGTTCAAAATCAGAATACAGAAAAAGGTTTCAACATAACTAACTCACACCTACCTCCCCACTTCAGTTCTTAACTTATGAGACCAACAAATTTGTTTTTCACACGACAGAACATTTGTACAAGTGTTATAAAGTGATTTTATTGGAAAATCGAGTGTTTTAGGAGTCACGCCTCAAATTGAATCAAGGCTTATACAACTGCCATGTATAACATCTTATGTATTACATGCATAAGCTTCCTTTAAAACATTATATTTATATTGAACATTGCTGGCTGGTTTTAAATTCTGAAACTGTTTAGTTAGATTCTGGAGACAACTCAATTTAACAGCGGTAGAAACAAATTTTTATAAAAGAAAACTATACCATCATGTATCACCTATACCTTTTATGATAGTAAAATAAATTTAAAAGATTATTACAAAACATATGAGCTCTACCTGGCCCTTAAAGAAAAATACAGTTCCAAAAAGATAAATCTAGCTCTTTGATAAAACAAAACAAAATAAATTAAATCCGCAGTTCTAACCTACTTCACTCTTCAACAAAATCTCCCAGAATCATCCCATACTCCTAAACCAAACGTCATCATCAAATCATCATCATCACCAGCATCAAATCTTCAACATCATCATCATATTATCATCAACAGCTAGAGAGAAAAACAATAATGAGTCGAAGCCTAATATGACAATAACGCAAGCGCACACGGGATGGCACACAAGATTAAACTAAATGCAATGCAATAACAACAGGTTATTATCTTTAAATTAAAGTAAACAAATCAATACTAGAGCACTTACACTTTCGAATAATCTCTACAAACCTAGGGGTCATGAATAACAGCAGTTGCTCAAGGAGTTGATATATGCAGTCCGAATACCTATATCTCCTATATAACTGTACAAATAATAATCTCATCTATAGTTCATAGTTGTTACTTATCTTTACTTAATCTTAATCCAAAACATCAATCAGTTCAACCGGTCCCATAAATGTGAGCTAAAACATGTTACTTCACTCCAAGCTTAGACATTACGCCGATACCATTTCCCTTCTTGATTATCCGCCAAGCCACTTATGAATGTTATTGCATCATGAAGGAGGTGGCCTAAGCACCTAACTGCCAAGTTCAGCTCTAATAGGGTTGTCGCTCTCCAGAGCAAATTAAACAACACAAGCACAAGCGACACTCAATTATTAGGCTGAGTTTAAGTTTTAGTTCATTTAGGATGCCTATCCTAGTATAAAACATGCAAATTACTACGTACCTGATATTTGAATAATCAAATGATAGTATAGAAGAAGCAGAAGCCAAACACAAATGCTTTTTCAAAGATTAAATTATATAAACAATTCAATTGTTTACTAACTTACATCAAATTTTACTCTAAAATTCATGTCATGGTTTCATTTTATCAGACATGATAATAAGAATCCCGATATGGTTGCGAAAATCGCTACGCTAAGATACAAACAATTCTCTATTGTCTGTCAAATTATCTTTTATTAAACAGAGATTTGGTATAATATATTTTAGAAATTACATACTCCTTATTATTTAAGGTTCAACTTAACTATTAATTTAAACTAATTCTAGTTAAGTCTATATTAAATTAATTTTAGCCAAGTTGATTAGATTTAATTATTTAATCCAATTACTAAGTTAAGTTGATTAAACTTAATCAATTTAATTCATTTTAGCTCATTAAAGTTTATTAAGTCAAGTTGAACTTAAGTTACTAAGTCATTTTCAATTATTTTTACATCTAAGATTAATATCAAATTAAAGTTTATGTACTAGTTCACTTTATATTCAAAATCTATAAATTAAACCTAGTTAAGTTACTAGGTCATATTCAATTATTTTTAGATTAGGATCATATATCTATTAGGATCTTAATTAGTCCATTTCATTTTAGTTCATTTAGATTCATTAAGCTAAGTTGAACTTGGGTTGATTAACTAAGTTCATTTTATACTTTGAATCTATGTTAACTCAAATTAATTACTAAACCTATCAATTCACTTAATTTATTCTTAATTATATAAATTAACTAACATATTATATTAACTATCATTTGTCTATTTTATTTTTTCTTTCTTTCTTTCTTTTTCTTTTTTTTTTTTTTTTCGTTAGCGATTATCACTCGCTCCATCATGGGTGTGATGGGCATCAAAGGTTCACCACTCCCTCCATCATGAGCGTAATGAAGGGTGTGATCAGGAAAAAAATAACTAGTCAGAGGTCATCATGGGTTCCATCACACCTGTAATAAGATGTTTGTCGAATTTTTTAGGAAACAAAGGCCATTACAAGATCGATAATGCCTGTGGTAAGTGCCCTATGTTTGATTTCACGTTTTCACTTGTTTATTTTCTTCAAAAACTAACTCCTTCACTACAACATACTTCATTCCAAACTTTATATAAGCAACATACTAATCCATTTCAAGTTTAAAAAACACTCCTAAACATATTTTTACTTCATCTAATTTCAAATCATTTCATCAAACACTTACTCTACACATACATATACATATCTAAGTTTTAGCATATAGTTTATATATCATTATTCTATAAATATTATCATAGGTTTTATATCTATCTAGCTTTAATTCAATATTTTCATGCATGAACAACAATCATAATAAAGGAAACAACATATCTTATCTTTTTAGGTAACTCAAACAACTTGATCTTCTTCCTTATTTCCCTTTCCTAGTTAATGGAGCTACATCATGCATGGTTTCCATCTTCAATTCTTTCTAGGATTTTGCAGAATTTGATATTTTGATTTTAGAGAGAGAAAGAAGAAAAAGAAAGTGACATAGAAGAAGAAGAAGAAGAATACGTAGAAGGAAAAGAAGAGAAAAGAAAGTAAAAGAAGAAAAATGAAGAGGCAGGTGGCAGATGGGGAAAAAGACGGAAAAGTAAAAGAAAAAAATAGATATTTTTAGGATAAAGATATTAGGTTTAAAACTATCAGATAAATATTTTAAGTGTTATAAATAATTAGAAAATAATGTAAGAATCTATATGTTAGAAATTAATAACTTGATTTAGAAATATGGTCTAAATTTTAAATTTACAAGAAACCAATATTTAAATTGAGTTTGAGTTTAAAACTGATATTTTCAAACAGGTAAATGAATTCAAAAATTGCGAGGATTAAGGATATGGAAGCTAAATTAAAACTCAAAGGTTTAGAAATTTGTAAAACAATTAATTTGAATGTTTAAGAGTTTAAAGTTTTGAAACAAAAGAAAAGAGATTATATTTGTTAAATTGGAAAAGATTATAAATTTTAATTTATAGAAATAGTTAGATAAAACAATTTCATAATCTAAAATTGGATAATTTGAAATCTCAATTTTAACTTAATCTATTTTACTAATTAAAATAGACGTGAGGTTATCTAATCATATTCTATTATTCAAATTCTTTTATTCACTTAAACTATTTAATCTAAGTTCAAAATTAACTATTTATTATCCTATTCTATTAAATTATTCCTAAATTATTTAAGTGAAGGTCTGAGATATTTCACTAGGCATGAAAAATTCATAAATAAAGAAAATTACTGATTGTAATGGAATATTGTCCATGGATTTTGAGAGTCATGGGTCCCTAGCTCCAAAATCATCTTTTTCTTAAGAGCATATTTGTACAAGCGAGATAAAGTGATTTTGGTGGAAAGTTGAGCATTTTTAGCATCAAAATGCACAAATTTAATTTTTTTTTCAACAAATGGCCGACTTGATGGATAATCCATGGATTTTGAGCTTTCCAGATCATATGCCAAAATCCATCTCTTTCTTGAGAGGATATCCATATAAGTGCTATAAAGTGATTTAGGTCGAAAATTGGGCGTTTTAGGCCTCAAAAGTGGGTAGATGCAATTTTTGCTAAAAATGGCCAATTTCGATGGATTATATATTTTATAGATTTTGAACCTCTAAAGTCACCAACTCAAAATCCATTTTTACCTATGAGTGCACCCTTAGAAGAGCCATAATGTTATTTTGCTAGAAAATTGGGCATTATAGGCCTCAAAGGTGAGCAAATATAATTTTTGCTAAAAATTGTCAATTTTGATTAGGTAAATATTTCATAAAATATTTAGCTTCCCAGTTTACTGGGTCAAAACCTGTTTTTTTTTTTTCTTTGGTAGACATCCGTACTTTAATCACCTAAATTTATACAACTCGAATATAATAATCATTAAGTAAATAATATACAGTTTTTTAAAATGTTTTAAGGAAAATCACAAGAACCACTCCTAATTTTTCACAATCTAAGAATATTAAAATACAAACAATTTAATTGTTGTTTAAAAATTTGAATTGCTACAAACAAAATTTCAAGATAAAATTTTTCTATAACTTCTTGATAATATCCCACAAATAAAAAAAGAGTAAAATTCAAAATATATACATAAATGAATGAAATTGAGATTTTAACTAGATGATAGTAATAATAAAAGTTATAAAATATAACGTTCTTGATAACTAAACAAATAAATTATGAGTAAATAAACAAATATAAAGAAACGATACTAAATCTAATAATTCAAATCTTAAGATGCTTCATGAAACTGAAAATGACAAGAAACACCAAACCAATGCAATAAAAGAACAAAACAATGTAACCATACATATGCAATAGATAAACCTAATACATATAATAGATTGCTAAATAATTCAACGATCCAACAGAAGTAAAATGTAATATACCAAAGTTTAATCTACAATAATCAGAGTAAAGAAATGGAAACATAAGTGAAAGAATAAATCTTCAAATAATCGAAAGCTCATTATAGGGTTTAAAGTTAATATGAAATGTTAGCTAACAATAGTTGGTTTTGTTTATCTAAGCTAGAAATGTTTTAATTAACTAATGGATTAGATGAATAATTATGAACTTTGATTAGAACTTAATTTAAAAATTGAACTTAGATAGTTCAATTAAATAAACTAAGCAAAATTAAGTAAACAATATAATATGAATAGACAATTTGACATAACTAAATAAGTAAATAGATTAAGTTGAAATTGAGATTTTTAATATTTCTATCAAATTATCTAATTGCTTTAAATACCTAGTTTATGTACCAACTATTCATTTTTTACCATCCTTCTCTTTTACATTAATTTTCTTTCAAATTAAAAAAAACTAAATTTCTTAAGCTCAATTATTTAAATTATTGAAAATCTATTTAGTCATTCTAATATAAGTTCTATATCTTTAATCACCATGAATTTTGAATTTATCTACTTATTTAAAAATATCAATTTCTAAGCCCGAACTTAAACTAAATATCAAGTTTTACAAAATTAAATTTCTAAACTAGATTTTTAATTCAAGTTATCGGTTTTTCTTATATAAATTCTAAAATTTCCTCTCAATTGTTTTTAATTCATAAGATAATGATCTGAAAAGCTTAAATCAAAATCCCTTCCCATAAATATCCTTAAAATCTCTTAATACTTAATCTCTTTTGCATGAAAAGACAAGATGATTGATGAAATGATTTAATGAGAAATAAGATGTAATAACTTATGGTGTTGAGCTTATACACTGATATGAAGATGTTGTAAGGGGAGTTTCAAGAATAAATCAAGTAGACAAGTGGTTAAAATGGGTAAAAGAAGTAGGATATGTGATCTGGGTTGATATGCCCCTTGATATGGGGCGTGGCAAGTGAAGTAACAGCCTCTGTCCATCTAATTGGTTCATATGCCCCATTGATATGGGGTGTAAAAAGGGGTATAGTGGCTACTACCAGCCTTCATACGCCCCATATGGATTTAGGGCTCCACTTGTTCTTCTTTTCCTTGTCAATTTCATTTAATTTGATCATAACGTTTTCATTCGGACTCGGATTGAGATAATTCAAGATGCTACCAAAAGATTAGAGAGAGCTCTACAATTTTATGTTTTAAGTTTTGGGAAATTCTAAAAGCATCAAGGCCTAAAATATATTTGTTTCAAATTGCAAGATATATAGGCATAAACAAAAACAACACAAAACAAATCTAAACATATTCAAGTCTATTGAACACTTGTTTCAGTAGTTAAGTGTATGTAGTTAACTATAACATTTTACAATTTCTTAAGGACCAACATATTAAGGAATTTATAACACAAGTTTAGAATACTTACATATAAAATGAACTTAGTTAATTAACCTAAGTTCAACATGGCCTATTGAATCTATATAAATTAAAATGAACTAGACTAATTAAGAACCTAAAAGATATATGATAATGACTTAGTAAGATAAGTGAATATAACTTAGTAATTAGATTAAATAATCAATTCTATACAACTTGATTAAGTTAAGTTATGTTTACACTAAATATAACTTGAAATACAACAAACTTAATCTGATTTAATATGGATATTAAGTATAAAATGAACTTATGTAATAAACTTAAGTTCAACTTATTTTGATGAACTTTAATGAGCTAAAATGAATTAAACTGATTAAGTTTATTTAACTTGGCTAAGTTAAATTAATATAGACTTAAAAACTTGTAAATAACTTAGATATAATTGTAATTTCTTAACCTTTAAATAATGAAGGAAATATGTTGTTTCAAATGTATGTTTGCTAAAACAAGTTTTTAGTACAAGTCTATATTTCAATGAAGTGTGGAATAATAAACTACAAACGGGCTGAAATACTAAAATTTGATAGAATAAATATATTAAGAAGAGTATTGAGTGTTTATTATTTCTATTTCGTAGAAAAAAAATAAAATAATCTTTGGAATTTCTCAGAAGGTTTCTATGACTTGGCTAGGATGATAGGTGGGTAACTTTGAGCTTATCTCCTTGTCTGTGCTTGTAATGTAGTTGCACCTATATGAAGATAATCATAAGTGACTATGCATGGGGATTGGGTACTCGTTTGTTGTTTGATGATTATTTTGATTACTAAAATTTTAAAATAAAAGTGATCATAAAATGTTTGTAATGATTAAGTTGTTGATATTGATGAGCGATTAATATTTGAGCGATCACTAAATAATATGGACTAAATTTTATTGGACACTTGAATTAAAAGGAGATGCATTGCATGACAAACATAACTTGCATTTATATGGTGTTCACATTACGTATTAGTCTCTAGCTCTGTGATAATGCTTTGTTGTGTCCAATGAATCTAGTAAAGATTACTATTGTATGTCAGCTCTACAAGAGCTAAGTAAGCACAGAAGGATGTCGCCTGATGAGGTTTGACATGAGCTGGCTAATACTTAGTGGTGGGTCTAGGTTCTAAGGTGAAGTTAAGATTATGTTAGTAAAATGTATACATAAATAATAAACAAGTTTAAAATGAAATCCTCCTTCCTTAGTTCCTTAGAAGGTGAAGTTGAGGTTATGTTACTAATACGTATATATAAATAACAATGAGTTTGAAAAGAGATTCTCTTTCCTTGGTTCTTTGCCTCTCCTGAACATGAATGACTTGTGCTTGTCCTTCAACCCCCAAGAAAGGGCGTAAATCACCATTGGTTTGAATTCTGGTCATCCAAATTGCACAAGTGTTGCATTGCATATGCTTGCTAATAAAATTGCCTGACATTTGTGTAATGTGTGGTCAGTTTATGTTATTTACCAACTTGTGGATTAGCTCAAACTCCTATAGTTTTTGTGCAGGAATAGCTTAAGCTAAGAAGGGGCTAAGATTATGTGAAGTGAGAGTTTGCAACTACGTTACATATGTTTAGTATTTAAGTTGGAGATTTTGTAATGTATAAGATAAACTTAGATCTAGATTAGTTATATGATGTTTAAAACTTTGTAATATGTAAGCTATCTATCCTATTTTACTATTTGGTGAGGGATACTGATTCTTTGTAGTTCTAGTGGACTGTGGGAATTCATATTTCCTTAGTTATCAAATTGTGTTATACAATTAAAACTTGTATAGAAAACATTAAGTAGAGTTTTGCAATCTCTGACTTACAAAATGGTTTTCATATTACGGGTGCACATGTGGTATGATAACTACAGATTAATTCTACTAAGCTCCCTTTTAGGGACTTGACACATATAAGTATGACAAAGTGATTTTGGTAGAAAATTGAGCGTTATAGGCCACAAAAGTGAGCAAATCCAATTTTTTGCTAAAAACGGCCAATTTAGGTGGACTATAGCATTTGGATTTTGAGCTTTCTAGGTCAATAGCTCAAAATTTGTTTCTCACTTGCACTACATCCGTAGAAGTATCATAAAGCGATTTTGGTAGAAAATTTGGTGTTTAAGGCCTCAAAAGCAAGCAAATACAATTTTTGCTTGAAAAATGGATTTTGATGGATTATAGTGCACGAATTTTGACCTTCTTGGGTCACTGGCTTAAAAATCCATTTTTCACTTGAGTTGACATCTGTATAAGTGTAATTTAATGATTTTTATGGGAAATTAGGCATCCTACACATTAAAAGAGCATCAATCTAATTTTTGCTAAAAACTACTAATTTTTATGGACATACACTGTTCGCTCACTTTGATGTAATTGCAATTCTATTATAGTTTTATTCTCTATGAATGGCTATTATAACTTTCACTTGACCATAATAGCAATTCCATAAGAAATCCCTATTATATAAAATATTAAATATCCATTATTTTCTCAAACCTATAAATCACAATTCAATGCTAGAATTGTCTTTTTTTCAAGATACCTCAAATTTAAATGAAAAATCGGTAAAGAAAAATCTTATGACAACTTTATACCATTCCTTAGTAATAGGAATTTCATCACAACCTTATCATTCATTGAAGTAAAAGGATTGATAGTCTACGAATGTTGATTGCCCTGGGTTACCGGCTCAAAATCCTTTTTTTTTAGAGGACATTTGCAGAAGTGCAACAAAGTAATTTTGGTGAAAAATAGACATTCTAGGCCTCAAAAGTGTCAAATTTAGTTTTTACTGAAAATGGCCAATTTTGATGAGTTATAGTTCATGGAATTTGAGCTTTTCAGTCATGGGCTCAAAATTCATTTTTTACTTACAAGTGCATTGATAGAATTGCCATGAATTGATTTTGGTGGAAAATAAAGCATTCTAAGCCTCAAAGGTGAGCAAACCCAATTTTTGCTAAAAACATTTAGTTTCGATGGATTATAGTCCATGGATTCTAAGCTTCCTATCTTCGACTCAAAATCCATTTTCTTTCTTGAGTGGACATCTAGACAAGTGAGATAAAGTGATTTTGGTGGAAAATTTGGCGTTCTAGGTCTCAAAATTACGCTAATCTAATTTTTGCTAAAAATTGTCAATTTCGATGGACTATAATCTATGGTTTTTAGGCTTCTTGAATCACCAACAAAAAATCCCTCTTTTTCTTGAGAGGATATTTGTGGAAGTACCATAAAGTGATTTTCATGGAAAATTGGGCACTCTAGGCCTCAAAAGTGCAAAAATGCAATTTTTAATAAAAATAGCCAATTTTTGTAGACCATAGTTCATGGATTTTTAGCTTCTCGAGTGACCACCTAAAAGTTCATTTTTTACTAGAGAGTATATATGTACAAGTGCCATAAAATGATTTTGGTTGAAAATTGGTTGTTCTTGACATCAAAAGTGCAGCAATCTAATTTTTGTTTGAAACTACCTATTTTGATGGACTATAATCTATGCATTTTGAGCGTCTCAGATCACAAACTCAAAATCTCACTTTTTCTTAAGAGGAGATCCATAAAATGGCGGTAAAATGATTTTCATGGAAAATTGGGCATTCTAGGCCTGAAAAGTGTGCAAATTTAATTTTTACTAAGTATGGCCAATTACGATGGAGTATAGTCGATGGATTTTGAGCTTCACAAGTCATAGACTCCTATAAATAATCTATCAAGTGATTTCGGCGGAAAATTTTGCATTTAGGCCAAAAATGTGCATGAATGCAATTTTTGCTAAAAATGGCCAATTTCGATGGATTATAGTCCATGGATTTTGAACTTCTCGAGTTGCCAACTCATAATCCATTTTTTACTTGCGATTGTATTCGTAGAAGTTCCATAAGGTGATTTTGTACAAAATTGGGCATTTATAGGTCTCAGAAATGAGAAAATCCAATTTTCCTATGGGTGATTTCAGTGGAGTATAGTTAGTGCTTCGGAGAGAACCGAAGCTGAGTTTTAAAATTATATTTTCTTTTCTAAATCTTTATCTAGCCATGCTCTAAAAAAATGCAAGAATACATATTAGAGTAGTATAGTAGAAATATCTAGCTTTATTCCACAGGAAAATTGGCGATTACTTCTACTCATTCTTTTCCTATTATCTAGCCTAGCCAAACAGGAGAGGTTTTATCTATCTAAAAATATAAGCTGAGCATAACAAGTTTCACAACAAGCATAAAAGAACTAAGATATGCCTTAGGTAATGCTTCATCTTAGGTCTTTTCATGTAACTCGAGAAAATCTTAGTAAATGTTGTGTTGAATTCATAAATTTATATAAATGCCTGTTTCGAGGGTCATTAATGTATAAACACAGGTCAAACAATTGGAATATCCTTTCAAGCCATTAGCAACCTAAATTTTCATTAAGAATAAGAATCCTTTTATTCAAAACCCATGTTCATGAATCATTAACCAAATGACAAAAGGATTTCACCACTCTTATCCCTAGGTAGTTATGAGTAATCCTTTTCAATAGCCCAAATCTATTCATTAAAAAGACCTCTTGATTTATTTTAACAAAATCAAACATAAACCTATATTGTGCTATTGAATTCAAGAGATCAACACCAGTTCAATTGAAGCATAGTGGAGTTATATGAAATTGACCTAAAGATCCACAGACCCAAGCTAAATCAACTACTCCCCCATGGATGCAGCAAAACAATTCAAGAATGTGGGAAAATATGGTTAATTGGATTATTTTAGGAAAATAATGCTATAAATATTGTAGTTATAGAATCAGACTAAATTAGGGAAGTTTGACCCTTAAATTAGGAGATTTTGTTATCAATCTTTTAAGATAGTTGCCTATTTTGTTTTTTAGACAGCTTGTATATAATTGATTCATTGTAAACCCCAAAAATAATATAAAGTATTCTCTTTCAGTTTTTACGTTATGGTATCAGAGTAATTCATCTTGGAGTGCTTCTAATTTTTTGCTTCTGCCTTTTTTTTTTTCCTGTTTCTTCTTCTTCTTCAACCGGCCTTAATTGCTTATCCCTACGACCAACCAACCTTAATTGTTGGTGTTTCTCCTTTGTTTTTCTTCTCCGTAAGTGCTATATAGTTGACCTTTATTGTTGATGTTATTTTCGATTGTTTTGATTCTAATTTATGCCAGGCAACATGTTAGAAATTTCGCTTTCCATTTTATTTAATGTTTTGGATGCAATCTTTTCCACCTCTTGGATCATGGATTTAGGAGCTACCAATCATATGACACACTCATCAAATGTCTTTACCACCTATTCCCCATTACCAAGCAGTAGAAAAATGACCACTATGGCAGGAATTGGAAGTGTCCAAATTAACCCATTGTTAACCTTACAAAATGTCCTTCATGTTCCTAAGGCATCTACCAATCTGATATCTATCCAAAAACTTACTCATGACTTACAATGTAATGTGGTTTCCATCATAATGATTGTATAGTTCTAGAAAAGGGTTTAGGGAAGATGATTGGACATGCTAGACAATGATATGGCCTCTACTTTCTTGAAACAAGTTAACCTACCATCACCAAGGATAGACAATCAGTGTCACTTGTTTCCGAGTCTTTATCATCTAATAAAGAGAAAATTTGGCTCCATCATCGCTGACTCAGACAACCATCATTTAAACTTTTGTTTTCATCTTTGTTTAAAAGTCTAGATGTTGAGTCTTTTCATTGTTAAAAATGAACTTGCCAAACACAAATGCGTACCCTTTCCAGCAAGCAATAAAAGAAGTTCAATTCCTTTTTATTTAATTCATAGTAATGTTTGGGGTCCATCTACTGTTTTTAATATCTCTGAAGCACGATGGTTTGTTTCTTTTATTGCTGATCATACTCGAGTTTACTGCATTTTTCTTCTTAAACAAAAATCTGACGTCGGTATTGTTTTCTTAAATTTTTGTTCCATGATTAAAAATCAGTTTGGATTAACCATCAAGAGAGTTAGGTCTGATAATGCAGGGACTATTTCAATCGAATTTTGAGTCTATATTTTCAGAAAGAAAGGATAATACATGAGTCATCTTGTGTGAATACCTCGCAGCAAAATAGAGTAGCAGAGAGGAAAAATGGTGATCTCTTTGAAAAAACCCAAGCATTGTTATTTTAAAATCATGTACCTAAAACCTTTTGGGGGGAGGCTGCTCTTACAGCAACACATCTCACAAATAGATTGCCATCTAAAGTCTTAGGGTATAAGAGTCCAATAGACGTGTTGTCGACCTTTTACCCTAACCTACATACCACAAATAATCTTGTTCCTAGAGTATTTGGGTATATGTCCTTTGTACATGTTCATAGTCACAATCGAGGGAAATTGGATCCAAGAGCTATAGAGTGTGCATTTGTGGGATATTCATCGACCCAAAAAGGTTACAAGTGTTATCATCCATCTTCCCAAAAATTATTTATTTCTATGGACGTTACCTTCAATGAACATGAATCTTACTTTTTGAACCTTTATCTTCAGGGAAAGAAGTTAGTAAGAGAAGACTAGGGTTTGGGTTTTGACTTGATGTTAGATCTTTTAGTTTCAAACCATCCTACTTCCTCATCCACTAGTAATCATGCCCTGATTCAATCTGAGCTATTTGGATCTATCATAGTCTCCTCTAAACTTATGTCTGATCTTATAACGATAGCTTCTATGTTTGCTCAACCTGAAATTGAATCTATTCCCGAGGATGTTAAATATGGCGAAGGCAAGATGTATGTAAGGAGGAAGATGGTTGCCCCCAAATCTATGCAAGTCTAAGAGTCCGATGAGGTAATGGTTTATGAACCCACATTATGGATTGAAACCAAACTAGAGGTAGAGGGTGAGACCCATAGGGGTAGTACTGACACGCACTTGCCTATTGCATTAAGAAAAGATATGAAAGAGTGCACTAAAAGACCTTTATATCCCCTTGCACATTTCCTATCCTTTAAGTTCCCCATCACACAGAGCCTTCTTAAGTAACCTAGAAACTATTGCCATTCCTTCCAATCTATCCGAAGCTTTGGCAAATGAAAAATGGAAGGAAGTTATGAATGTAGAAATTGAGGCACTAGGAAGGAACAAAACATGGGAGCTTGTCGAGTTATCAGTAAGGAAGAAACCAATGGGATGTAAATGGGTATACACTGTGAAGTATCGAGTTAATGGCTCAGTGGAGAGATACAAGGCAAGGTTGGTAGCCGAAGGTTATACTCAAACATATGGAGTGGACTATCTATAGACTTTTACCCCAGTAGCAAAGTTGAATACTGTTAGAGTCATATTGTCTTTGGTAGCTAACTTTGGATGGGATTTACAACAGTTTGATGTAAAAAATGCTTTCTTGCATGGAGATCTAGAGGAAGATATATATATATATATATATATATATGGAGATCCCACTTGGTTATAAAAAAGGAGTCACTAATCATACAATGTGTAGGTTAAAGAAGGCACTATATGGGCTTAAACAATCTCCTTGAGCATGGTTCGGCAGATTTGCCAAAGTTATGGTGATGTTAGGATATAAGCAAAGTCAAGGAGATCATACACTGTTCGTCAAACACTCATCTTCAAGGGGGAGTCACGGTTCTCTTAGTTTATATGGATGATATAATTGTTATAGGAAGTGATGATGAGGACAGACATTTTTTGAGTGAGTGCTTGCCAAAAGAATTTGAGTTAAGACACTTCGGAAGTTAAAGTATTTTCTCATAATTGAAGTAGCATATTCAAAGAAGGGTATATTTCTCTCTCAATAGAAGTATGTAACTGATCTACTAAAGGAGATGGGTAAAACAGCATGCACACCGGTGAGTAATCCAATAGATCCAAATGTAAAGCTTGGAATAGAAGAGGAAGATGCTATGGTGGACAAAGGAATGTATCAACATTTGGTGGGAAAGCTCATTTATCTATCCCACACATGATCGTCTATAGCTTATGCCGTGAGTGTGATTAGTCAATTCCTGCACAATCCACAAGAGCTTCATCTTTGAGCGGTACATAAAGTGCTGCAATATCTTAAAAGTACATCGAAAAGAGGAATTCTCTTTAGGAGAAGTAAGGACCTAATACTTGAAGCCTACGCAGATGCTGATTGTGCTGGATCATTAATTGATAGAAGATTGACCACTAGATATTGTCGTTTCTTGTTAGGAACCT
Organism: Combretum micranthum; assembly: GCA_024138025.1. NCBI lineage: Eukaryota > Viridiplantae > Streptophyta > Magnoliopsida > Myrtales > Combretaceae > Combretum > Combretum micranthum. The sequence goes on along the minus strand of JAMXBD010000062.1, from coordinate 1,936,878 downwards.
TGTGATGCAGAGGAGGAAGAAGCAAAATGTAGTAGCATGGTCTAATGTAGAGGCCGGATTTAGAGTAATGGCTAAAGGAGTATGTGAGTTACTTTGATTGAAGATCATTCTAGAAGACATGCGAATTAAGTTGAAGGGCTTGATGAGGCTTTATTACGATAATAAGTTGACAATTAGCGTTGCCCACAATCCTGTGCAACATGATTGAACAAAGCACATCGAAATTAACAGAAATATAATCAAGGAGAAATTGGAGAGTGGACTGATCTACATACCTTACGTGTCTACAAATGATCATCTCACTAATGTATTAACTAATGGGTTAAGTGGTCTAGCGTTTGAAATTATTGTATCCAAGCTGGGAATGGAGAATATCTATTTACCAGCTTAAGGGGGAGTGTGGGAAAATATGGTTAATTAGTTTATTTTAGGAAAGTAATGTTGCAAATATTGTAATTATAGAATCAGACTAACTTAGGGAAGTTGGACCCTTAAATTAGGCGATTTTGTTATCAGTCTTCTAAGGTAGGTGCCTATTTTATTTTTTAAACAACTTATATATAATTGATTCATTGTAAACCCTAAAAAATAATATACAATATTCTCTTTTAGTTTTTACGTTGAAGAATTCAAAGAAGTAATTGAAGAACATAATGAGATGGAGCAATAAAATTGTAATCTTTAGTGAATTGAAGCAATAAAGTCCAAAAGCTACTGTGAAATCCACAAAGTTTGCAAAAATCTATAAAACCCTCTTTAAATTATATTTCTATACAAAAGGAATGTTTTCAGATACTTTCTAACATATTTCGTGCTCATTCCCTCCCTAGGGTTTCGTGAAAAGCAAGTATTTATGATACATAAGACGTTGACATGGTGAATTTGATATAACAAACTTGTACAAAATGCCTTGTGCTTGATAGGGGCTAATCATGACTTGAAGAGTTGGCTTAGTTGATGGCCAAAATTGGAGCTATTGTATTTTATCTTGCATCGTGGTTGCCTCATTTTAAACCATGGGTTGCTACAACGAGCACAATCCTTAGGCACACCTTAGGTATTACTCATGATTTTGTTATTTGTGCTCTATTTCTTAGTCAAATCAATTTAACTCCTTATTTTAAGTATAGAAGAGTTGAAAAAAAAATTAAAAAAATAATAATCCATTTTATGGGAATTTCATTAAATATTCAAATAGAATGAGCACAAATCCCCATGATTTGAATAAAGTAAATATAAGTTATCAATAGTCCATAGATTTTGAGTTTCTTGAGTCACTAGCTCAAAATCCATTTTTCTCTTGAATGGAGATCCAAACAAGTGCAATACATTGATTTTAGTAGAAAATTAGGTTTCTAAGTCTGAAAAATGAGCAAATCAAATTTTTGCTAAAAATTGCAAGTTTTTGTAGACTAAGTCTATGGATTTTGACCTTCACTGGTCACCAACTCAAAATCCATTTTGTACTTGCGAGTGCATTTGTAGAAGTGTCATAAAGTGATTTTAGTGGAAAATGACGCATTTAAGGCCTCAAAAGTGAGTAAATCCAATTTTTGCTAAAAATGGCTAATTTCGATTGACTCTAGTCCATTGATTTTGAGATCTTATGTCACCAACTGAAAAACCATTTCTTCTTAAGTGAACATCTGCACAAGTGCCATGAAGTGATTTTTATAGAAAATTGGACATTCTTGGCATTAGAAGTGTAGCAATCCAATTTTTGCTAAAAAATATTGTTTTCAATGAACATTTATAGAAGTGTCATAAAGTGATTTTTCCAAAAAATTGGGAATTTTTACACCTTGAAGTGCTAAATTTAACTTTTGCTAAATATGGCCGATTTTGGTGGATTATACTCTATGGATTTTGATCTTCCCGGGTCATTAACTCAAAATCCATTTTTTTTTTCCTTGCAAGTGCATCTATAGAAGTGTCATAAAGTGATTTTTGAGGAAAATTTGGCATTTCAGACCTCTCAGAGTGACCAAATCCAATTTTTTTCTAAACATAGTAGATTTTGGTGCAATATAGTCTATGGATTTTGAGCTTCCTGAGTCACTGGCTCAAAATCCTTTTTTTTTTTTCTCTTGAGTAGACATCTGTACAAGTGGGAAAAGTAATTTTGGTGGAGAATTGGATGTTCTAGGCCTCAAAAGTATAATAATCTAATTTTTGCTAAAAATTGCTGAATTCGATGGATTATATACAATCCCTGGATATTGACCGTCCCTTGCCGCCAACTTAAAATCCCAAGTTTTCTTGAGAGAACATCCATATAGGTGTCATAAAGTTATTTTGATGGAAAAGTACATGTTCTAGGTCTCAAAAGTGCACAAATTTAATTTTTGTAAAAAAGGTTGATATTAGTAGACTATATAAGTCCATGGATTTTGAGCTTCCTATGTCACTGACTCAAAATTCATTTTTCACTTGCAAGTGCATCTGTAGAAGTGTCATAAAGTGATTTTTATGGAAAATTGGGTGTTCTTGGCTGCAAAAGTGAGCAAATCCAATTTTTGCTAAAAAGGATTAATTTTGATGGATTATCATCCATGGATTTCTAGGTCCCTAGGTCTCCAGCTCAAAATCCATTTTTTTTCCCTTGAGTGGACATCTATACAAGTGAGATTAAGTGATTTTAGGGGAAGATTGTTCATTTTAAGCCTTAAAGGTACAACAATCTTTTTGCTAAAATTTGTTGATTTCAATGGACTATATTTCATGGATTTTCATATTCTCATGTTATAGGTTCAAACCCCTCTTTTCCTTGAGAGGACGTTTACAAAAGTGCATAAAGTAATTTGGTAGAAAATTTGGTGTTCTAAGCATAAAAAAATGCAGCAATCTAATTTTTGCTAATGTCTGTTGATTTTGATGGACTATAGTTCATGGATATTAAGTGTCCCACATTATTGATTGAAAATACCACTATTTTTTTTATAGGATATTCCTACAAGTGTTATAAAGTGACTTTTGTAGAAATTGGGGCATTCTAGGCCTCAAAAGTGTGCAAATTTAATTTTTGCTAAAAATAGCTGATATCGATGGATTATAGTTTATGGATTTTAAGCTTTCTAGGTCATCGACTCAAAATTCATTTTTTACTTGCATGTGTGTCTCAAGAAGTCCAATGAAGTGATGTCTATGGAAAATTCAGCATTCAAGGCCTCAAAGTGTGCAAATTTAATTTTTCCTTAAAACAACCAATTTTAGTGGACTATACTCCAAGCATTTTGAACTTCTTGAATGGCTCAAAATCCATTTTATTCATTAATGGGCATCCATACAAGTGCGAAAATGTGGTTTTAGTGGAAAATCTAGCATTTTAAGCCTCTAAAGTAATGTTCAAAAAAAAAAAGCCTCTAAAGTATAATAATCTAACTTTTTGTGAGAATTATTGATTTCAATGGACTAAAGTCCATAGATTTTAGGTTTCTTAAGTCATCGACTCAAATCCCACTTTTTCTTTAGAGAATATTTTCGTACAAGTGTCATAAAGTGATTTTGGTAGAAAACTAGGTAGTGAAGGCCTAAAAAGTGCATAAATGCAATTTTTCTTAAAAATAGTCAATTTCGGTAGACCATAATCCATAAATTTTGAGCTTCCTATGTCACTAGCTCAAAATCCTATTTTCACTTGAGAGTACACATGAACAAGTGTAATAAAATGATTTTTATGAAAAGTTGGATGTTCTATGCATTAAAAGTGTAGTAATCTAATTTTTGCTTAAAATTGTTTGTTTTGATAGACTATGTCCATGGATTTTGAGCATTCGGAGTTACTCACTCAAAATCCCACTTTTTTTTAAGAGGACATTCATACAAGTGTCATGGAGTGATTTAGTGAAAAATTGGGCATTCTAGGCCTTAAAAGAGCTTAAAGTTAATTTTTGCTAAAAATGGCTGATTTTGATGAGCTACAGTCCATGGATTTTTAGCTTCCGAGGTCACTGGCTCAAAATCCATTTTTTTTATACGAATGCATCTATAGATTTGCCATAAAGTGATTTTAATGGAAAATTAAGTGTTTTAGACCTCAAAAATGAGCAAATCCTACTTTTTCTAGTCCATGAATTTTAAGCATCCCAGGTCACTGTCTCAAAATCCATTTTCCTCTTGGGTAGACGTCCGTACAAATGCAATAAAGTGATTTTGGTGGAAAATTAGACATTATAGACTTCAAAAGTACATCATTCTAATTTTTCCTAACAATGTTGATTTCGATGAACTATAGCTTATGGATTTTTAGCTTCCAATGTCAAAGGCTCAAAATCCTTTTTTTTCTTGATTGGACATTTATACAATTACGATAAAGTTATTTTGGTGGAAAATTCAGCATTTTGACCTCAAAAGTACAACAACCAATTTTTGTTAAAAATTGTTGATTTTGATGTACTATATTCCATGGAATTTGAGCTTCATGGGTAACCAGCTCATAATCCCTCTTTTTCCGAAGAGGACATTCATAATAGTTTCATAAAGTGATTTTGGTAGAAAATTGAGCATTCTATCTATGCAAATGCAATTTTTGCTAAAAACTATTGAATTCAATGGACTATAGTCTAAGTATTTTTAGTGTACCATGCTACGACTCAAAATCTCTCTTTTCATGAGCGAACATTCATACAAGTGTCATAAAGTGATTTTAGAGGAAAATTAATCATTTTAACCTTCAAAAGTGAGAAAAATGCAATCTTTGCTAAAAGATGCCGATTTCAATGGACTATAGTTCAAGGATTTTAAGCATCCCGGTTCAAGAGATTGAAATCTCACTTTTTCTTAAGAGAAAATCCATAAAAATGTCATAAAGTGATTTTGGTGGAAAATTGAGCATTCTAGGCCTCAAAAATGCATAAATTTAGTTTTTGCTACATATGGCTTATTTAGGTAGACTATAGTCCATAAATTTTCAACTTCCTAGATCATTGGCTAAAAATCCATTTTTTACTTGCGAGTACATCAATAGAAGTGCCATGAAGTTATTTGTATAGTAAAATGGGTGCTCTAGGCCTCAAAAGTGAGTAAATAAATTTTTTTCTAAAAATGGTTGATTTCGGCGGTTTATAGTACATAGTTTTTGAGCTTCTCGTGTCATCAACTTAAATCCCACTTTTTCTTGAGAGGACATCTATACAAAGGTTGTAAAGTGATTTTAGTGGAAATTTAGGTGTTCTTGGCTTTAAAGTGCATCACTTTAAATTTTGATAAAAAAAATGGCCGATTTTGGTGGACTATAGTCCATGGATTTTGAGTTTCTCAAGTCGTAAGGTCAAAAGCCATCTTTTTCTTGAGAGGACGTTTGTACAAGTGCTGTAAAGTAATTTTGGTAGAAATTAGGTGTTCTAGGCATCAAAAGTGTAGTAATCTAACTTTTACTAAAAGCTGCATATTTTAATGGGCTATAGTCCATGGATTGAGCATCCCGGGTCACCGGCTCAAAATCCCATTTTTTCTTGTGAGGACATCCGTACAAGTGTCATAAAGTGATTTTAGTGGAAAATTGAGCATTCTAAGACTCAAAACTACACAAAGTGAATTCTTGCTAAAGTCCATGGATTTTCAACTTCCTAGGTCATTAACTAAAAATCCATTTTTTACATATGAGTACATTTGTCGGAGTGCCATGAACTAATTTTGCTAGGAAAATTGGGCATTTTAGGCCTCAAAAGTGAGCAAGTCTAATTTTTGCTAAAAATAGCCAATTTTGGTGGACTGAAAGTCCATGGATTATGAGCTTCCCATGTCATTGACTCAAAATCCATTTTTTTCTTGAGTGGACATTCGTACAAGTGCAATTAAATGATTTTGGTTTAAAATTGGGCATTTTAAGCCTCATAAGTACATTACTCTAATTTTTTTTTTTTATATAAACTATGAATTTAAATGGACTATATAGTCATGGATTTTTAGCTTCCTTGGTCAAAGGTTCAAAATGCATTTTTTTTTTTTTTTAACTTAAGTTGACATCAGTACAAGTGCTATAAAGTGATTTTAGATAAAAGTTAGGTATTTTGGGCCTCTAAAGTATAACAATCTAATTTTTGCTAAAATTTGCGATTTTAATTGACTATTGTCCATAGATTTTCAACTTTCAAAGTCCCCGAATCAAACTCCCCCATCCTCTTTAGAGGACATCTGTACAAGTGCCATAAAGTGATTTTGGTTAAAAATTGGGTCAAGGAGTCAAAAGTGCACAAATCCAATTTTTGCTAAAAATGGCTAATTTCAGTGGACTATATATAGTCCATGGATTTTGAACATCTCAAGACAATAGCTCAAAATCCATCTCTTACTTGAGAGTACGTCAATACAAGTGTTATAAAGTGATTTTGGTGGATAATTGGACATTCTAGGCACCAAAAGTGCACAAATCTAATTTTAATGAGAAATGACCATTTTAGTGGACTATAGTCCACAAATTTTGATCTTGTCGAGGTCATTGGCTCAAAATCCATTTTTTTTAGAGTACATCTGTATAAGTGTCATGAAGAGATTTTGGTGGAAAATAGGGCGTTCTAGTCCTCAAAGGTGCAATGACCTAATTTTTGCTAAAAAATTCTTATTTTGATGGACATATTCCATAGATTTTGAGCTTCTGGGATAATTGGCTCAAAATCCATGTGTTTCTTTAGAGGATACCCATACAAGTGCCAAAACGTGATTTTGATGGAAAATATGGAGTTTTGGACCTCAAAAGTGTGCATATCCATTTTTTGCTAAAATGGTCAATTTTTGTGGAATACTATAGTCCATGGATTTTGAGTTTCTCAAGTTACTCACTCAAAATCAGTTTTTCACTTTAGAGTACATTTGTACATGTGTTATAAAGTGATTTTGGTGTAAAATTAATCAATCTAATTCTCAAAATTGCAACAATCTAATTTTTGTTAAAAAAATGTTGATTTTGATAAGCTACTCCATGGATTTTGAGTGTCTAAAGTTATTAACTCAAATTCATCAGCTTTTGGTTTTCTAAGATTCAAAAGTGAACCAATTTAATTTTTTACTTAAAGTTACATATTTCAATGGACTATAGTCCATCGATTTTGAGCTTCTCAGGTCACCAGCTCAAAATCCATTTTATTATTGAGCGAACATCCTTATAAGTGCAATAAAGTAATTTTAGTGGAAAACTGGGTCTTCTTGGCCACAAAGGTGTAGCAATACACTTTTTGTGAAAAACTATCGATTTCAATGGATCATAGTCCATGGATTTTAAGCCTCTAGTGTTAATGGCACAAAAGGCCTCTTTTTCTTGTGAAGACATCCATATAAGTTCCATAGAGTGATTTTAGTGGAAATTTGGTCGTTCTAAGCCTTAAAAGTGCACAAATTTATTTTTTGCTAAAATAAGCCAATTTCGATGGAGTATAATTTATGGATTTTGAGCTTCTCAGGTCATCAACTTAAAATCCTTTTTTTTTCTTGAGAGTACATTCCGTATATATGCCATAAAGTGATATTGGTGGAAAATTAGGCATTATAGGCTAGAAAAGTGCAGCAATCTAGTTTTTGCTAAAAATTATTAATTTCAGTGGACATTAGTTCATGGATATTAAAGGTCTCAAGTCATCAGCTCAAAATCCACATTTTCTTGATAGCACATTTATACAAGTGCAATAAAGTGATTTTGGTGAAAAACTAGGCATTATAGGCTTGATAAGTGTGTAGATCCACTTTTTTGCTAAAAATGGTTGATTTTGGTGAAGAATAATTTATGTATTTTTAGCTTAACGGGTCCTTGGCCCATGGTCTATTTTATAATTAAGAGTACATATGCACAAGTGTAATAAAGTGATTTTTGTGAAAAATTGGGAGGTATAGGCATCAAAAGTGTATCTATCAAGTTTTTGCTAAAAACTACACATTTCGATGGTCTATAGTCTGTGGATTTTGACCATCCTGAGACACCAGCTTAAAATCTTGCTTTTTCTTTTGAGAACATTCATGCAAGTGCCATAAAGTGATTTTGGTGGAAAACTAAGCCCAATGACCAATTTCAATGAACTATAGTCCTTGGACTTTGATCTTTCTAAGTCTTCGGCTCAAAATTTGTTTATTACTTAAGAGTACATCTTTACAAATTTGGCATTCTAGGCCTCAAAAGTGCAGCAATCTAGTTTTTGCTAAAAACTGCCGGTTTAGATAGACTATATAGTCCATGGATTTTGAGCGTCTTTGGTCATCGGCTCCAAATCCCTTTTTTTGCTTGAGAAGTCATCTATACAAGTGTTATATTGTAATTTTGGTAGAGAATTGGGAATTTTGTGGCTCAAAAATGTGCAAATTCAATTTTTGGTAAAAATGACCTATTTCAGTGGATTATAGTTTGTGGATTTTGAGCTTCCTAGGTCACTAGGTCAAAAGTCATTTTTTACTTAATAGTATACCAATAAAGTGTCACAAATTGATTTTGGTGCAAAACTAGGCGTTCAAGGCCTCAAAAGTGCAATGATATAGTTTTTGCTAAAAACTTGTCGATGAGCTTCTCGGGTTACTAGCTCAAAATTCCTCTTTTTCTTAAAAGGACATTCATTCAAGTGTCATAAAGTGATTTTAGTGGAAAATTGGGTGTTCTAGGCTACAAAATTTCACAAATTTCAATATTTGCTAAAAGTTACCAATTTTAATGGACTATAGTCCTTCAATTACTAGCTTCCAAGGTCATCAGCTCAAAATTCGTTTTTTACTTGCAAGTATATCTACATAAGTGTCATAAAGTGATTTTGATGGAAAATTAAGCGCTCTAGGTGTCAAACGTGCAGCTATATAGTTTTGCTAAAAACTATCGATTTCAATTGACATAGTACATGGAGTTTAAGTGTCGTAGGTCACCAGCTCAAAATCTCTCTTTTTCTTAAGAGGAAATCTATATAGGTACCATAACATAATTTTGGTGGAAAATTAGGCGTGTGAGGCTGAAAATTTTTGTTTAACTTTAATTTTTACTAAAAATGACTAATTTCGATGGGCTCAAAGTTTATTTTTTACTTGTGAGTACATCTATACAAGTTCCATAAAGTGGTTTAAGTGGAAAATTGGACATTCTATGCCTTAAAAATTCTCTAATCTAATTTTTGGTAAAAAGTGTCGATTTTCAATAGACTATGTCCATGGATTTTGAGCATCCCTATAACTAGCTCAAAATCCCTCCTTTTGTTAAGAGGATATTTGTACAAGTTCCAAGCAATAATTTAGGTGTAAAATTGCTCATTCTAGTCCTCAAAAATACCCAAATCCAATTTTTGCTAAACATGGCCAATTTCAATAGATGCTCCATGAATTTTGAGATTCTTGGTCACCAGCTTAAAATCTATTTTTAATCTATGAGCACATCTATATAAGTGTTATGAAGTGATTTTAGTGGAAAATTGAGTATTCTAGGCCCCAAAAGTACAATAATCTAATTTTTGCCAAAAACTTCGATTTCAATGGACTATAGTTCGTAAGTTTTGAGCTTCCTAGATCCCATGCTCAAAACCCCTCTTTTCTTGAGAGAATGCCCATACAAGTGTCTTAGAGTAATTTTAGTCTAAAATTGGGCATGCAACGCCTCAAAAGTGTGTAAATCCAACTTTTGCTAAAAATGATAGATTTTAGTGGTCTACAATCTAGGGATTTTGAGCATCACAAATCATTGACTCAAAATCTATTTTTTACTTGGGAGTATATATATACAGGTGCCATAAAGTGACTTTTGTGGAAAATTGGGCTTTCTAGGCATCAAAAGTTCAGTACTCTAGTTTTTGCTATAAACTACTGATTTAAATTGACTATAGTCTATGGATTTGAGTGCCTCGGGTTACTTCCTCAAAATCTCACTTTTTCTTGAGAGGATATCCACACAAGTGTCATATTTTTCACTAAAAAACTGGTATTTTGATGGACTATATATAATCCATGGATTTTTAGATTCCTAGGTCACTAATAAAAAAATCCCTATTTTTCTTGGGAGGGCATTTGTACAAGTGCCACAAAGTGATTTTGATGCAAAATTAGGCACTTTTGGCCTTAAAAGTGCGCAAATCAATTTTTTACTAAAAATTGTTGATTTTGATGGACTATAGTCCATGGGTTTTGAGGCTCTTGTGTTGTCGACTCAAAATCCATTTTTTACTTGAGAGTACATCTATATAAGTGTTGTAAAGTGATTTTGATAGAAAATTGGGTGTTCTAGGCATAAAAAGTGCGTCATTCTTGTTTTTGCTAAAATATGTCGATTTTGATGGATGAGTCCATGATTTTGATCATTTCAAGTCCCTGGTTCAAAATCCCTCTTTTCCTTGAGAAGGTATTCGTACGAGTGCCATAAAGTGATTTTGGCAAAAACTTACGCGTTATAAGCTTTAAAAGTACACAAATTAAATTTTTACTAAAAATAATAGATTTCGGTGAATTATAATTATCAAATTTCAAGCTTCTTGAGTCATCACCTCAAAATCCATTTTTTACTTGAGAGTATATTTGTAAAAGTGCCATAAAGTGTTTTGGGCTTAAAATTGGGCATTCTAAGCCTCAAAGGTGGAGCAACCTAATTTGTGCTAAAAGTTGTTTATTTTGATGGACAAAGGCCTATAGATTTTGAGCTACCTAAGTCACTGGCTCAAAATCCCTCTTTTTATTTAGAGGACATACTTATAAGTTGCATAAAGTGATCTTGATGGAAAATAAGGTTTTATGCCTCAAAAGTGAACAAATCTAATTTTTGCAAAAATTGCCAATTTTGGTATATTAAAGTTCATGGAATTTGAGCTTCATAAATCACTAGCTTGAAATTGTTTTTTACCTGTGAGTACATCTATATTAGTTTCAAAAAGTAATTTTCTTGGAAAATTGGCCATTTTAAGCCTCAAAAGTGCAGCAATCAAGTTTTTTCTAACACTTGCCGATTTCAATGGACTATAGTCCATGGATTTTGATCACCCCTTGTCACTTGCTCAAAATCCCACCTTTCCATGAGAAGACATTCATACAAGTGCTATAAAGTGATTTTGATGGAAAAATTGGACGTTCTAGGCTTCAAAAGTGCGCAAATTTAATTTTTACTGATAATGATCAATTTTAGCCATTTACCATACAAAAATGGATTTGTTGCCTTTTTGAGAACAAAAGGGTGCATTTTTCCACTAAAATCACTTATTGTCACTTGTGCAAATATGCACTCAAGAAAAATAGTGGTTTTAACTAGCTAACGTCGAATGCTCAAAATCCATGGTGCATAGTGCACAAAAGTAGACTATTTTTAAAACTAGATTGCCTTTTAATGCTTAGAGCGTGCAATTTTACACTAAAATCACTTCAAAACACTTGTACAAATTTCTTCTTACAAAAAATAGGGATTTTAATCAGATGACCATTAAAGTTTAAAATCAGTTGCCCACAGTCTACCTAAATTGGCCATTTTATCCAAAATTTAGATTTCTTGACTTTTCAAGGATGTAAAGGTGCAATTTTCAACCAAAATAACTTAATGGCACTTTTACATATGTCCTCTCGTGAAAAGTGGGGATTCTAAACAATGACACAGAACGCTTATAACTTTTGGACTATAGAGCACCAAAATTGGCTATTTTTAGCAAAAATTAGATTTCTTATATCCAAAGAGGGCTTAAGTTTCAACCAAAATCACTTAATGACACATGGTATGAATGTTTTCTGAAATAGGGATTTTCACCAGGTGACTCTAAAAGCTCAATATCCATGGCCCACAAAATACTAAAATCGAGCATTTTATGGAAAAAATTGGATTTATTGAGTTTTTAAGGTCAATATGGTGAAATTTTGAACCAATATCACATAATAGCACCTGTATTGATCTCCTCTCAAGAAAGTAAGGATTTTAATTGGATGACCCTTGAAGCTCAAAACCCATGGACTATATCCCACAAAAATTGGCCATTTTCATTAAAAATTGGATCTCTTGCCTTTTAAGGCACCAGTACAGATGTCCTCTTAAGAATAATGGGGAATTTCTAATCGGATTACATTGGAAGCTAAAAATTCATTGGCTGTAGTCCATTAAAATTGGTCATTTTAAGAAAAATTTGGATTTCATGACTTTTTGTGGCTAACAATGTGCAATTTTCAAACAAAATCACTTGATGGTACTTGTCTAGATGTCCTTTCTTTGAAAATGATGATTTTAACCCTACAAACTTTGGATGCTCAAAATTCATGGACTATGCTAAAATAGATCACTTTCAACAAAAATTTAGATATGTTGCATTTTTAAGGCCGAAAAAGTGCAATTTCAAACCAAAATCACTCAATCGCACCTCTTTAAATGTCTTTGTAAGAAACTAGGTGACCCTTAAAGCTCAAAATTCATGATTTATAGTCCACTAAAATCACCCATTTTCAATAAAAACTAGATTTACTGCTTTATAAGGCCCAGAGCATGCAATTTTATTCTAAAATCACTTAATGACACCTATACAAATGTCTTCTCATGAAATATTGGGATCTTAACTAGGTGACCCCAGAAGCATGAAATCCGTTGCCTACCATCATCTAAAATTGACCATTTTATGCAGAAATGGATTTGTTGCCTTTTTAAGATTGAGAGGATGTAACTTTTAACCAAAATCTCTTAATGGCACTCATACAGATGTCCTCTCAAAAAAATTAAGGATTTTAATTGAGTAGCCATAGAAGTTCAAAATCTATGACCTATTGATAAGTGTCGAAAGACCCTTATTTCTAGCACTCATTGTATATAATATATATATATATATATATTATGTGAATTTATCAAGGAAATGATGTCTAATTGCTTAAAGAAGACATGCAAATGATTTAAGGATAATACGAGAAAAAACGAGGTGAAATTTGGGAAAGTATAGAAAATGGTGGTTTTCATGTATGCACAACCTTAGCATGACCAAGTAGATAATAGCGTTGGAGGGCAAAAAGTGACCAAAATACATCTTGAAGTGTGCCCCAACTGCTACATAAGTTTCAGAGTATACAACCCCGAGCAAGGCTGTGCAAACCTTTGATTGTCGAAATTTCACCTTGTTTTGGAGTGCACGGCCCCAAGCATGGCCGTATAGAAGCCCATGCAAACCACCCATGTTTCCAAAACTATAAATACCTACCTTATTTCGTAATAAAGGGATGTATTATCATTCTTAGTCATTCTAAAAACCTTAGGAGAGTAGATTTATGAGCTTCAAGAGGAGAAGTGTAATGACATCATTAGAGGTCACAAAACATCTATAAGGGCTTTATCTTTTACATCATGTTCATTGTCTACTCTACTAGATTGTGTGCTGTGATTGTAAATTACATGGAAAAGTAGATTTCTTTACCCTAAGTTTGGTGAAACCTTAGACCCAAGACTTAGTATCTATTCATGTATATCAATTGTCTTGTAATTAATCTATGTGCACAAATCAATTACATGTATGATTCTTGTTAGAAAAAAAGAGGTTTCATCTAATAAGATAGATTTTCATGAATAGCAAGATTGTTTTACCTAGAGGTAGGGAAACTTCGATTTTCTACACAGAGATTAAATCTTTATTTGGGAATTATGAATGTTAATGAAATCTTATATGGCGTTAGTGAGGGACAGATCTCCTCTATCTCATGTAGAGTTAGGAATTAATTAACTTGAGAGAGTAATTAGTTTAATTGAGAATTCCTGCAGTGCAACACGTACACAATTCATTAATCAATCAAATATCGTAAGAAAATTAAGGTTTAAGGTGGATTAAGATGAATGGTATGTTTTATGATTGAATACTTCTTGAGAAAGCACTCACATTTAACTGTAGGGTTTTCTAAAGTAGATTAATTTGTAGTTTAAACCATTAATCTCATATCAAGATCTAGGCTAGATAGTAGAGAATAGGTAATACTAGTACTTGTTTTCAAGATCCCTATGAACGATACCCATTTTAATTATATACTAGTACTACTCTAGGTAAACACACTTTCCTATGCTCAATCATAGGATTTAACATAGGTTTATAAATTTTATAATTTGATACGATCAGTGAGAGCATATCACTTATAGCCTATTGAAAAATCGACTATTTTTATCAAAAGTTGGATTTGATACCTTTTAAGGCGAAGATCATAGAATTTCATACGAAAATCACTTAATGGACCATGTATAAATGTCTTCTTAAGAAAAATAAGGATATTAACTAGGAGATTGTAAAAACTCAAAATTCATGGCATATAATCTACTGAAATCGGCCATTTAAAAAAAATCAATTCGTTTACTTTTTGATGCCAAGAGCACACAATTGCCCACTAAACGCACTTAATGCAATCGATACAGATGTGCTCTCAAGAAAAATAGTTATTTTAATTATGTGACCACAAAAGCTTAAAATGCATGGCCTATAGTCCACCAAAACCAGCAATTTTATCAAAAACTAGACTTGATACCTTTTAAGGCCCAGAGTGCGCAATTTTACTCCAAAATCACTTAGTGGCACACTGGCACCTATACCAATGTCTTCTAAAGGAAAATAGAGATTTTAATCAGGTAGCCATAAGAGCTCAAAATGCATGACTGAAAATATACTGAAAGTGCTACTTTTATGGAAAAATTGGATTTCTTGCCTTTTTAAGGTCAAAAGGGTGAAAGTATCGACCAAAATCACTTAATGGAACCTACAAAGATATCTTCTCGAGAGAAAAAGGAATTTTAACTTGGTGATCCCAGAAAGTTCAAAATCCATAAATATATAGAGTCCACTGAAATCAACCATTTTAAGTATAAATTGGATTTTTAACTTTTGAGGTTGGGAGGTTGCAAATTTCAATAAAAATTATGTAATGACACCTATACAAATGTCCTCTAAGAAAAATGGGGATCTTAATTGGATGACCCTAGCAGCTCAAAAATTGTGGCCTACAATTCACCAAAATATGCCATTTTCAGTAAAAAAACTGGATTTGTTGCCTTTTAAGGCCCAAAGCACACAATTTTACTCCAAAATCACTTAATGGCACATGTACGAATGTTGATAAATGTGAATTAATCTTTAATTATGAAGGGTATTTGTTTTATGTTTCATACATTTTTTAAGTTAATTATAAGATTTCACACTTGATTTGATTAAATTTTGATTTCGAGAGTTTGAAAGGGTATTTGAGTTTTAGAAGAGGATTTAATCAAGTTTGATCAAATTTGAAGAAGAAAATGGAGAATTGACAAAAATATAAGAAGAGCACGGGCTCGTGTATTTCCTGTGCTTTCCCTGTGTACTCAGTATGAAAGATCCATGATTAAGGGAAGAAGTCATGTGCATTGTATTATAGATTAGAGAAGACCACGACAAGTTAGAACATTCCATGTTTATCCAAATGTTTTGTTAAGAATTGTTGAAGGAAAAGATCATAGAGGTCCACATTTGGATACTAGTAGCCGTGTATCGATCGTGTTCTTATTTATTTGAAGAGCCCTTAAGATGTTAGAGAGAAATACTTTAGGATAGGAGTGGTCGTATGCTGTCCATATTTTATAGATATTATGCAAATCTTATCCAATTTTGATCTTTCTTATTTGTTAATATCTAAGATTACAAGATTTGATAGGACTCTTGTGTATATAAATAGATTCTTAGAGAGAGAAAATAGATACTTTTCATAATTTTACTTTCTAGAGTTTTTAGAGAGAGATAGAGCTAGTCAAGAAGGGTTTCTTAGAGAGAGAAGATTGCAAGATCATATCTTTTTAAGTGGTTTTCATTATTTATTCTTATGTTCTTGTTAATTTCTATTGCATTTATTGAGTGTATGATGAAAGAGTAGAGAAAGTAGTCTGGATATTAAGAACCCTATGAATTGCTATGTAATTTGGGATTAATTGTTTATTCAATGAAATTGTTAGTTGTCTTAATTTTGATTATGTTTTCTTAATTGTTTCTTGAGTTAATAATTCTAAAGTATTAATTCTTAATAGATTTTATATCAGGTAATACAAAGAATACTTTTATAAACAGATCTAGCATAATAGAGAGATTTGATTCCAACCCTAAGTATATAATGACATAAATCTTCCGTATTAAATTAAATTGTGTTTAGTCTAATAAGAAATTCATAGATCGTTGATAAAATTCTTGGATTAATATTAGTTAGGAAGAAATTTCAACAAATAGATGTATGAATTAGGAATCCGTAATCTTTAAAGAGATATCAATTTATTATAGGAATTATGTGGATTAAGAAAAGTAATAAACGACATTGAATTATATTTAGAGTACAGGCATACTTAATATCTAGATAATTTAAATGATCTTGTGATTGATATTTAATTAAATTGACTTGTGATTGTGATTTGAATTAATAACTAGATTAAAGTTGTTAGTAGAATTGGTAATTAATTATATTGGGTTAATTATTAGGTTAGATAGTAGAGAAAGAATTAATTACTTGTACTTTAAGATCCACGTGGGGATGATACATGTACTTAAATTGTTATACTATAATTCAATAGGTATATTTGCTTAAAAATTGATCGTAAGGTAGTTTTTTTTTTTCTTTTGGGCTTGATCATAGGTTAATTTATTATTACAAATTTTGATAGGCGATTACAATCATATCAAATGACTTCTAAAAAAAAGAGAGATTTTAACCATGTGACCTTAGAAACTCAAAATCAATGGATTATAGTCCACCAAAATCACCCATTTTCAGCAAAAACTGGAGATTTCAAGAAAAATGGAGATTTCAATCGGGTAACCCTAGAAGCTTAAAATCAATGGACTATAAAGCACTTAAAAAAGCCATCTCCAATAAAAACTAGATTTATTAAGTTTTTTATGCCTAAAGCATGCAATTTTCTACCAAAATCACTTAAAGACACCTGTATGACATGTCTTCTCAAGAAAAAAAAAAGTAAGGATTTTAACCAAGTGACTTGGGAAGCTCATGATCTATACCCTTCTTTTTGGCTAAAATGTTCTATAACCTAAAATCCACCAAAATCTTAAAGGCCCTTATACAAATGTTTTCTAAAAAAAATAGGCATTTTAATTAGGGGACCTTGTAAGCTCAAAATCTATAGTTTATAGTCCACCGAGAGCGGCTATTTTAAGCACAAACTAGATTTATTGCCTTTTTAAAGTCTAAAGTCTGTAATTTTCCACCAAAATTACTTAATAGCACATGTTTGAATGTGCTTTCAATGAAAATGAGAATTTTAACGAGGTGACCCTGGAAGCTTAAAATCCATGGCCTATGATCCACTGAAACCGACCGTTTTAGGCAAAAACTGGATTTGTTGCCTTTTAAGGCCTAGAGTACACAATTTTATAAAATCACACAATGACACTTATATGAATGTCTTCTTAAGAAAAATAAGAATTTTTATTTGATGACCCCATAAGCTCAAAATCCTGGTCTATAGTCCACTAAAATCAACCGTTTTCAACAAAAACTAGGTTTGCTAACTTTTTTATGTCTGCATCGTGCAATTTTCTACCAAAGCCACTCAATGGCACCTTACGGATGCGTTCTTAAGAAAAATGCGGATTTTAACTGGTTGACCTCAAATGCTCAAAATCCATTGCTGGTAATCTATCAAATCAGCCATTTATAGCAAAAATTGGATTTGTAGCCTTTTTATGGCCTAGAGCGCACAATTTTGCATCAAAATAACTTAATGGTACATGTATGAATGTATTCTCAAGAAAAATAAAGACTTTAACCAAGTAACCCAAAAGCTTAAAATCCATACCCTATTATCCATCAAAATCGACTATTTTCACCAAAAACTAGGTTTGTCGATTTTTTTTATGCATAGAGTGCAATTCACCTCTAAAATAACTTAATGGTACCTATACAAATATCCTCTCTTGAAAAGTAAGGATTATAATTGGCATCCTAAAAGCTCAAAATTTTTGGCCTTTGGTTTACCGAAATCGGCTATTTTAAGCAAATTTTTTATTGGTTGACTTTTTGAGGACTAAAGATGCATCTCCCTACCAAAAACGCCTATTTTGAAATCGAATTTTGGAATTTGGCCTGATGAGTGATCATATATCCAGAAACAATACGCATGCTAGTTGTAGGGGTACTATATGTACATCATATATGTGGTAAATCGTCGAAATGTTTTGGCTTTTTCTAACCTCGTTCATTTTTAAGAAACCACGTAAAAGTCATACTTATAAAAGGTATACTTCTGTTATGAATGGCCATTTATAATAAGATAAACGAGTTATTGAAGTCAACTAATCCTAAAACAGAGGTTATGATGCCGTAATGTACAATTTAAAGTCGGATTTGGAACTTGGGTTTAATGTAGGGCTATTGTGAACCAAGTCCAGATTCGTAGCGGAATACATTGATTTGGCTCTCAAGTTAGACTTATTAGAATTTTCATCAAATCATCTTATAAATCTGTTTCGACAATTTTTTTCACCTGGTAGCTCATTGTTCCTTATTATATACTCTTATAAGAGAAAGAAGCAAGTTAATTACTTTCTATCTTTCCTTTTTTTTCCTTTTTTTTTTTTTTTTTTGCCTTAAATCAATCGAAATTTCAATTTCAAGACCCCGTAAGCTTGCCATGTTGAGCCGTGCACGGTCGTCAACGTGCAAAAAGAGAGGTCGCAATGTAGACCTAAGGAACAAGCGAAGTTGGTCAAATCTAGTGTTATCAAAAACTTAAAAGCCGACCTTTATGAGATGGGATTGAGGTTCCACACTAGACACTTCCTGCATTTAATCCGACGATTTAGCATCGATCTTCTACGGCAAGATCAAGTGTTTTAGTTAAACATCGGCACGGTTTCATAATCGAACCGAAGCAGAACTGTTGGTTTCAAGTCTTGAAAATGAATAACCAAAACTAAAACAAGAATCGAAACCATCTCCCATGATTCCAATACATTTCCATGAAACCAACGGTTCTTGACTCTAGTTTTGAAACCACAAAACCCCTTTTTTTTCTAAGTAAAAAAAAAAAAAATTAATTTTTAATAAAATAAACTTTAAACTCAAAATAATTATTAAGTCTACAAATTAAAATTATTTAACCAAGATAAAATTCATTTGGCCTACACATTAATTTATATACAGACACAATCGATATCAATTGTATTTAGTAATATAAGATTGTAAAATACACTAAAAGATTAAAAAAAATACTACAATTCACAAATCGATGTAATTAAGAAAATGAATTTGCTTTTAGGAGAAATATATATAAATTAAATTATATGACTATAAATTATATTTATTTATGTTGTCAATAGTAACACATCAAATATTATAAATAAGTTATAAATTTTATTATTCATATAAAAAGGTGCAAATATTAATAATAATATATTTAATACAATTTTTAAAATTTTATCCTCTAATTTTCTCTTCTTTTTTTTCAATGAAACTAGCTTAAACCACCAACTCTACCCGGCTAGACCATAAAACCACCTCAGAAGTGAAAAGCCAACAGTTCCATAACCGATTCTAAAACTAACCAACGGGTCTTGGTTTTGGAATTGCCAATGAAAGTTCTGCTTCCGTTCCCAATTTAAAACCCATCCGTATCTATGTCTAGTTTTAGTTGCAAAAAGAAATATTTTGCAATCTACTAGTAAATGTGTTTGAATTGTATAATTTTCATCTGTGTAATATGTATTTTCTAACAAATAGACTATTTGAAAACAACAAATATAAGATATCAAAATGACCTAAATATGACAAACCAAACAGATCCTGTCTCCATTGCAACAAATAAATCTCTGTTCCTTCACAAGCAAACAAATTTCGTTATGCAGCAATCATATATATAAATAATATCTTAAATTATCAGAATCTGGCTTACACCAGTTCAAAACGGAAGAATCCTGGTCAATATCAAAGTAACACTATATTTCAGCATCATTAAACCCACAAACATGACAAGAAGACCAAGCCAACAACCAGCAACAAAAAGTCAAGCCACTGGGAGAAAAATTTGATACTATAAAGTGGACATAAAGTATGTGAATTAAGTCCCCCCTCCTAAGGGGGGAAACTGCAGCAATTTATATGCTTAATAGATGAACACTCGAGTTAGAAAAATAGAAAGTGCAATTTCAACAGACCACAACATAAATCTGAGTACAAATAGCTATACAAAAAGTATGAGCTGACTACATAAGCATCAGAATAGAAGATTAAAATTATAGGTTGATACTCCAGCAAAGGCTTGGCATGACAACACGTCATCAATGTCCTCATCCTCATTTTCCACTGTTATAAGATAGGAGAACATTAAGGACAAAAGGAGAGTAAAATTTAAGAAAATTCAAGAGTAGAGAGAGAACATTCACTTACGTGTTCATCATGAGTGTTATATTATCCCCTTTTAGCAAGATCCTCCCTGTTGAAAATACCAAGCTTAGATTGCAAGCCAAGGGAAATCAAAAAGCTGGCCAAGTTACACAAGCACATAATGAAAATGAGCAGACCTAGAGATTTTCTTGTCTTCTTCTTGATGCTGACTTCCTCAGCATCTTCCAAAACCAGATTCATGTACTCATCAAAGCCCTATCAGCAAAATATTAAATAAAAACATTAATGCACCACATATGGAAGACAATGAAGAATCAATATCAATAATGCAGCCTTTAATGCTCTGTCAACCTAGCAATCATCAAAAGATGACAAATTAGGAAGCAGTAAAATCCAGACTTCGGTACATGGATTACTCTAGATAAAGAACTAAGGGTGATATTTCTTGATTTATTCAAAATGTCGATAAGATTTCCAGTAACAAAACACAAGCATTTCTTGGATTCATCTCGAAAAAAGGTGTTTCTGGGACCATGGCCGAATGATCAATAGATTCAAGACCACAAAACAATTACTTTGTGAATGTTTCCTATCAGTTATTTACATTACAAAACAGATTTAAAATAATAGAAACAATTCTATCACTTTTTGTTTGCATGTTGTCATCATATTAAATCAAAGCAAATCCTTTTTTCCTGCAAATTTTACCAACCCAAAATAGTTCTACAAAATTACATTCCAGGATAAGTATATCAAGGTAACCATTACAATTTTAACAAGTTACGTATTTTGGCTTCCCATTATCACTTCACAAAAACATACTATGCACCTATCTCAGGTAAAACATAACTAAAGTAATCTAGATTTCTCATTATTTAAACCATATGAAACATTAAAGAACCTAGCCACAGGCGTAAAGTATCATGCAATTTATCCATAGAGAATCTGAAGAAAAGAATTTATACTTAATACTAAAAGAAGCTCCATTATCATATGAACGCTCAAGCGATGTCATCATTTTCATGGCCAGCAGTTGTATGATCCATAGTTGCATCCTAAAATAAACTAATAATGACATAACAGAAGGAAACCTTTGTCAAATCTTTCAAATCAGGATTTGCCAATTGCCAATGACCTTTTACTATAAAATTGAAAAACTTGATTTGACAAGACACTTCCAACAATACACTAAAAAATATATTGCATAGAACACTTTTTATCAACATATGAGTCTTAGAAAAGACAGATTATTTTTCTTTGTGACCAAAAGCAAAACAATAGAAATCAGTAATGTGATCATTTAAAATTTAAAAAAAAAAAGAAAAGGCAAAAAAAAGTAAGTCATCAAATATATTCCTACACATCAAGCAATGGAAAAATTCATTGCTCAAACAAAATTAAATTTGCCAACTTCTGTTTCTGAGAATTAAATAGCAGAACTTCATGTCTCCTAATTTTAGCAAAGGTCCCAAAAGAAATTAGATCCAATAATGACTTAATGATAAAATTACAGTGATCAAAAGATTTTAGAAAATAATTAATTAAACCTACCCTATTATCAAAATGATCCTATCACAAAGCAGTCTCGATTCAACCTCAAAATTTTAGGCTCATTCCTTAACTCATAAAATCATATAATTTCCATTTTTTCTTTCTGGGTAAGCTGAGAAAATAGCACACTTTGAGCTCTATCAGTATATTTCAGCTGTATGAAATAACCAATTAACAGGGGCAGAACTGTCACAATTAGCATAAGGAAACCCTAAAACTCCTAATCCCTAAAATGACTAATTTTCATGATAGTTTATGCTAAAATTACTAAATGTACAGCTCCATGTACAAAAAGAAAAACAAAGGTTTCAAGTTTCCAATAACATGTGGAGCATACCAAATTCAACGTAAACTACAAAATGATGCAGACTTTACAGAACATTCCTCTATGAAATAACAATTAACAAGGGCAGAAAGTTACGATTAACAAAAGGAAACCCTAAAATGACTAATTTTCATGATAGATTGATAGTTCACGCTAAAATTACTAAATGTACAGCTCCATATACAAAAAGAAAAACAAAGGTTTCAAGTTTCGAGTCTGTCAGAACATATGATAACATTTGGTGCATACCAAATACAACGTAAACTACACAAAGATGACGACTTTACAGAACATTACTCAACAGTACTAAAATTACTTACTATAATACGTCCTTCGATCCTTAGATCCTTCTGTTCGAAAAGCCAAATCTGGATACGCGCTTTCTGTATTTCCAAAAATACGAAAAGAAGAGCTTCATCAAATTAATCAACTTCACTCCATTTGTAGCCAAAGGAACGAAAAGGAACAGCAATGAGATATACTTACACTTTGAAGAAACCTGAAGATCAGATTCTGCAAGAAAAGAAGGAAAAATAATCCAAAGAATGATTACATGGACAAAACGCGGTCAAGACAAAGTAAGTAAAACAGCGAAAAGCACGTAGAAGAACTAACATACAATGGGTTGGGTCATAATCCTCTGAACTTTGGCGGTCGCCATGGTTCTTGTTGTTTTACCTTTTCACAGTAGTAACCACTGAGCTGTGCGAAGACTGCAAAACCCTAACCCCAGATAGGAGGACGACGATTTGAAATAGGAATGCGAACCCTGTCGACTAATGAGTAATGACTTGGGCTTCAAATAAATCAAAGTCTCATGTGCAGGCCAGGCCCAAGCCTAGGCCCAATCAAAGCTCTAAATCAACTATATGTTATTTAAACTTGAATCTAAAAATATAAAATAAATCAATATATTAATAAAATATAAATACTCAAATTTCTTTACAAAATCAAAATCTACAAAAGTATTACTTAAAATCTTAAAGAAATATATTATTATTAGACAAAAGTTATAACCTGAATAAGGTTCAAGGAAACATAACAAAGGTACCCATCTACTTAATACATCCTAAAAAAATAATAAATTGAGTCATTGCATATATATATATATATATATATATATTATATTTATATATTTTTTTTTCTAATCAATAAAGTCTATAAAATTACATATAATCTACAGTTTAATAATGAAAGATAATATGTTATATGTGAATTGTATTTTATACCACACGCTCGCACATGCATAACATATTCATCCATTGCATTACAACCTACTTATAACATCTAAAATGTATATTTATAAAGGGTAAATTATATTGGAAGGTCATAACATTTGAGGATAAGTTTATTTTGAGTCATAACATTTCAAAAAGTTCAAAAGAGGTCATAACATTTGGAAAAATATCTTATGAGATTTAATTAAGTATTTCTCCTATTGATAGATGTTAGTAGAGCCTTAAAAGAAGGATTTCTTGAGTTTTAATTAAATATTTATCCTGTTGGCACGTGTTAATGGCGACCTTAATTGACCCATTTCTTTAAATGTTATGACATAAAATAAACTTACCTCCAAACATTGTGATATAAAATAAACTTACCCTCAAACATTGTGACCTAAAATGGACTTACTCACTAAACGTTGTGATCTTTTTTAAACTTTTTGAAATATTGACCTAAAATGAATTTATCCTCAAATGTTATGATCTTTTGGTGTAATTTCCTATATTTATAAACCATATTGAACTTTTAGTGGGGGAATGGTCCTAATATGATGTAACATAACTATTTCTATATTTGTGGATAAATATTTTTGTAGATGCTTGCATGCTTTATATTACTTGCTCAAACTACACATTCCGTCCAATCTCCTATTGCCGTGTTGTATGCCTTACATATAATATCGAGACTTTTTCATGACTATGGTAATCATTCTTAAGTATTAATATTGTATGTAGTGAATTGTCATATTTAGATGTAAAGACCCGACATGCTCAATTCTCAAATTAAGCACACCAAGTCCCCAACCACGTATAACTCTTGCGAATTATACGTAAGGTTGTCTTAAAAGAAGGTGTTTATGTTGAACATTGCTATCCGATTTTAAGTTATGAAATCGTTTAGTTAGATTTTTAGATAACTGGATTTAGCAGCGGAAAAATAAACTTTAATAAAAACATTTCTACATAAAAGCATTTCGAACTTTCACTATTACAAGCGGAAAAACTTTCACTTTGATAAATATTTAGAAAAGCTTATTTACAAAACTTGGGCACTAACAAGCCCTTAAACGAAAATACAAATTTATCTCGGTCCTATCACATTTCACTCATCTCCCAAATCTTCAGAATCGCCCAAAACTCGGGAAAAACATCATCACATCAATCATCATCACCATCACCATCAAACTCATCATCATCAAGTCATCATCTCATCATCATCATCAACAATCACAATTCCTGTAAAAAGAATAACAACAACAATAATGAGCCGGAGCCCAGTACACAGCAACACAATCACACACGAGTGACACACGAGCTTAACTAAATGCAAATGCAACAACCACAAGTTATTATCTTTCTTTAAAGTAAACAAATCAACACGGGAGTATTCAAACTCCGGACAACAGGGATCGCGAGGGGACCTGAGTAACACTCGGACGCTCAGGGGGTTGATATAAGTAGTTCGGGTACTCATACCGTCCTAGATATCGTTAAGTCAAAGAGAAAAGTAGCTTCCTCCAGGGTTAATAGCCGTTACTTAGCTCTATTTATACTCAGTCCATATCATAAAATATAGTTCACCCGTTCTCATAAACGTTTGAACTAAACTATGGTACTTCCTACCGAGTTTAAATAAATTTTCGCCGATCTATACCCCCCGTCGACTACCCGCCGTACCACTTAATGAAAGTCATCTCAAATGACAGGAGTGGCCTAAGCGCCTAGATCTACATGCTCAAACCGAGCAAGGTGCCGCTCCCCGAACCAGATACCAACTTCCATCCCAAACTCATCAAACTATGAGGGGTCGCCGTTAGGTTCACACATGACCTGGCGTAGGAATTGGATTTTAACGGCATAAAGCACAAGCAACAATCACATTTTAAGTTTTCTTATTATATATTTAAGTTTTAAAATGCCTATCCTAACAGAGACAAGCAAGTTACTGCGTACCTTGAATATGAAATCCAAACATAGCTTCGGAAGGAAATTTCATAAGATAATCCAGAAGATAAAATCAGATATCCACCACTGTTAAGAAAAGAGCTCGTATAAGAAACTAAACTAAACTAATCATCCACTTCATCAAATTCATACAAGAACTTATATCAATTATTCACTAATCTCTAACTCATTTTATTAACTCCTATTTGATCAGACACTAATGTGGAACCCCACTATGGCTGCGAATATCGCCCCGCCAAAATATGGACAGTTCTCCTTTGTCTGTCAAAGAATTTCTTTTCACTTTAATTATAGTTTCTTATCACAAAACATAGCATATATAAAGCATTCATACATAAAAGCATTTATATTCAAAGCAAATAAACATTTGAAACAACATATTCCCCATGTTATTCAAAGATCACCCTAACACATTCATTTAATCCATTATTATTTGTTACTAACCCATTTTAGCTTAACCTTAGCCATTTAATTCAAAAGCCAAGCCAAGTGGATTAAGCTTAAGAAATCTAGTTCATTTTAGTTTAATTGAGTTCATTAAGTCAAACTCATTAGAATTAATCATTTAATCTAATTACTAAGCCAAAGTAATTAAACTAACTCAATCTAATTTATTTTAACTCATTCAGGTCTATTTAATCAAGTTGAACTTAAGTTTGTTAACTAAGTTCATTTTATAACTAACTTCTAGATTTAATCTAATTATTTGTTAAATCTATAAATCTACTTAACCCATATTTAATTACATGAATTAATTCACTCAACACATCAAATATCACTTATCTATCTCATTTTATCTCAAAAAGATCCATTTCCTAAGCAAAAACACATTTAACAAACAAAAACAAGTTTTTGACTTTGTTTTGAAAAGTGTTGCAGCTGGAAAGAATCAAAATTTAAGCATCTATAGTTTCGAATTTGTAAAAACTCAAAACATGAAAATTGTAGATCTCTTTTTAAGCTTTCCAACGCAACTTGAATCACCTCAATCGGAGGTCGGATGAAAAAGTTATGGCTAAAATACAAACGGCTGCGAAACAGGGAAAGTCTACACGACCGGGTACACGGCCGTGTACTGAGGCCGTGTTGGGTAAAAAAAATGACCCGAGAGCAACTTTTAAGAATTTCAAGGCCTACACGACCATGTACACAGGCTGTGTACACTGGAGCGAAAAAATTACGAAATCCCCTGTTTTCAAAATGCATTTTACACTTCTTAAAATTCTTTAAACTCATTCCAAAGTTACTCTAAAGCTTGTTACATGATCATCCCATCATTCAAACAACACCAAACATCTCCAAAACTTCATCAACTCCAAATCACTATTCATCATCTTCTTCCTCCAACCAAACCCCAACTTCCATCAACCATTAAACCAACAAATACATAAATAAACAGCACTCTCAACCCAATTCAACATCAATTCATCAATTAAAAATGTAAATAACAAGTAAAAGCAAAGAGAAATAGAAAACAAAAACTTAGCTTTTAGAAAAGAACACAAGTTGAAACTTCCTCCTCTAGCTCGGTTTCCTCCATCTAGTTCATCTCCTAGCTTTGATTCATCCTCTAGATAGCTTTGATGTTGAGATTTGTGGAAGAATTTGGAAGAAAAGAAGAGAAAAGAAGAAGAAAGGAAGAGGGAAAGGAAGCCATCGGTTGGGAAAAAAAATAAAGGAAGAAAAGTGAAAGGAAGAGAGAGAGAGCAGGAGATGAAAAAAAAGGGAAGTTTAAAGCTTAGAATTAGGATATTTTAAAATAAAGGTATCGAATTTAGAACTTTCAGATCAATATCTTTAGTTCTACAAATATTTAGGAGATGATTTCAAAACCAATAGATTAGAAATTAAGAACTCAAAGTAACAACTTAATTTAGAAATTTATTTTGGATAAAAGATATTTAATTTGAGTTCGGGTTTAAGAACTGATATTTTTATTCAAGCAAATGAACTCAAATTTTACTGAGATTTAGGAATTAGTGTTTAGGCTAAGAATCAAGATTTAGGAATTCTCTAAACATTTCAATGACTTGTTTAGAGATTTAGGAATTTCAAATCTCAAAACTTAATTATTAGCTAATTAAATTAAGCCAACTTGTCTAATTAAATCCTATAAATTCATTTCTATTTAATCTATCTAAACTCAATTTCTAATCTTGGTGAATATTTGGGGTATTTCATTAGAGTACCCTTCGGGGAGTGACAAAAATCATTAAACTAGTTTACGAAAACAACTGGAAATTTGCAGTTGAAAGAAATTTCTCAAAACATTTTTTTTTCTAAATAGACTACTCCAGAAGTAAATCAATATATATATATATATATATATATATATAACAGTATCATACAACTAGGTATTTTAAAATAAAGAGTTTTAAGTATCTCAAAATACAAACTACGAGCTTATAGATAGGCCCTTATCAAAACATAAGTTTGATAATGAAGTTTATGAAATATAAACAAGAAAATGATGCAGCGGATTCCTAGTCACTCCACTCATCAAGAAACTCCTCAAAGTCCTCCCCATGTAATCATAGGTATCATCATCATCATAATCATCATCACTTGAAAAAAGAATGAAATGAGCCAAAGCCCAATACGATAGCAACACAAACACACGAAATGGGCACACACCTGTTTTAAATGCAATGCAATAATCAACAATTTATATATTTAAATTAAAGCATAGCAAATAACAATAAAGCACTCACATTCTGGTAACATGCTAGGAACCTACGGGTCATGAGTAACAAATTCTGCTTAGGGGATTGATATAGGCAGCCTGAATACCTATATCCCCGATAGGAACATCTAATGAATAGCTTCATCTAGGGGCCACAACCATTACACCTCTCTATCTATATTAGTCCGTTGTGATTAAGTAGAGTAATAGAGACCATATATTAAACTGCTTAATACAACTTCTCTCTAATATAAATAAATATTATCACGATACCATCTCCCCTATCAGCTATCTACCAAACCATTAATAACCATCATTTGTTTAATGTTAATGATGGGGGGTAGCTTAAGCTCCTAATTACCATGCTAGCACCGCCTAACAAGGTTGTTGTCCCTAGGACTAGGATAAATGACCACGCACAAGCAGTAAGCAATTATTAAGGTCATCTTTAAGTATTAATTCATTTAAGATGCCTATCTTAGTAGGCAACACAAAAGTTACTGCGTACCTGGTACAAAATATGTATTCTGAACAAATAGATGACAAACCAGAAGTTAAAGCAGAGGGTAGACTCTTAATAGATATCCACTCAAAAAGATTAATTCATAGAAGCATTCAAATTGATGATTGATTTATATTAAACTCACATAAAATACTCCTGTTTCTAGTGAATATTCATTTAAAACAACATATTCATCTTATTGTTCATAGTCTATCTTAAGCCAATTATGAATTAATATGGACTTATAGGAGTTCACTAGTTTGAGTAGTGGTTAAGTGTAAATTGTTGGCTTTTGAAGAATTTACTAAGCCAATATTAGTTAATAAGTCTATATTACTCTATTTGGCTTAGTTGAATAGAATTAATCAGTGAAGCCTACCAAATTCATTTTATGGTAATTAAGTCATTAATTAGTATTTTAAATAACATATCCTATGTTAAATCTAATAAAATTTTATTAAGTAAAATAAATCATTTAAAATTTGATTATTTTATTTATTTCATTTATAATCTATTTTTTACATCTAATTATGTTAAGGAATTTAAACTAGTTTCCTATTATATTTATATTATGTTAAAATGCCATATTTATTCCTATTTTATTAAATTCCTAAAATCAAAATAATTAATTATTTTATCTTAAAATTCATATTTTAATATGTGAACACATTAGTTACAATTATTTCATTTTTATTTTATTAGAATTAATTTCCTTAAATTCCAATAATTTCATTTTTATAGAAAACTGGTGTGCACCCTGACTTTAATAAATTGGTTCACTATCTTAAACTCAGGTTCTTAAGCTCAAATGTTTATGTAAACTTCCTAGCACATATATTTACATGTTTATAAGTTCATTTGGCTTAAACTAATTAGTTAATTATGGTTTTACTTTCAATTACACGCAATCTATGCAGAAACAGGGGAACTACTGTGATGACTAATTGGTTCACTCAAAGTTGACCAGCAAGATAACTAGTTTTTGGCTGGTTCACCACCGATTTGTGAAGTAGACACGTGGGTCTACTGTTCCAACAAGGTTCCGTCGCTGGAGGTGGCCATTTGTCCACTGGTTCAACCTCCGACATTGATGTTATAGTACCAATGCTAGAGCAGCTTCAAGTTTGTTTTGTGATTTTTCAAATTTCCTTTATTTAATCCAACTCCTAACCTATTTTTATTATCTAAAACATGTTTATTCTATGTTGTTTCATTTAATCTATACTTAGATTTATATTTTACAATTAAATCACAAATCACAACTCAAATCATTATCACCAACATAAGTTTATCAAATTTCTAGCACTTATCAAATCATACATACATGCATATACTCCAAGAGTTTTGTTTGATAATTTCACTTCAAATAAACTTACAATCGAACATAATCATACATATATACATATGTTAACACACACACACACACACACACACACACACATATTATATATGAACATGCAATAATTCTACTAAATTAACAGCTACTATAACATACCTATATACATGTTCATATAGGTTTTCATGCATACTTATACATATATTGATCAATACTTAAATTTGAGTTTTTTTTAGTAATTTGCACGAATATACATATCATTAACATAATCAAACATATTGATTATAATTACTTACTTGGTTTAGCAAATAGACCCTAGAAATCTCTACTACTACTACTTCAAGAGGTTGATGATAGGGCTATGCAAAAAAACCAATCGAGCTATGAACATAATTGGACCAGATCGAAACAAATTGAAATTTCAATTCTTTTTTGAAATGGTTCGGTTTGCGGTTCGATTCAATGAAGAGCAAACGGTTTACGATTCGGTTCGAGACCCTGAATTGAACCGAACAGTTTTATATATTTTTAAAAAAATTAAATATATTATTTTTATTTTTAATTGTTTTATTAAAAAATTAATTGTTTTTAAAATTCGTGACTTAGATATATATCATTCATGAGAATAAAATTATACTTGTCATATTATATTTTAATTATTATGTTGTCTATAAATAAGATAGATTTTAGACTCTAGTATTTTAACTCTTGAATATTTTTTCCCTTTGTCTTATTAGTTAATCCACTTCTATTATTTACTTACTTATTAATTTATATAATTGATAATATGTTAGTTAAAAGCATACATCGAATTAAATTTTGTGTTTTATATTGGGATAATGTCTAGTATATTATTATTGTTAAAAAAATAATTCAAAAAAAATGAGACTAATCATAATTATAATTTTATAATGGATGAAATCATTTCCTTTCTATATGTTTTACATGCTTATTTGGTAAATGATTAATTTCAAATATTTTTATTTATATTTGCATTAGTGATAAAAAATATGTAATGGAAGTTTTTTTGATAGAATATATATATTTTTTAATTTCATGAATAAAAACGATTCGAACCGCAAATCAAACCATACAAAACCGTTTTTTTTTCTGTTCGAAAAAATTACGAACTGAGCCGTATGGTTAGGTTTGAATTGAAAAGAAAAATCGAACCATAAAATATGGTGTGGTTCGGATCGAGGAGCAAATCAAACCGTGCACAACCCTAGTTAATGATGCTTCTAATGCCAATCCCCACTTTAAACCTCAGTTTTGTCTTCAAATTTCACCTAAGAATCAATTGAAGTAGAGATTAGGTTTTAAGGAAGAAATTAAATGGTCAAATGATGGAAAAAGAATAGATCTCCATACCTATCAGAAGTTTGTCTTGATGAGGGACTATTATAGTGTTTTTATGGGTTTTGGGAGATGTTTTTTAGAGGATTTTTGGAGAGGAAGGGCTGCTGAAGTTGGGAGAAGAATTAGGATTTTTTAAGCATCCTATTTATATTAATTCATGTTTTGTGATTTCAGTTAGGGTTAAGGGCTTTTTGGTCATTTTGCTTAATTAATTGAGGGCATTTTTATCTTTTCCTAGGTGTAGAAACTTTCAAGAGGTTGTTAAGGTCAATTTGGTTTTTCACTTGTTAGATTTTTCAAGACATTAAGATTTTTTATCATGTGTGAGGGTGCATAATAAGAACATGATCCAATGGGCTTTTATGGGCTTGATTCATGGGCTATGTGGACTTTTCTAGAAATGGGCTTGATTAATAGACTGGGTTTTTAGAGGATGAATTGGGTCTTAGGTTATGGGCTTTAGGCATTTAGAATTAAAAATTAAGAAGTAAGAAAGAGAATTAGCTAATTGACATTAGAAATTAATTCTAGGAAATTTAATAAAAGAAAAATTAATATGTTACTTGATTTTAGAAGTTTAGGGACTTAGGAATTGAGGTTTGAATGAAAATATTTAGTTTTAAATTTCTAAGATTTAAGGACTTAGAATTTAAGCTTAAATGGCTAAATTGATGATTTAGGAGCTTACGCGATTGAACTTGCTAAATAGAATTTTAATAATTAGAAGGTATTGAATAAATTCGAATTTGTTGAAATAGATGATTGAAGCAGTTTAATAGGTCAAATTGAGCATTTATGGTATTAGAATCTTTATTTTCAATTAAATTTAATTACTAATTCAATTAAGTTAAACTATCTAATTATATCTTATAATTTGTAAAATTCTACTAGCTAAATCATTTAAAATCAATCTCTAAAATAAATTTATATTAAGGTTCAAAATTACAAGTATTTTCATACTAATCATCTAATAATATCTAATTAACTTAAATGGAAATTTAGGGTATTTCACAAAGGGAGGTTATGTGTACTGAAGTAGGGAGAGCTTAAGAAGCAGCTACTAAAAGAAACATACTACTTTAGTTATTCCATCCACCTTAGAGGTAACAAAATGTATCAAGATTTGAAAAAAGATGTACTGATGGAATAATATGAAGAAAGAGATAGCAGAATATTGAGCACAGAAGAATAGCAGGTGAATTAAAGCCCTTACCTATGCCAAAATGGAAGTGGGAGCACATAACCATGGATTTTGTTACTTCTCTACATAGAAAGGATAATTTTTTATAGACTCACTAAGCTAGCCTACTTTTGTACCTATTAAAACTGGGTACACCATAGAATAGTCAGTAAAGCTCTACATCAAAGAGATAATGAGGTTGCATGGGATACCAATGACTATAGTATCTAATAGAGATACCAGATTTGTTAGGAGATTTTGGAAAAGCCTGCACAAAGTTTTAGGTACTAAAGTAGCTTTCAGCACCGCCTATCACCCCCAAACTAATGGGCAATTTGAATGGACCATCTAGATTCTAGAAGATATGTTGACGTGTATATTTTAGATTTTAGGGGTAGTTAGGATTAGTACTTCTCTTTGGTGGAGTTTGCGTACAGCAAAAGCTATCAGGCATCAATTGGGATGCCACCTTATGAAGTCTTATATGGTAGAAAGTGCAGCTCACCAATCCAATGGGATGAGGTAGGTGATAGACAGATAATGGGACCCGAATAGGTACAAGATGTTGTTAATAAGGATAAAGCAATCACATAAAGGTCGTAACCTACTCAAAGCCACCGGAAAAGTTATGCAATCATGTAGAGGTTGTAACAAGAGGTTGTTAATAGGGGAATGTTGTAACCTTGTTTTGACCTCTATTTTGACTTTCCTAAACACTTGATCCCTTAGTTTAACATCTAGTACACCTAAACCTAGATAAGAAGTTATAACTAGACCAAGAGTAGTAATAGTTATTGATAGCTTAGGAAGCTAGATAACCTTAGAAGTATGTTTTCTTTCTAAAATCAAGTTTTGACTTAGTATTTGTTATATGTGATCATGTGATTTTAGTTTTGTTGAGTTACCTGTTCCACGAGTCGTATCATGTACATCCTTACTGATGTTGTTGATCGAAGGTGTATGCTTAGAAACTGCAAATGGACTTAACAATATTTGGCTTTAAATTGTTTGTTACTTATGTTTGGCTATGTTCAATTATATGGTAAGTTTTGAACATTAATATAACTTTAAACATGTATGTTGACTTATTGTCTGTCTTGGGAGTAAAAATAGTATCAAAGCCATTTTAGAGGGGATAAAAGGGACATTAATAATTATTAGAAAAAGAAGGAACCTTTTAGTGGACTTACTATTGTATCCAGAAGAGAACTTGAGGTTGAGTTCTTTATAGGTGGAAGAGAATAATGCAGCAGTGGAATCTCAATTAAAGCGGGCATTTATTATTGACGATTTCAACTTTTGAGTTTTGAAACCACCAATATTAATTATAGGTCACTAGCTTTTATTTCTAACATTAATTGTTGACTACACTATTTATTTGTATTTATTGTACTTATTATTTACCTTTTTAGATCTTGTCTTTTAGGATTCCTCATTTGATAGTATAAATAGGCCTTTAGACTCTTCTTTGTAAATAAGAGCATTTGATATTATTAAATTAAAAATCCTTTTAGAAGAGTGTCCTCTGTGTTATCCTTAAGGTTATGGATTTAACTTTGTTACTATTTTGAAGATCTAACTCGATGAAGTAGATCTTGTTTTCTTCATGCTTCCCGTGCTGCATTAGTCTTAATTGAAGTAATTTTGCAAAAATGAGCCATCAAGAACTTAAGCTTAAATTCAACTAATAGAAACTTTAGTTTAAGCCAAATTTGATGTCGAAGCTAGGCTGAACTAGGCTTTAAACATTCCAAAATGCTTTTTTCAAAACCAATATAATCAAATGATTTTGAGGTTTGGGCACAATCACATAAATTTGTGGGATAAATTGAGCTTAAACTAAATCACTCTGTCATCATGATGAAATTTTAAAAGAAATATTAGGTTAAAATTGAATGATTTGTGAAACTTATAGCACTATTAAATCGAACACGTTTTGTAGCTTCGTAGGGGTAAGGTCTAATGTCCTCACCCCATTAATAATATTTGGTGCAGACATTCCCATACATGGGGCTTTGCCAAAAAAAAAAAAGAAAAAAAAAGAAAAATACTTAGTACAGATTTGATCTCTTCCAATGATATTTAGATAATTATTTCAACTAAATCAAAACATAATATGAGTTGAATTATATAGAATTAGTAGGATCATGAATTTATAGAACTATACAATTAAATTCGTATTCAACTATAAGTTGATACCTATATGATTTTATAACTCTAAAAATTATAAACTTGTAATTAGTCTTTTCATATATTTTTCTCTTTTATGTATGCCTTGTCCGTTTTCTATGCATGGAGTTATGGAATAGGATGTTGGAAAAGTATAAATAATCAGGAACCTACAAAATGGAATTGTAATTATACATAAACTTTTCTACCTTGAGTCTGTGAAACTTTAGCAAGGCTCGTAAGTTCGTAGAGAGAAGAAAGAACAGAGCAAGGGAAGGTTAGTTATATTTCTAATGATTTAAAGATACAACAAGACATTTTACAAATATATATACAAAGAGAAGAAAACAAAACTGACACGTGTCCTTTATGAGTCAAACAAATAAATAATAGAACTAATATAAGCCCACACTCCCCCAAAAAAAAGGTGGAGCGGCACAAAGGCCCAACTTAGATGAACAAAAAGACAAATGCGCCTGAGGAATAGCCTTTATCAAGAAATCAACCAACTGATGCTGAGATGGAACAAAAATAGTATGAAGAAAACCACAAGCAACCTGATCCCGAGTGAAATGTGCATCAAGAGAAATATGCTTAGTAAGACCATGATAACAAGGATGATCAGCAAGAAGGAGGGCAGATTTGTTATCACAAAACAAAGTGACTGGAAGAGAGAAAGAAATTCCAAGATCTTTCAACAGATAAGAAATCCAAAGAAGCTCTTTAGTTGCACCAGCCATGCTGCGATACTTGGCTTCAGTTGAGGAGGTAGAGACAGTGGTTTGCTTCTTGGTTTTCCAAAAAATCAAGGAAGAACCCAGTAAAACACAAAAATCACTGATGGACTTATGATCCATAACACAAGCTGCCCAATCAGAATCGGAATACCTACGAAGATCAAAGTATTAGAAGATGGATAAAAAAAGACCATGAGAGATAGTACCCTTCAAATATTTCAAAACATGATAGGCAGCACGAAGATGACTAACAAAACGCTTAGACAAGAATTGATTAAGCTTGTGAATTGCAAAAGAAAGATCCAGTTGAGTAATAGTAAGATAGAGCAACTAACCAACAATGCGACGATAAGAAGTAGGATCATCAAGGAGAGCACCGGCATCACTAGAAAGAGGAAGACCAAAAGGAAGAGGAAGCTTGACAGGTTTAGCAGCAGTTAAGTGAGTATCAAAGAGAATATCAGTAGCAAATTTATGTTGATTCACAAAAATCCCATTATTAGTATGACAGAGCTCTAAGCCAAGAAAAAATTTAGCATGTCCCAAATCCTTGATGGTGAAAGTAGCATGTAATTGAGCTTTCAAATCATCAATAGCGACTATTAGTACCTAAAAGCAACATATCATCAACATATAAAAGAATAACAAGAAATCCATCAGCATTAGTTCGAGTAAAGAGAGA
This sequence comes from Combretum micranthum, assembly GCA_024138025.1. NCBI lineage: Eukaryota > Viridiplantae > Streptophyta > Magnoliopsida > Myrtales > Combretaceae > Combretum > Combretum micranthum. Next base: position 1,900,922 of record JAMXBD010000062.1, on the reverse strand, counting down.
AAAATCATGAGGTGATTGAACGAAACCATGATGTAATAGAAATTTCGAAATTTCAACATTCCATTGTCGGGAAGCTTACTTGAGACCATATAAAGAACGCTTCAAATGACATACTTTCCCATCCTTAGCTTTGGAATAACCAGGGGGTGGGGACATGTAAATCTCCTCATCCAAATAACCATGGAGAAAAGCATTATTGACATCTAGTTGAAAAATTGGCCAATTTTTAGCAGCAGCAACACAAAGGAACAATCTCACTATGCTAAGATTAGCAACCGGAGCAAAAGTACAATGGTAATCCTCACTTAAAACTTGAGTGTATCCTTTAGCAACCAAACGAGCTTTATACCTACTAATACTTCCATCGGGTCGATGTTTAATTTTAAAGACCCAACGACAACCAATAGCTCTCTTATTAGATGGTAAAGAGGTCAACTCCCAAGTATGATTATCTTCAAGAGCTTTAAGCTCTTGATTCATAGCATCGACCCAATGATCACATTGAGAAGCTTGGATATAAGAAGTTAGTTCCTTAGAAAGTAACACATTAGCCATAAAAGACAAGTGATCAGGAGGATAAGAGGTACAAGTGTGTAGAGAAAATAAAGGATATTTAACAGATGAAGGAGAAGAAACATGGGAAGCATGTGCAGGATGTAAAGTATGAATATAATCACTAAGCCACCTAGGAGGTTGAATAGTCCTTTGGGAACGTCTCTGAGGTGGAACAGAAAGAGTATCAGAAGGAAAAGAAGAAGAAAATATATGAGCATTATCAGAAGGTATAGCGGAAGGAAAAGAAGAAGGAGTAATAATAGTATCAGAAGGTGTATAAGGAAAAGTAAGATTTGGTATGGAAGGAGTAGATGATGGTATAGAAAGGGAAGAAGTGAGTACATGACGTTCCTTGAAAGGAAAGACATCTTCAAAAAACTCCACAGCCCTGTTCACCAACGCTTTCTTTTCATCCAAACAATACACTTTATATGCCTTTTGACCAGAACAATAACTAAGAAACACACACTTGAACCCTTTCGGATCAAACTTGTCTTTATGAGGAACAACATTAGCAACATGGCATAAACAACCCATAACACGTAAATGATCATAGGAAGGAATTTCACCAAATAAAAATTCAAAAGGAGACTTCCAATTAAGAACGGACATGGGCATTCGATTAATCAAGTAAGTAGCTATAAGCAAACAATCTCCCTAAAATGATCTAGGCAAACTAGCATGTAAGAGCATAGCTCGAGATGTATCCAATAAATGGTGATATTTTCACTCAACACGGCCATTTTGTTGAGGCGTATAAGGTGTGGTTCGTTGATGTAAAATTCCAAGACTTGAGAATAAATGTTGAACATCCTTAGAAACAAATTCTCCACCATTATCACTTCAAACAAACTTTGGATAGAGATGAAAATGATTGTGAACATACTGAAGAACATTGCACCAAATGGAGAAAACTTGAGATTTAAATCTCAACAAGAAAGTCCATGTGGCTCTAGAAAAATCATCCACAACTGTCAAGAAAAAATGTTCACCCGTATGTGTTGCCTCATGATAAGGCCCCTACACATCCATATGCAATAATTCAAAAGCAAATTGTGATGTAGACTCACTTCTTGTGAAAGGTAAGCGACATGTTTTGGCTAAATGACAAGTATTACAAAGAAATTTAGTAAAATCAAACTGTTGATAAAAAGAAATATGTTCAAGCTTGGACAATGAAGTGTGTCCCATACGAGCATGAAACAAACTTAAATATGAAGGTTGAATACACCTAGATTTATTACAATGTGAGGAAACAAAGTCATTATTGTGGGAGTTATATAGCTGACTATTACAGCTCCTAACCAATTCGGTATTGAAAACATATAACCCATTGCTCGAAGTAGTTGAACCAAGATAACACTTAGTTGTCAGGTCCTGAAACGAGCAGTAAAAGGACTTAATATGAATCTCAAGAGGGTATTGTGTTAATAGCTTTGGTATGGACAAAAGATTGTGTTTAAAGTCTGGAACAATAAGAACATTATGTAATGTTAAATGAGAATTCAAAAGAACAGTTCCTACTTTGGTGACACGTTTAGAGGATCCATCAAGCATATGAACATGAATGGGTTTAGAAAGAACAGATTGATTGATGAAAAGAGAATCAAAAGGGGACATATGATCATTCGCTCCTGTGTCAACAATCCATGAACCAACATCCTTATTCAAGTCTACCTTATGAGTCAAAGAGCAAGCCAAACCTGCATAATTCACGGAAGATTGTCTTGTACTACCAATTGGATCTCATTTTGTAGCCATCAACTTCATTACTTCAGCACAAACACTTTGTACCAATTGTGTATCTACTCCTGCAGAAATACTTGCACTATCAATGTGATCAAAAGGCGTTTGATATGTTAATGGAGTAGAAAACCGATCATCTTCTCTATTTTGAGAAACTGCAACACAATTTGATCGACTTCTAGTTGGTCCACCTGAGATAAATTTTTTATTTCTTTTACCTTTATACCAATCCGGATAGCCTATAAGCTTAAAATAATTATCAATGTTGCATCCATCCATGTTACAATTTTTATAATGCATCTTTCCTTTTCTTTCGTCTTTTCTGTCACTACCGGAACGTGCTCCACTCTTGTTAATAGCAAAGGCAATAGGATTATTTCCATCTCCTACCATCAAACTAGTCACTTGACGTTGCTTCTCAACTTGAAACAACAAATGAAAGGCACTACTGACATTTGGTAGAGGATCCATGGTAAGAATTTGATTCCTTAAACTTTCATACACATCTGAAAAGTCTCATGATAAACTGCATCAGCTTAGCTTGTGCCTCAAATTCAACTAATCGATCTTTCAAAGCACAATTGCAATATTCCAAACGTCCACAAGTACATATAGGATATGGATTAAGTGACTACAATTCCTCCCAGCATCTTTTTAATCTATTATAATATGTTGTAATAGATTGATTTCCTTGGCTAATGTTTGTAATCTCATGTTACAACTAAAAAATTAATGGTCCATCAGCTTGGCCATACTATTCATTAACCTCCTTCCATAGTTCCATCAAAGACTGAGCACAAAGGAAATTCTGTGACATCTCACTCACCATTGAATTCAACAGCCAACATCTTACCATGTAATCACAACGAATCCATTTAACAAAATCATTAGAGTTTTCTTCTGGTTTAGGTAAAGATCCATCAAGAAAACCTAATTTTAATTTTGCTCCTAAAGCCATTCGGATAGACCGATTCCAAGGAAGAAAATTTGTGCCATTGAATAGCACACTTCCAATAACCATTCCAGGATTATCAGATCCAGAAATGTATAAAGGATCAATCAGAGACTGATCTCCCACATTCATCGATAAGAATCAAACAAAACTCGTAAAGTATCAAAGAACAGAGAACAACTAAACCTGATTAAGGAAGATTGAAAATGATCCAAAAATAGCAAAAGAAATCGTTACCGATCGCTCTTATACCATGTGAAACTTCAGCAATGCATTTCATCAATTGATTATTGCGTTCGATCATCAAACAGATTGTGTTCATAGGTAAGGCTCATAAGTTCGTAGAGAGAAGAAAGAACAGAGCAAGGAAAGGTTAGTTATATTTCTAATGATTTAAAGATACGGCAAGACAGATTACAAATATATATACAAAGAGAAGAAAACAAAACTGACACGTGTCCTTTATGAGTCCAACAAATGAATAATAGAACCAATATAAGCTCACAGAGTCTGACCAAGTCGATGTCTTCTCAAAGGAGAGAAAGGGAAACGTAATTGCTTTGATTTTTCCTTGATCATATGAGCTCTCTAGAAGCTAGACCATTTCTAGGTCTGTGGAAGTCAACAGATGTAAATTTCCTAGTAGTAGCAGGACGCACTGAAGTGTGGCCACAAACAAAGTTTCTATGATATTTCAGCTAGCTATTATAAAGCACATAGACCACAAATGTTATGAAGCACAAGCACTTTATCATATGGATTACTCAAAGTCCCACCTGTTCATCATGATTTCATACATAATACTAGTGCTCTTCGTTACACCATCTATTTGTCGGAGTACAACAGTAAACGTAGGCGTAGGGGTGATTCTTGACATGGATTCATACATTGGAAAGATGTGCATGACCAGCTTAAACATGGCACTAGATGACTTTTACACATCCCACCAGAATTACACTACAAGATTAGTCCTCCAACCAAGAGATTCCAACAATGATGCTGTGGAAGCTGCATCTGCAGGTATGTCGTTACCAACATCCTTTGCCCAAATTTTGCCGTCCTTGCATGAGCATGTACTGGTTTAACAGTATATTGTAAATGAGTTAAGTTGAGATATCATGATAATGAGTTTGGGTTAAATTTTAAGTAGGAACTCAGACTCTAACTCCACGTTTACACTGAATTTAAATTTCACGAACATATTAAACTATAATTGTGCTTCATTTACACCTCTTTCTCCCTCTATATATATGCATAGTATGTATTGTAATCTAGCATAATCATATTAATCCGTTGGTGTATATTGTTTATATTAGTATGAAGAATAGAATAGTCTTTTCACTGCTTCAACTCTATTTACTTATATATATATATACACACACATACATGTATATATACACAATATTAATATAGTAATAGAGGACTAAAACGATATGGACTTGGTCCAAATAGATTTTATGGATTCATTATATAGGCTAACATTAGAGTTAGGGAAATAAGGCCAATTTATTCAGGGATGTGGTGGAAAGATTTAATTTGGTGCGGTCATAATATAGATTGTTGGACTAGTTTGACTGACGTTGGCCCTTTTCAACATCATCAAAACCTCAAGATGAGCTACGCACATATATATATTAATGAGGGATGAATCTTGTCCATTGTTCTAGTAGAAGACTGATTCTGCCCATTGATTTTTTAAGGAGATTATTTTATATTTAGCTATTATTTAAAAAAAAATTATATAAATATAATTTGAATAAAAATAATTATATAATTACTGTTGCTTTATCACATGAGAAGGATGTGATACAAAATTTACATGGGTATTGTGTATGTGAAGTGCGACATAGGTGTCGCATTCTTTAGATGTGATATCGGTCCTCGCTCATCCACCAGTATAAAGCACGATCGCAACGACGAAGGTGTTGAGCTGGCAGAAGTTAAGGAAGGCTTTCAATTTTCCAAAGTTGGAGGAGGAGGAGGAGAGACTTGATTTGTTGGTGCATGTTTGGTTGTTGCATGTTTGGTTGTTGCATGTTGTATAAGCTCATACTTAGGGAGACATATCATTATACTTAGGGAGACATTAGCTGAATAAGAAAATGGAGTAAAAGTGGAATTCCCAATTACAAAATAATGTTTTTTTTTTCTTATTTTCCTTTTTTTCTTTTTTCTTTTTTTTTTTTTTTTTTTTTCTCTATTGTCAAAGAGTGTTGAAGAAGAGGGTCAAGTTTGTGAGGAAGAGAGAGAAAGAGATAACAGGACATAAGAATACTGAGGTGAGGAATAAAGAGGACGTGGAACTATCATGCACATGAAATTAGATTCTTATCGCTTCTGACAAATGTGATACAGAGGTAATATACCATTTCCTTATATGGCTTGTGGCAAATGCAATATGCGTGCCTTCTAGAGTATCAAATATCATAATTTAGCATAGTAATTTGATAATTATTTTTATATAATTTATATTTACGTAATTTTTTTTTATTTGTAGATGTGTGCTTTACTCATTTTTAAAGCTATCAAGCCGAATAAAGTTACCCCTTTAATTGAATTTTGATTTATCTTAGCCCCAATCCACTTTACATACATCACTAGAATAGATATTAATGTAACTTAAAAAATATAGAAAAATCTCTATTTGGAGTGGTCATTAGCGGAAGATGGAAACGGTAACAAGTTAAAATGTGGGCAATTCACTTCTAATGCCGAAATAAGCAACGCATAAAATAATTTAAAAAACATAAAACAAAAATGGCTAACTTTAAAACCTATTACGGATAATGATACACATATATACCAAAATTTTTGTTTCATTAGAATTGAAATTATATGTACTTAAAATGAAATTTTTTATTCATAAATCAGATTTTTTTTTATTGCTAAAGCCACTCATGAAGAATACTTAATGGACTCAATAGATGAGGTCAGGTTGTCATAGTTTGTTTAATAAAAAGCTCGTTTTAGTTAAGTTATAGGAGTTCTAAAATTATTTTTATTTATTTATTATTTTCATCTTTGACTATTGGAAAATTCTTTTTTTTTAGTAAATTAATGAGAAATTAGAATAAAATATGTTAAGTTGGATTTCTCCTGGGATAGGCCGAAATCTGGGTCGAAGAACAAGCTAAGTCATGTAACTATCCAAAGCTTAGGTTAGACTTGTACATGGATTAAATTGTGGATAAGGCAAATGGGTCGCAAAAAGGAGACAGTACAAATGGCTATGGTGAAGCTTGCTTGACTCCAGTTCTCATCAATAGTTGGAGATGTGTCGAGTAGGCTTATCGGCAGACAATGTGTCACTTAGTGGTGGTGCGATAATAATAGATTGCTAGTATGTATGGTTTCGAGGGAGATTAATAGGTTAGGATATGTGATTCGGGTCTAACTTCTAAGTGGTTCAAAACGGTTTATGATTACTCAAAGCAAGTCTAGAGTAGTTACGAGTTTAATGAAAGATGGTAGGAAGATTAGTGGTGATTGATACGGTCGTTGTTTGATAAAATGTGGAGGTTCTTGAGAGAGAGAGAGAGAGAGAGAGAGAGAGAGAGAGAGAGGAGTATTATTTAGGATATTTGACCTTCCATCCTAGATCTACTCTTACCCTTTATGCTTAAGATTACTCTTTGGTGAATCTAGCATCACTTGATGTTTTCGACATTTCATCCCAAATTAGCATATGTTAGCACACTTATTTTTCACTACTATAGACATATAGTTTTGATTAGAGTAACCACATGTGTATTCGTAAATGCTGCATTACAAATGGTCCATGAGGAGTGATGTAGTATGACACATAAAGGATGTCAAGGAATGAGATGGAATAGGAAAGAGAAGTAAGCAACTCAATAATCTCAATCACACTTGTGACAGATAAAGGAGATATCAAGCATCACACACTACTAAGAAGTTCTTGAATATACACAAGTATTTGATCTTTTGAATTAGAAATTTGAAAACACGATGGTGTTTCTATCAAATTTTTTAGGTCTTCAAACAAAAGGAACTTATGGTATTTATAGAGTATAGCCATCACTATTATCCATTAGATCACGCTGAAAATCGATGACCAAAATAAGTCTTTTTAGTGCATGAGTCACATTGAGAAAGACTAGAATTAGATAAGCCAATAACAACAAGTTGTACTCTAAGTTTACCATGGCAAATCTTTTTTATTATCTTAAATAAAAATTTGACTCCTTAGTAAGGTTGGCAATCCAAACACTTGCCTATCCACTATAGGATGTGCTATCTTCCTTGATTATAATCTCACATCTTGACATCTAAGAAATAGCTTATTTTGTCCACAACCATGTTGTTGTAGAGTCCTCTTAAATCTATAATCTTGCTCATAAGTATTGGGGGTTCCCATTCAACATCGTTTGATTTGTGTCACAACAATCTTGATGCCATCGATATGTCTAGCAACCCTATATATCATAATCAAACTAAACATGTTGAAAATGATTGTCATTTTAGTTAAATTGGTTGTTGTGGGCAGTTTTAAATCTAACATATCTCTACTTGTCAACATTGCATAGATGCCAAGAACTTGTCTATAGCTAAATTTTTTTAACAATTGCATCATGAGATTGATGGAGTGTATTAATGTATTCTTTTTACATATGTTTTCTGGTTGTGAATCATATTTATTTACATATATTTCTTTATTTAATTAGTGGAAATCATGCTCACATATTTTCAAACACTAAAATTATACAAGATTTGATTAGGTCTCTAGAGAGCACAATCAATCTTTCAATCCTCAATTTTTCTTGAACTACACATTAATATTTGTTGAGCAATAAATATAATCTTCCAACCATATTTATAAGTTTAAAATTGTGGTATCATCTTAACATAATAAATGAGCACAAGGTGGGGAGCTCAAATCTCTGTGTAATCATCTTACCACCACATAATTAAGTCGTGTGTTTAAAGAATTTTAGTTAAATCCCTAATCCATTAGCGAGAGAGCATTAAAGAATACATATAAAGTTCACACAACATATATCTTTAACGTTTAAATTGAATAATTATGGTGTTCACTTTAAGAATATTAAATTTCTATTAATATGGTTCCTAGTGAAGTCATAAAATTTTTTGTATTTTCGGAAATCAAGGATGAGGAAAATGTACAAGGTTAGAAATTGCATCCCAGAAGTAATGTTACTTTCGATAGTGCGAAGTGAAGCTAGGATCTAGTTCAGTCTCCTAGCTAGACATAACTGATTCCTAAATTTATCGTTGAACATTAAGTTTATGTGGCTATTTCTACGGTGCAGCTATAGAATTGATGAAGAATTGTCAAACAATGGCAATCCTAGGGCCGCAGCAATCAGTACAGGCCAGATTTATAGCCAGAATAGGGAACAAGTCTCAGGTTCCCATTGTCACCTTCAGTGCAACCGGCACTTTAGTTTCACATCTCAACACTCCGTACTTCATCCGGATGGCCCAGGATGACATCTTTCAGCTGAAAGCCATAGCAGCCATTGTTAAATACTTTAAGTGGACTGAAATTGTACCTATCTTTGAAGGCACAAACTATGGAAGTGGAATACTATCATCCTTGTCTGAGGAATTACATGAAACAGGGGTGAGGATACCGTATCACTGTGCCATCTCTCCTTCAGCTTCAGATGAGCAGATCCTTAAAGAACTCCGCAACTTAATGTTAAATCAAACACGGGTTTTCATAGTGCATATGGTCCCATCTCTTGCATCCCGCATTTTCCTGAAAGCAAAGGAAGCTGGGATGATGTCCAAGGAATATGCGTGGATTGTGACAGCTGGGATCATAAGCGTTATCAATTCAATGGACACTTCAGTCATTGATTCGATGCAAGGAGTTATAGGTGTGGAGCCCTACATTCCTGCATCCACGGAGCTGGACCAATTCAAAGTTAGATGGACACGCAAATTTCACCAGGCCTATCCAGAAATCAATCACAGAGAACTCAATGTGTTTGGTCTGTGGGCGTATGACAGCATCTCGGTTCTAGCCACGGCAGTAGAAAATGCTAAGATTATGGACTCTCAATTCATGAAACCGACAGACAAGGATAGTCTTACTGACTTGGCAGCTACTGGAATTTCAGAATCAGGACCAAGACTACTTCAACGGATCTTGAGAACTAAACTAAAAGGATTGAGTGGTGATATCAATCTGCGGAATGGCCAGTTGCCTTCGACTCCCTTTTGGATAGTGAACCTAGTCGGAAATGAATCAAGAAGAATAGGATTCTGGACACAGAGGAACATTTCCCTTAGTTCAGTCACATGGCCAGGTAAAACAACTGGGAAACCAAAGGGTTGGGAATTTCCGGTAAACGGGAAAAAATTAAAGGTTGGAGTTCCTAAAAAGGAAGAGTTTAGTGAATTGATAAATCCGCAAACGAATGACGTAATTGTCAGTGATTACTGCAAAAAAGTGTTTGAAGAAGCATTGAAATTGTTGCCATATAACATCTCTTTTGACTACATCAGCCTTACGGTAGTCACTTATGATGATCTTGTCACAAAGGTCCACGTTGGGGTAATAGTGACTTCTCATCAAAGAATCTCAACTTTATGTCTTCCCTATATGCCACAAACATTTCAAGCTGATATCCAAATAAATAACCGCGGTTTTAAATGAATCATATAAATAATCAACACTCCAAATAGCGTATAGAAGTTTTTCTTTTCACAAATGCTTTAACTGGGTAATATTATTACTGCGTCATTGAATTTTAAACATATAATTTAAAAAAATATTTACCTATTTGGACCATGTTAGAACATTTACTCATTCTTTTTCCCATGTAAAACACTGATGGCCCCTCAAAACATGGCATAGAATGTTCATGACATATGATGTGTTTCCCCAAGTACGCAACAATATATATCCATCGTAATATGCTCAACTACATTTTCCTTTATATATCCAGGAAATCGACGCTTTAGTAGGTGACATAACCATTACGGCAAACAGATCTAAATATGTAGATTTCACCCTTCCATTTCTACAATCTGGGGTATCAATGATTGTTCCAGTTAAGGATGACAGAGATACAAGTGCATGGATATTCTTAAAACCACTCACAATGAACCTTTGGTTGACCATTGGGGGATTTTTCATATATAATGGCATTGTCGTATGGATACTTGAGCACAGGGTAAATGAAGAATTCAGAGGACCTCCACGCGAGCAAATTGGAAAAGTGTTTTGGTTCTCATTTTCAACATTGGTTTTTGCTAACAGTAAGTTCTCTAATCACCCATCTAAAAGTTAGTCGACAAACGTATGGGATGCAAATTCTGTAATGACATCATCTTAACATTTTTGGATTATAAAATAACACCGTATAGTATTTGACATACTTAATTTTTGGATAAACTGGTCATACTAGAAAATGCATCAATATATCATGACAGTTTCTAGACACAAAACAATTGCAGGGGAGAGGATAAGCAGCAACCTGTCAAGATTTGTGCTGGTTGTGTGGTTTTTTGCTCTTCTCGTGCTAACACAAAGCTACGCGGCAAACCTAACATCTATGTTGACAGTACAACAATTGCAACCTACTGTATCAGACATAAATGAGCTTATAAAGAATGGAGATTATATTATTGGATATCAGAATGGCTCATTTATGCCTGGATTCCTGAAGAAGTTTATGGTGGATGAGTCCAAGCTCAAACCTTTGACAAATTCAGATAACTATGATGATGAACTACAAAAAGGCCCAAAAAATGGAGGAGTATCAGCTATTGTGGACGAACTACCTTACCTCAAGCTTGTCATGGCTAAATACTGCAGAAAATATAGGATAGTTGGTCCTACTTATAAAGTTGGTGGTCTCGGATTTGTAAGACTGCTTCTAGCTATCTTCATGGATGTTCATCTCTAATTTTGAATATCTAGAACAAAAAAAAAAAAATTATTAAATTGGGGATTCAAGCTCAAGACTTTTTGTTTTATATCTGCGGTTTAAAATACAAAATGTCTAATGTATTTCTTGTTTTTCCTGATCAGGCATTTCCAAAGGGCTCTTCACTTGTACCTGAACTTTCCCGGGCACTCGTGAACGTGTCCCAATCGATGTCACTTATTAATAGCACAAACTTTGGGAAACCAGTCAATTGTACCGATAACACAAATGCTGTTACCTCAGACAGCCTGAGCGTTGAAAGCTTCATGGGTCTCTTCCTCATCACCGGCCTTGCTTCCACCACCGCACTTGTCATATTCTTCTGCAATTTCCTATTCCAAAACAAAGACATCATGACATCCCAAGAATCCATGAAGCAAAAGATAGCAGCAATGGCTAAAACATTCAATGAGAGGAAAGAATCAATTGACTCAAACAAGAAACAGACGAATAGAACAGAACAAGAAGCTTGGCTGTCTGCTTTCTATGGTGATCCTCAAGTTTTTGCATTTGGTGCTACTCCAAGTCCCGGTCCAATAAGCTTTTCAAACCAGGAAGAGGAAGGAGGAACGTCTTACCATGATGAGGCATTATCCTCTTCTCATCCCGGAACTCCTTACGATGACTTTGCTACCTCTGAATTAGAAGCTACTCCGGATAGAAATTGACTCTTATCACTAGACTTATGTTCTTGTATGATTAGCTGTATAGAATGAAATCGATTTGATTTCATCATTAGTATTAGCTCCATTATCAACTGAAAAATGTTGGCAACAATATTTTCAACAAATTATTGGTACTTTCAATTGTGTGTGTGTTTTCAATTATTATTTTATATTTAATTAAACGACTATGTAGTGTATTAAAATAACAGATAAAAGTTGTTGTCTTTGCAAAACTATGCCTCATGTTTTAGTAATATGGTTTAGTAGTACCAATATTTTGTACAAGGCCATGTAAGATGGTTGAGTCTAAAAACTCACTTTTTATGCAACAAGACTTAAATATGCCTAATATGCAAATACTTTACAAAGTTCATGAAAATATAGCTAGTATGTAAAAACATGTAAATTTCTAGAAGATAACTCACCTAACATATAATCTGGAAACTTTAATAACAATATGACTTTATATGACCCTTATCATCTACTCATATAAACACATACCATGTATCATTTCTAGTTTAAATGAAAAAGAGATATTTGATATCATAAGGAAATAGTACTTAATTATACTTATTATGATAAGGGCTTGATAAGGGTTTGTTGGGGTCTTGATGAGGGCTCATTATACTCACTTTGTATTGAACTAATCATGTTGAATTATTATTGATATCATAAGGAAATGGTACTTAATTATGCTTATTATGATATTTCATATCTTGAGGACTCAGAGTGCAATTATAAGCAAATTGGAGGATGTTTATGCAATTAAAGGGAATTTGAAAAGTTTAGGCAAGCCAAGCGAAGAGTTAAAGCAAATAAGCTAATTTTGCATTGAAGGCCGCCGGCCTTGTGTTGGCCTTGAACCTACATTGGCCATATCAAAATAGAGGCCGCCAGCCATTTAGTCTTGGAAATTTATTTCAAATTCCAAGACCAACACATGCGTTGCCGGCTTTCAGTTGACCTTTACTTTACACCACCACCAAAGCCGCTGGCCTTTGTTGTGTCGGATGATCTTCCTTGCTTGTCCTATAAATGTGTCTTGTGTTGATAAAGATATCATCTTATCATCAAAACTTCATATCTTTAAGTCATTTTAGGAAACCTAGATTAAGATTGTTGAAAGAGTTGGATATTATGACAACATCTTATTCAGTTGAGTTGAATCATTGTGGAAAGACTGATCCTTGAAGGGATTACTGAGTTTTTGTACCGGGAGTTTCCATTATCCTATTGAATTAGTGATCTCTGAACTTTTATTTTATGCAATTCAATATCCTGACTTATTTACTAAATATGAATTCTAGTACAACAACTCCTTTGATTTGTGATAGTGATATTATTTCCATAATGTTCTAAATTTCCTTTGTGGGAATATGATGAAACCTTAGAATAACTAAGACAATGATTGTAGCCATGTTATAGAATTCATAGATATATGGAAAATTCATATTGCAATTCCTACTATAAATCGTGTTTCTTGATTGAACTAGGTTTATAGAAACTTAATGACTTGAAAGGGAATTTAGGGTTGAAAAGGAATTCTTAATTAAGGTTGAATGATATATGCGGAAGCAGAGATGTTTAATCTTGTTAGAAATTATCCTAATGATTAATGCAATATTTCTAGTTAATTTCTTACTAAAGGATTAGGAGAGATTAATTTAGAGCATTGGTCAACCATAGAATTGGAAGGTTGTGGTTGTAGATTAGAATCCACTGTTAATTTGTCTAGTGGTAGCTAATGGATTAAATTGTGGTTTTGAGACTTTAAAACTTGGAAAATAATTAAAGGCTTTGAGAATTTCATATGAATATGCACATAGCTAAGAATTATTATAACATGATGGCAATCTGATTAGTGAAACTAGGGTGGATTATGTCTTCCCACTCTCATCTGACATATTTTCGTAAACACTCTCTCTTTGCTCTTATTGATAATCTAAGTTGATTAGTTGTTAATTAGTTAATTTTCTCAATTCTATTACCTAAATAATATTAATTGATCCTTATGGGATTGACACTCTATTCATCACTATATTACTTGATCTGACCTAGTTCACTTACTAGTAGAATTTGCTTTTATATTATATATACACTTGCAGTAAATCAAGTTTTTGGCGTCGTTGTTGGGGATTAACTTAATATTAGACCACTTTTAATTCTGTTATTAATTTAGGCGCATTTTACGACGTGTGTTTGTTTTCTGTTCTCTTTGCATGTATTATATGCACAGGAGTAGAAGTGCTGGGCTTCAACTATTAGATCTTGAAATGGAGTGTACCTTGCATCAATTAAGAAGAGAAAACAGAAGAAGAGAAGAAGTACAAGAAGTCAAAATGGCAAACAATAACAACAATAATTAGATACGAGGTGCTGCCAAAGCTTACTATTACAGGTTCTACAATCAAAAGGCTGACTGTTCAGGCCAATAATTTTGATCTAAAATCATCCCTCATTTAAATGGTCGAAGCACATCAGTTTGGAGGATGTCCTAATAAGAGTTCTGATGAGCATATTGCAAAATTCCTCCAATATTGCAACACAGTGAAACTAAACGGCCTTATTGATGATGCCATTTGACTGCAGCTTTTTCCTTTCTCCCTAAGAGATAAGGTGTTAGCTTGGTTCAATTCTTTACCACAGAAATCCATTACCATTTGGGCTAATCTTACTTCCAAATTTTTCAAGAGATTTTTCTCGCTAGCCAAAACAACTAGATTAAGGAATGAAATCATAAATTTCACCAAGTTCCATGGTGAGTCACTATATGATATATAGAAGCGATACAAGGAGGCAATCAGAAAATGTCCACATCATGGATTGCCTAATAATCTCCTGATTGAGATTTTCTGTCTGAGTCTAGATGAGACATTGAGGTCTTTGGTAGATGCTGCATCTAGAGGTGCACTGATGGGAAAGCATTATGATGAAGCAAGTGCTTTGATAGAAGAAATGGCCTCCAGTGCACACAACTAGCAAAATGAGAGAACCAAGTCAAGAATAGCATCAGTCAATAACATGGAAGATATTTCTCAGCTAACAACCTAAATTTCAGCTCTCATTACTCAAATAAGTAAACTCACCTCAGCACATTCCTTTAATTCTAATCATGTTGCTTTTTGTGAGTTATGCTCAAGACCACATTCAACTCTTCAATGCTTATCTGGAAAACCCTTAGCTTCATTTAATGGAGAGTAAGTAAACTATGTCAACAATTTTCAACAGAGTAATCAAGGACCCTATTCAAACACTTACAATTCAGAATGGTATAATCATCCTAATTTCTCATGGAGAAATGAGAATAATGCATTTTAACCACCACTTGGATTCCAGAAGCATGGTCCTGCTCAAATCGCTCCACCTCAACAACATCAATCTAGAATGGAAGATCTCATGTTGAGCTACATGCAAAAGACTGATACCATGATACAGAATCAACAGGCCACCATAAGAAATTTAAAGGGTTAGATTAGTCAAATTTCTCAACAATTGAGTAATAGACCATCAGGGTCATTACCCAGCAACAGAGAGAAGAATCCTAGAGATCAAGTTTCTAAAAAGGAGGTTAATGATAAGATCATATTTTATACAACTTTTGATGTTTAATTTGTGATAAACTTATCATAAATTGCTAGAATGGGTACTTGTTTTGGTTAAAATTCATGTTTTAGGTCTAATTTGAGCAAAGGGAAGCAAAACAAGCAACTTTGAAATGAGAATAGAACAACTCAGGGGGTATGTCGACTTTTCTAAAGAATAAGTTGTCGGCGTACAGCCAGCTTTCATGATGCTCAGAATGCAAAATCTTAAGGCCGCCTCTCAACCGCCGGCCTTAAGTTGGTATAGACTGTGGGAAGCTAAACAAATTGGCTCTACACCGCCAGTCTAGAAGGAAGAAGAAGCTAGCTTCTACAATTTTGTTCAATGCCGGCTTTCTGGGAATCAAAGTTGCCGGCGTTGAGATGACTTACAAGATGAATAGGTTCACATTCCTCAAAGCCATTGCATACATTATCGACCTATTTCAAATATCACAAGTCTTCTTTCATTTGAATGTACGCTGTCATGTAAGCCGTCGACGTAGAAGGTGAATAGAGCGGTGTAGACTGGTAAGTCGCCAACTCAGAGCTTAAAAGTTGCTAGTGCAGAAGGAGTTACAATATACGACGGATGCTACGCTGCCGGCCTCGAGGCAGTGTAGGTTAAAGATCAGGAGGCATAACCAAACATGAATGTTAATTTGAAGATGAACGGCCGGCTTTTAATCCATTACCTAAGCCGGCATGAAAGCTGCCGCTTTGAAATGGCTTTCCTTATAAAAATGACCAACGTTTCATTTCTGTGTATGTACGCCGTCAAGATCCATTTCTAAGCCGCCGATGTACAAGCGGCCTAAACTTATAACTGAAGATGAAAGTTGCCGGTACACTTCCTATGCAATTAAGAGATGGACTTTACGCTGCCTGTAAACTGCTGGCATAGAAAGTGTAACTGCTGGTGTACATGTTGAAACTATAGATTTCCATTAATGATTTTCACGAAATTTTTCTTATATAAAGGAGACTTCCCTCCTTTGCTTTCATGAAGAAAATCAGAGAAACAATTCAGAATACATTCAGTAGATAGATAAAATAGGTTTTAGCGCTTCATAGAGAATTGTGAGAGATTTGAAGCTTTCAAGAATTTGTAATTGAAGATTTTGATATTTGAATTGGTGATATATGATCTCTCTTTTCTTATGCAATTCATCTATCTGATTTCTTTGTTCATAATGATATAAATTGCATATTCTTATCTGATTATTGAATCATTATCCATGAGTAGCTAAACTTTTTCTTGTGGGAAGTGATGATACCCTAATCTTGCTAAAATGATCTTTGAATTTATGTTATAGGATTGTTAGAATTATAGAATATTTGTAATGAATCATGATTATGTATCTTGTTTCTGTATGAAATTGGATCGATAAGAATTTTGATAATTCAAAAGAAGAATTAGGGTTCATAGGAATTCATGAATTAAGATTAAACAACAATTACGGAAGTGGTGGAGTTTAATCTGATTTAGAAATTGTCCAATGTAATTCATGCGATGTTTTATGTTAATTTCTCACTAAGGAATTAGGAGAAGTTGATTTAGGGCATTAGACAATTGTAGAATCGGAAGGTTTATAATTGTGAATTTGATTCCATTGATAATTTATTTAGCGGAAGCTAATAGATTATTTTGTGGTTTACTAAAACTTGATTATTTTAGGTCTTGACAATTTCATATAAATATCCATAATTCTAACTATTCATGTAATATAACTTTAGTATGATTAGCAAAGATAATGGTGGATTCTGCTCCTTCCCACATTTATCTGATATATCTCTCTAACAATCTCATTGCATTTATCAATAGCTATTAAGATAAATCAGAATTAGTTTGGATTGATACAATTTAATTGCCTAAATATTAGTTAAAGCTAATACCGATCTAGTAGTTAAATTGATCCTTGTGGGAACGATACTCTATTCACTTGTGTATTAGTTGATCGGACTCAGTATACTTGCTGGTAGTATCCGTGCTCATATTTTTTATACACATCTTAAGCAGATCAGTTAACATGGTTAATGATGAAGAATATGGAATCTTAAGATGAATCCTTTCAATGGAGCATTTGAAGATTATGATCTTAATAAAGAGGATTTCAACAAAGGAGGTTCAGTAAAAAGTGGCAATGAAGGAAAGGTCCAAATGGAAATCATTGAGAAAGATCAAGATTATTTAGAGGAATTAAGTATATATGAAAATGTAGTGTTAGTACATGATTAGAGCAATGATGAGGATGAGCATAATGATGTGCATAACACTAAAAATGAGTAAGGAGAGGTCAATGAGATAGAGAAAACTAAAATCTTAATTGGAAGTGAGAAGATAGAGATGATTGAGGAAGATTCAAGTGAGATATCGAGCATGAAAACAAATGAGACAGCACATGAACATATGGATCAGATGATCTTGCTAAACCATGAAAAGGTAGACTAGAAAGCTAAATGCATACCCATAAAATTAGATGATCCAGGAAAGATAACAATTTCATGCACCATTGCTAGTTAGTTTATAGAGAATGCTTGTTATGATTTAGGTGCTGCAGTAAACCTCATATATTTTAGGTTGATGGAGATATTGAAGTTGGGGAGTATGTTGAGGAGCATAAATATGACCCTTAAGATGTTGGATCGAACTCCAAAGACTCCTAGAGGAATATATGAGAATGTGATTGTTCATATTAGTAAATATAAGTTTCCCATTGATTTTTTGGTGATAGACATGAAAGATGATGATCATACCCCTCTTATTCTTAGCTGACCATTTTTTGCCATAGCTGGAACCCTCATTGATGTAAGAGGACAAAGGATAGTGCTAAGAATAGGGGATGAGGAGAATATCCTATGTGCTAGGAAGTGTAATGAGTGAGATAAGATTGTTATCTCTAGTAATATCTCATTTGATTAGTTATTGAGATCGGTTGATGGTGAAAAGGCTAAAGTATTTCAGGAAGGATTGGAGCTTAAGGAAGACCTTAGAGTTAGACCTAGGGGATCTCGACTTTTTGAGCCTCCATGAGCATAAGATGCAAAAGTCGGGCTAGTGACTATAAACTAAGTACTTCATGGGAGGCACCCCATGCTTAACATTATAAAATAGTTATTTTTTTTTCTAACTTAGTCTTATGGTACATATTACAGTTGTTCTTTTACAAGACAAGGGAGAAATCAATTTTTAAGTGTGGGTAAGAGGAAGCACATGTGCACACTACGAGTCGCAGAACGAAAAGGTAAGTGTTCTTAACTTAGAGTATAATTTTTTTGTGGGACTGATGTCTTGAATGGAGAATTTAGCTAAGTTTATATATGTGTGTGTGTGTGTGTGTATTAAAAAAAACAAACATTCTTTTTAAAAGGAAGCTGGCTTTAAGCCGATGTATATTTGGAAAAGCTGGCTCTCTTAAGAACAAAAGCAACTAGCTATTAGTTGGCATATATCATTCTATGCAATTTTGCGCTAGAAGAAAGGCCGACTTGAGAGGATTAAAAGCCGCTAGCTTTGAGCCAATATAGACACAAAGGCTAGCGGTGTAGGCTTGTATGCTGCCAACTATTTCATCTCAAAAATAATTTCTAAATTCCAACGCCGGCCATATATGCCGCCGGCGTACAAATGCAAAGGCCGACAAATGGCCTGTCATGAGAGTTTAAAGCAAGTTTGTCTCTCGCTCTCTCCCTTTATTCTTTGCTCTCATCTTTCCTCCGACTCTTTCACTCCTCTCTTTATCTTCATCCTACACTCTCATGCACACACTCACTCTCCTTACATTCTCACTCATACTCACTCCTCCAAGGACCAAGCTTCTTACAAATAAGTACTCCCTCTCTCTTCTCTTGTTTTCTTGCTCTCAATTCCTTTGGTCTTGATGGAATTTCTAATTTAGCATATTTGTGCCCCAAGTTTGGTAGAATTAATTGATTGACTGATCCTGGAGGTTGAAATTGTTCTTATGCTTGTATAGATGTGGGTTACACTTATTTTGTGCTTGATTTCATTAAGAATCCACATTGTGCTTGAATTTGGGGCTTTACAAATTTTTGTACATCCATTGAGAACTTTTCCAAATTAAGGTTCATGGCTGGGATTCTTGCAAAAAAATTTTGTTTGCAAGGGTTTAGAAGGATTTTCGTTTTATTCACTTGTTTTGTTTATATTTCTATGGTGTCTCAGAGTGTATTCACGACTTAAACATGTGTTTTCCTTATCCCATGTATTTTGAATAAATCTACTCAACAGTTAAAATCTAGGTTACCTAGCTTAGGCCACCAGCCTTGATTTCTAATTGCAAGTATAAACCTAATTGTATGCTTTGTTCTTAATAGAGTGTATGCCTATCATTCTAGTTTCTACAATTTCATGATATAGCATGTTTTAGGCATCAAAATGTAAGCATATAACCAGCTTGATGTGGATATTGCTTGAGATGGATTTGTGCCCTGATTTTAAATGGCTAGTTCTTAATTGTTCTATTCTACTAGTTGATAGATATATGCATTAATTAAAAACACAATTCTAATGGTTGTTGGTGTTATCATTAAGTTGAGTATTCATTTTGTAATTAACTTGAATTCTTTATGCAAGAATGCCACCTAGAAAGCTTCAGCTCGGGCAAAAGAATACTGTGGCATCTTCTTTAGGCACTCAACAAAGAGAATTGCTCTTCAACAAGGACAATGACAAGGAGAGAAAGAAGAAGCTTCAAAAGATGAGCTTTGTGAATCACCAGTACTTAAACTGGGAGTTACTAGAAGATTATGGGATGCAGGAGCGAGTCTAATAGATTGTGGAAGACAAAACTTGGTTCAAGTTGTTTGAGATAAAAGAGCCAATCTTCAAGGATGTCACCATAGAGTTATTGTCCACCATGATGATAAAAACAAATGGGAATTTGTCAACTATGACCTTCCAAGCTGTTAGAGAGGTCCATGAAACTAAGCTAAAATAGGTGGGATACTTCTTAGGACTCTATGATGATCAAGAGGCTGTAGCAGACCTACCAAACTCTTTGCCTGCTAGTATGAATGCTGAAATTTTCTAGTCCCAGATTGTTTAGCCCATGAGGGATGAACTTATGCCATCTAAATCCCTCTCCACCACCTTTGCAGCTGTAAAGCACAAGTTGCTCCATCACATTTTAGCCCATACCATCTACTATAGGAAAACCAATCACAGTAAGGTGATAAGTTTTGATATGTTTTACATTTACAGCATGACTTCTGGTTATAAAATTGATCTTGGGGTAGAAGTGGCTAACTTTATTGATAGGAAAATAAATTATACAAGAACGAAAGTTATTCTATGTGGAGGCTACATTACTGCTTTGTTGAAGGGGATGGGGATTTAATAGCAACCTGAAGGGGATAAGGTTATCAAATGCAAGAAAATTTCTGCTAGACCATTTAGAACCTAAGGGTTATCTAAGGTAACTACTAAAGTCAATCCAGATGATGAGGTAGAAGCTCATGAGATTCCCCTTACTGATAGAGCTTTCACATCACACCCTCTTCTTCCTATGAGTGCTTATGGGCATCTAAGACAAGAAATTAGAGAACTCAGGGAGGACAACAAAAAGGAGCGGAAGAAGAACAATAAATTTAGGTCCACATTATTTAATATGTTCCATTCCGCCATTTCTTGCATCAATCCAACAACCACAAAAGGAGTTACAATATAAGACTTGTAGTGAGGAGACTAGTAGTATAAAACTAGAGAGCTATAACCTTTACTAGCTTTCTATTTTCTTTTGCTTTGCTTAATTCTGCTTTACTGCTAATATGTATTCTATTAAGCACCCATTTGATTGGGTAGACTTTTGATAATTGATGTTGATTTATACCTTAGGATAGTCTTTATTTTTGCTTTGTTTGTTTTCTTTTTCTTTATGAACATAAGGTTAAGGTTAACTAAATGACTCTCCTCATGATATACTGATTGGAATTCACTTATGATGCTAGAAGATTAACACCAGGGAAATACCTGTTTTTTTTTTTTTTTTCTCTTATATCTTTATCTTTATTCTTTCTTAATTATGCTAAATTAGGAACAATGAGGACACTGTTCGATTTAAGTGTGGGGAAGGGATAATAGGATATAGAGAATGAAGTTGAGTATGAATTGATGACATTTGAATTATTGTATCAACTGCATATCTATGACATTTGAAATTGCATTGTACCCATGCTTTGAATTTATATCTATCCTTAAGCATTACATGGCAACTTTTAGGCCAAATTTTAATTCAAAATTTTTCATGAAATTTGGTGATTGTACTAAATTTTGTTAATAGCATCTATAAACGAACAAAAATGTGAATTTGACTTGCTTAGGTATCTGACTCACCTGCTATTATAATTAAAATGCTTAGTTGAAATTAAGGAGCAAAATCTTTAAAAACAAATTTACCGTGTATTTAGCTTTAGAGTTGGAAGTTTGAGAGTAGGTCGAATCCTTAAATGAAAAATAAATAGGTCTATTTCTTGGCAAATTTAGCTTGTATATCTTCTTTTGAGTTATTTTGAGAGCATTTTTACACTTAGTGAAAGAGATGGAAGAAACCCTTTAATTAGTGATCCTTTATTAAAAAAAAAAGTCTTAATTTTGTTGTAGCATTCAAAAGAAAAGAAATAAACAAGCAGAGTCTTTACTCTAACAACTTAACAACTTAGGTAACTGAGTTAAGAGTATCCAATCTTGAATGTTAGAGTAAGGAAGAGTTCGTAGAGGTTCCCTGTAAACCTGGTCACTTAGATGATGAGCTCAAGATGTGCTGACTCAATGGATTCATTATAATAAGAAGGGCGGAAAGGTAAAAGCTCAATAAATGAACTTTGAAAAAAAAAATGGTTGGATGAATAAAAAGAATGTGAATGCAAAATCAACAAGTGAAACAAGACGTATAATAAAGAGAGAGAGAAAATATAGGAAAAGAGTATATATCATATGCTTTCACTCTGTATTGCCTTGCATAGAGAAGTGATTAGAAGGACTATATGCCTGCTAATAACTAGTGAATTTCAAATGAGTGTTTTTCCTTACTGGATTGAGTATTTACTTTTGGACTAAGATTTTTTTTGTTAAATACTAGGATTAAAGTTTTTTTTTTCTAGATTAGCTATTGAATTTTGATTGTAGTAATCTAATTACATGAATCCAGTTTGGTTAGAGTGATAGGCACCTGCATTGCAAGTCATGAGCTATAAAAGAAAAGATGCTTGAAATTGTAAAGGTAAAAAATTATGTACTCTCAATGACATATTTCTCTTGTGTACTTATTTATTTTGCTTGAGGATAAGAAAAAGTTCAAGTATGGGGAAGTTGATAAGGGCTCATTATTCTCACTCTTTATTGAACTAATAATATTAAATTATTATTGATATTATAAAGAAATGGTACTTAATTATGCTTATTATGATATTTCATATCTTGAGGACTTAGAGTGCAATTATAAGCAAATTGGAGGACATTTATGCAATTAAAGGGAAGTTGAAAAGTTTAGGCCGGCTAAGTGAAGAGTTAAAGCAAATAAGCCAATTTTACATTGAAGGTCATCGGCCTTGAACCTACACCGGCCATATCAAACTAAAGCCTACCAGCCATCTCGTTTCGAAAATCTATTTCAAATTCCAACACCAACACGTCTGTTGCCGACTTTCAGCTAACCTTCATGTTACACCACCACCAAAGCTGCTAGCCTTTGTTGTGTCAGATGATCTTCCTTGCTTGTCCTATAAATGTATCTTGTGTTGATAAAAATATCATCCTATCATCAAAACTTCATATCTTTAAGTCATTTTAGGAAACCTAGATTAGGATTGTTGAAAGAGTTGGATATTGTGACACATCTTATTTAGTTGAGTTGAATCATTGTGAAAGACTAATCCTTGAAGGGATTACTGAGTTTTTGTCCTAAG
Organism: Combretum micranthum; assembly: GCA_024138025.1. Lineage (NCBI taxonomy): Eukaryota > Viridiplantae > Streptophyta > Magnoliopsida > Myrtales > Combretaceae > Combretum > Combretum micranthum. Next base: position 1,877,575 of record JAMXBD010000062.1, on the reverse strand, counting down.
AGTTTCCATTATCCTATTGAATTGGTGATCTTTGAACTTTTATTTTTTTTTTATGCAATTCAATATCCTAACTTATTTACTAAAAATGAATTCTAGTACAACAACTCCTTTGATTTTTGATAGTGATATTATTTCCATGATGTTCTAAATTTCCTTTGTGGGAATATGATGAAACCCTAGAATAACTAAGACGATGATTGTAGCCATGTTATAGAATTCATAGATATATGGAAAACTCAAATTGTAAGTCCTACTATAAATTGTGTTTCTTGATTGAACTAGGTTTATAGGAATCTTAATGACTTGAAAGGGAATTTAAGGTTCAAAAGGACTTCTTAATTAAGGTTGAATGATATATGCGGAAGCAAAGTTGTTTAATCTTATTGGAAATTGTCCTAGAGATTAATACAATGTTTTTGGTTAATTTCTTACTAAAGGATTATGAGAGATTTAATTTAGGGCATTAGTCAACCATAGAACTAGAAGATTATGGTTATAGATTAGAATCCACTATTAATCTGTCTAGCGGTAGCTAATGGATTAAATTATAGTTTTGACACTTTAAAACTTGGAAAATAATTAAAGGCTTTGAGAATTTCATATGAATATGCACATAGCTAAGAATTATTATAACATGATGGCAATCCGATTAGTGAAACTAGGGTAGATTATGTTCTTTCTACTCTCATCTGACATATTTTCATAAACACTCTCTCTTTGCTCTTATTGATAATCTAGGTTGATTTGTTGTTAATTAGTTAATTTTCTAAATTCTATTACCTAAATAATAATAGAATCTAATATTGGTTTAGTAGTTAATTAATCTTCATGGGATCGATACTCTATTCATCACTATATTACTTGATCTAACCCATCAGGCCTCCTCATCGTGCTCGACCTCGTGACGAGCGGAATCCAACTCGACACTCCACTATACCTATTTGAGGTCGTAGTGTGCAATCCCCATTGGCAGAGTTTGCTGGTAGCAGCAATAGTACATTGGGTTATCAGGTAGTGGTTAGATGCCATGGGAGTCAGCTCAGGAAAAGGGTTCTTGATCACACTTTTTCTATATGTGCCTTTTAAAAACCCTTTTTAGTTAAGTTGAAATTCCTTTAGAAGCGCAATTTTTAACTGACAGTGTACCCAATATGTGTGCAGTAATAATATATAAGTAAATACCGAGTCGAGTCTACATAGAGTGAGGACTAACTATCAACTATATCAGTTCTAAACGTAGCCAGACAAATCAAAAGTGTTTCTCTTTTTGGATTTTCTTTTAATAAAGCTAAACTACAAAGAATCTTGGATTTCCAACACCTGTAATTGACTAAGTCAAGAGCCCACAGATCTGAACAATCAATGAATATATGCTATCAATGAGAAATGCAATTGCAAATCCAAATTGTCAATGTGTTCAGTTTTGTAAATAATTTAAGTACCAGATAACAACTCTTTTTCCCAAAGTAAACTATTATTCTAAATTAACCAATCAATATTCCCTATTCCTTGGAGAGTAATTAATTGACTAATTTTTATCAATTCACCAAACCGTAATCGAATTCAAACCCATACCCTATGTTATTTCAAATCTAAATTAGATATTCACAAAAACGATTAGAAAAGAATTTTCCAATTACAATCTTAACCTATCATGAATTCCAGATCTAATCCAAAATCCTTGATATGTGAAATAACATTAACAACTCGAATACAGACAATTGATCAATCAAATACAGGGATCATTAATCAAATAATTCAAATCCGCAACTCAAAACCCTAATATAAGTGGATATAAGAAAAAGAACAAAATAACCTTGTCGAAATAATCCTTTTCTTAAAATCCAAACCCAAATGACGTCTTTTACTTAAATCTTGATGTGGAATCTGATATCAAATTAACAAGAAAACTTAACTAGTGTTCAACCTTAATCTTGATATAAGAATAATGGAGAGAGAAGCTATTTTCGTGCCTAAGATTCTACATTATCCAAATGATCAACAAAGAGACGTATATATATGAAGGGTTACAAGGCACATAGGCTGACAACTAACACCGGCGGCTTTGCTTTGAATCTTGCTGATGTTGGAATGAAAAACCAAATCCAAAAGCAATCTTCATGTGTATGTCGGTTGATAAACCGACGGCGTTTCCTATCTTAGTAGCCGGCATTTGTTGTCAAAATTCAAGGCTAGCTTAAATTATTTTGTATGCTAGTAGCATAAGGCCGGCTTTAATGATTTCAATACTGTGGAGATGTTACGTCGGCCATATGTCAGCGACATAGGCAGGGATTTTGCCAACATATGTTCAAAACATACAAGATGATGTTTCATTTTGCAAGGCTAGTAGCGTTACTTCCTCTGGTTAGCCGGTGTTGGATTCCCTCAGATAAAAGATGGCTTGTTATTTTGTCTATAGCTAACCTATATTAATTTCTTTGCAAATTTGTATCAAACTCCTCCCCAAATGCTTGTATTTGTATGATAAGTCTCAATGACCTGAAATAACAATTTAAGCACACTTAAATACCATTTCTATTTGATTTCTTCAAAATCTATAATAGATAAACATGATTTGATCAAAGGAAATTGACTGAAATATGACTTCATCAACTCCCCCACACTTGAACTTTTGCTTATCCTTAAGCATAATAAATAAGAACAAAGTTGAAATCTGTCATAGAATGTACAAAACTTTAACTTTCATAGTTCAAGCACCTTTTCCTTTTCATTATGCATGACTTGCATTGCTAGTGCCTATCACTCAAATCAAACTGGGTACATGTAATTAGAGTACTAAAATCAAAATTTAGAAGCTAATATAGAGAAAACAAACTTTAATCCCAGTGTTTCACAAAAGAACATTCCATCCAAAAGTAGATACATAATCCATTAAGGAAAAATAACCATTTAAACTTCACTAGACTTTTAGCATGCATATACTTTTAGTAACACAGAATGAAAGCATATGGTTTCCACTCCTTCTCTAAAATTTCTCCATTTTTATTATAAGTCTTATTTCATTTAGAGCTTTTGCATTCATTTTCTTTTTTCTTTCATATAAGCATTTATTCCTTTTTTTTCTTTTTTTTTTCAAAGTTCAATGATTGAACCTTTACCTTTCCTCCCTTCTCGTTATAGTGAGTTTATTGAGTCAGTACATCCCTGTAGACACCCGATTTTTGCCTAATTAATTAAAGCTTAAATTTATAAAGTTAATTAAACAAAATCTTCATTTTTGTTTAATTAAACTCATTTTTCCAAAAGCCTTAATTAAGTAATGAGTTGGCTAAGTGATCGAGACACAGGCCAAATGGCCTGTTGGTTAAATACATTGACCCAAACACACACTCAAGCTTAAGGACCCAGGTTGAAACCTAGCAAAGGCAAATTTTTGCCTTTTTATCATCTTATTTTTTGCCTTCTCAAAGTGACTTTTTGCCTTACTTTGCATCAATTTTTAACTGACAAAACATCATTAATTGTTGAAATTGATGATGCCATTGCAAAGTAGACATGGAATATGAAAGATCAATACACAATTCATGTGTAAAAACAACCCAAAAGTCACAAAATTCGTGCTAAAAAAATTGGGAAAAAATACAATTTATGAAGCATTCAATTGTCCATTAATGAGGATTTGCAAGAATTGATAAAATTGGATGATTCATCTACCCACATTGAATGATTTGATGAAGAATATGAAAGATCAATCATCAATTCATCAGTTTGAAACAAATTAAACACGAATTATTGAATTAAATTCGTGCAAATGAAGAGGCAAAAATCGATTCGTTTATAAAACAATACGAAACGTAAAATTGAGCTTGCAACCTATAAATAGAGGGTACTAGGATCAAAAGGCACAACTCAATTGCAAGAAACACACACATAACAAGATCAATTCGAAATTTTCGAATTAAGGATGTAGAATTCGAAATTTTCAAATTCAAAGTTCTTGGATCAATTTCGATCTAATTTGAGTGTTTGAGGAGCTTTAGGAACAAGTTTAAAGTGATCAAGTGTGCTTAGATTTGATTAATTTGTTCGAATTAAGTTCTGCAAATTTTTAAAAAAAATTTCGAATTGAACCGCCGGCAACTACCACTTCGAACCGCCGCCCACGGTGGTTCTGGGCGCGAACCACCACCACCAGCGGACGCGCAACCATCATAGGAGTCGGGCCGACAAGCTTGTGGAGGTCAACAACCACTAGGGACGGCCGAGGAACGCTCGAAAGGCCGCGACTTCGTCTTCTTCGCCCTATCGGGTCGGATCCGACCCGAAATTTGACCCAAAAATCCGAAGTCCAACCCGCCCCCTGGTCAACGGTCAACGGTCAATCCAGATCAGACGGCCCATATTCAATCATCCAGATCAGACGGTCCAGATTTAATCAAGCAAATCAGCGGCCCAGATTCATCATCCAGATCAGACGGTCCAGATTTGATCAAGCAGATCAGACGGCTCAGATTTGATCAAGTAGATCAGACGGTCCAGATTCAATCATCCAGATCAGACGGTCTAGATTTAATCAAGCAGATCAGCGGCCCAGATTCAATCATCCAGATCAGACGGTCCATATTTGATCAAGCAGATCAAACGGTCCAGATTTGATCAAGCAGATCAACGCTCCAGATTGGAAATCAAGAGATCAGACGGTCCAGATCAAGCAAGCGCGACCGACGCTCCATATCTAATCCGAGAACATCCAACGGCCCAGGTCAGTCCGCATTATTTTATTATTAGTTTATTATATAATTAATTTCAGAAAATAGTAAAAAATAGTAAAAAATTCATAAAAAATTCAGAAAAATCCAGAAAAATAAAATAATTATTTTTCATATAAATTTATTTTTTTGATATTTTTGAATATTTTTAATATGTATTTATACATAAATTGCTTTTAGAAATGCGTATTTGATGCATGAAAATAATTTTAATGTATTGTAAAATATTTTGAATATGTTGTGAATTTATGTGATGATTAAAAAAAATAATAATAATAGTAATAATAATAATGATAAAAATAAATAAAAATGACAAAATTGGATTTTCCAAAACCAAAATTTTTTAAAAAAAATGAATGATTTTTTTTTACTTAGAAAAATTTGTTTTCATAAAATAAAAAATAAATTGATTAGATCATAGGATCATCAAAAATGATTTTCATAAAAATTTAAAAATTCAATGAATTTAAAGTGAAAAAAGTTCAAAAATATAAAATTGATCAACAAATTAAAGTTCTTTCCAAAAGAACTACGTTTTGTCTGATCTCGATTAGCGAGTACGTAGACACCGACGGGGCGACAATAAAAATGGAAAAAAAATGTTTTGTTTTTTAATATTGTGAATAATTATTTTCTAAAAAAAAATGAAATATATTTGTTGATATTGATATTCTAAAAAAAATAAAAATAAAAATGAAGAAAAGCACATAAAAAATAAAAAAAATGAATAATGTGATTTGTGAATATTGTTTCATAATATATTCTGAATTTTTGAGCATCTAAATGATAGATTATAAATTTAAAATTACGAAAGTGGTAACCGATTTGGTTTTAATAGATTAGCCCCATAATCCATGATATCTGGTTTTAAAAGTTTGGTTTTTAAATCAAATTTTCGCAGACTAGTAGCTAAGTTAGGATCAACCGACCCATTGATCCTAGCTTTTTATTTTTTCCCGATTTATATCGGGTGGCGACTCTAAATCATTTTCAAAAATTAAAATTTCTTTTAACCCCTATTTGAGGATTCATGTTAAATGGGTTCGGGTTTAATGTGAATCGGGTTAGGAGAAATGAACCAGATGGTGGGAAAATCCAGGCTCGACAATCCCAAGTTCAGCACTCAAGTGACCAGGTTTTAAAGGACCCCCAAGAACTCTTTCTCACTTTAACATCCAAGTTCAGATACTTTTAACTCAAATACTAGAGTCATTGGAGTAGAGGCTATGCTTGTTTCTATCTTTTCTTTTTTAATGCAACAAAAATTCAAGACATTTTGTAATATACAAATAAATAAATCATAGTGAAGGGCAGTAATGTAATATAATGTTGTTTAAGAGGGTATTTTTATCATTTAACAAACGGATTTGGACTTGAAGAAGTTGTTTGTAAAGAACAAGAAGGGGAGGACTTAGGCTGGCTATAAGTTGCCAGCTTTGGTATGCAAGGTTGCCAACTTTGATGGGACCACTGTCGGCTTTATGCAAGCTTTGGTGCTTCGGAAGATTTTCAATCAAATTGTAAAAGATGGCAGCGTATAGGGGAAAGCCGTCTAAAGGCCGTCAGCTTAGGAGTGAAGGCTATCGACGTATATGGGATAGCTATTAGTTGATTGAAAACTATGGCAAGTTGTTTTTAAAAGATTTTGTTGAGTTTATGAGATTTTTGTAAAGATTTTTATTTTAGTTAGTTGTGGTAGGTTGCTTTAGTTTATGCTAACTAGTTAGTTATGAAGATTGTTTTAGTTTTATGACATTTATTTTTAAAGTATCCTTATTTTGATAGTTTTGAAGATATATGTTTTTTATTATTAGTGGTTTAAAGTTTCTATAGCCTTAGCGTGTTCTTTCCAAGTAAAGACATATGGCAAGTTGTAATGCCTTTATGTTAGCGCGTTACACTTTTTTTATAAAGGATCACAAAGAAAAGAATGTCATCTACCTCTTTCACTAAGTGTTAAAATATTCTTAAAATGAACACAAAAGAGTATATAAAAGCTAAACTTTTCCTAGGAGTAGACCTATTTATTTTTCACTTAAAGGACTCGACCTACTTTCAAATTTCCAATTCCTCGGTAATGGTGCCAAAAACTTGATAAGAAGCAATAGGGGATAATGCATTTGTATAACATGAGTTAGAAGGATGATAATATGGATTAAGGCATTTATATGATTCATGATCACCTCCACAATACAAACACAAAAATCCAATGAAATTCATTGTTCATACAGTCACAAAACTCAAGAACACATTCAATCAAAATGAATTACCCCAAAAAGTATAAGAAAATGGTTAAAGTAGTAGATACTAAAGCTTTTCCTAGTATCTAGTTGCCAAATCCCTGGTATCCCAAGAATTGGCTTTCTAGAGCCAAAAACTGATCATGTTTTTTCTATATGTGCTTTAAAAAAACTCTTTTTAGTTAAATTGAAATTCCTTTAGAAGTGTAATTTTTAATCAGTAGTGTATCGGGTGCGTGTGCAGTAATAATATATCGATGAATACCGAGTCGAGTTCGTAGAAAGTGAGGACTTGCTATCAATTATATTAATTCTAAATGTAGATAGGCAAATCACAAGTGTTTCTCTTTTTAAATTTTCTTTTAATAAAACTACACTACAAAGAATCTTGGATTTCCAACACCTGTAATTGATTAAGTTAAGAGCCAACAGATATGAACAATCAATCAATATATGCTATCAATCAGAAACACAATTGCAAATCTAAATTGTCAATGGGTTCAGTTTTGCAAACAATTTAAGCATCAGATAACAACTCCTTTTCCCAAAGTAAGCTATTATCCTAAATTAACCAATCAATATTCCCTATTCATATGAAATTGATTAATTGACTAATTTTTATCAATTCCCCAAAACCTAATCGAATTCAAACCCATATCCTTATGTGATTTAAAATCCAAATTAGATATTCACAAAAATGATTAGAAAAGAATTTTACAATTACAATCCTAATCTATCATGAATTCTAGATCTAATATAAAATTCTTGATATGTGAAATAACATTAACAACTTGAATACGGACAATTGATCAATCAAATACAGGGATCATCAATCAAATAATTCAAATCCACAACTTAAAACCCTAATTAAGATCAAAGGAATCAAATATCATCCAATAAGTGGATATAAAAAAAAAAAGAACAAAAGTAACCTTGTCAAAATAATCCTATTCTTGAAATCCAAATCTAAATGATGTCTTTTACTTGAATCCCGGTATGGAATTTGATATCAAATTAATAAGAAAACTTAACTAGTCTTCAGCTCTAATCTAGATCTAAGAATAATGGAGAGAGAAGCTATTTTCATGCGCAAGGTTCTACATGATCCAAATGATCAACAAAGAGACGTATATATATGAAAGGTCGCAGTGCACATAGGCCGACAACCAACACCGGTGGCTTAGCTTTGAATCTTGTCGGTGTTGGAATGAAAAACCAAATCCGAAAGTAATCTTTATGACTACGCCGACTGATGTGCCAGCGGCGTTGCCTATCCCAATAGCCAGCATTTGTTGTCAAAATTCAAGGCTGGCTTAAATTACTTTGTATGATGGTAGCATAAGGCCGACTTTAAAAATTTTAATACTGTGGAGATGTTACATCGGCCATATACCGGTGGCGTAGGCAACGATTTTGCAAGCATATTGGCCAGTATTGGATTCCCTTAGATAAAAGCTAGATGTGCTATTTTGTCTATAGCCAGCCTATATTAATTTCTTTGCAAATTTGTATCAAACTCCTCCTCAAATGCTTGTATTTGTATGATAAGTCCTCAGTGACCTGAAATAACAAATTAAGCACACTTAAATACCATTTCCATTTGATTTCTTCAAAATCCATAATAGATAAACATGATTTGATCAATGGAAATTGAGTGAAATATGACTTTACCAGTTCCTAGCAAGCCTGTCGACTTTGTTAAAGGGAGAATTCTGAAGTGAAGCGATGTCTCAGTGGAATGGCTTGCCTTCAAGGAGATAGCCGGTTTATAGGACAGGAAAAGGTTAAGGACCTTTTATGGTGGATTATCATCAATGAACTTAACTATGGATTTTTTGCACAAAAGATATACGAGGTGAGGTTGTTACTATCATCGCAAAGTTTGTTTGAGTTGTTAGTTTTTTTTTTTTTTTTTTGCTATTTGAGCTCTCTTGTTGTTTGCCTTCAAGCTTTAGTGATGACTGCTGAAGCTTTCAGAATGTTAAGGGGAAATCATAAAGTGGTATGTCATGTTCCTTCTTCCTCCCTTTTTTTTTAAGGTTTGGTAGAGCTCGAGGCACTGAGGGTAAGCTTGGAAAAGGAGCTTGCCGAGGTCAGGTAAAGCGAGATGAGATGTAAGAGTAAGTTGCTTATGACGACAAATAAGAACGAATGGCTACATAAGGAGACAAAGGATAAGGTCTTGCGGTGTCAAGTTGACGTACCTAAGGTGAAGAAGTAGCTATTACTTATCGTACCGTGGCTAAGCAATACGAAGATTAGTAGAAGAGTGTGAGGCAGGAGTGGGATATGTTGTCTCGTCAGTTGTGCGATGCCTAGGTGGGGCATGCGAGGTAGAAGTAGGAGCTTGACTCGCGACTTCGGAGATCAGTAAGTTGAGAGAGAGTATCCAAGCATCCAACATGGAGTGGGAGAAGTTAAAGGTAAGGCTAATTCATTGTTGCATGAATAACCATCGTTACTCATATTTTGGCTTCATTATTTCCTCATCGTTGTTGTAGACCTACAAGAAGGACTTGAAGAGTGGTCGGCTCATTCTAAGGGTGACTAAGAAGCAGGTTTTGAGAGAGCTCTTTAAGAGCAAGGAGTGGAAGAGGGTCTGTAATTACCCTAATTTTACAGAACCTGATTATAATACATATTATAAATAAAATGTAGAATCATAAAAGAACTATATTAAAAATATTAGAAATCACTCCAATTTTATCACAATTTAAATTTTTGAGGTATAAACAAATTATAATAAAAAATCTTTATCACTAAGGCTATAAAAATTCATAATGTTCGAAATAAAGAATAAAGAAAAACTGTTTAATATTTAAGAACCTAAGTTTTAATATTCGAAAAATATTAATACCTTCAAGTTAAATAATTCTGAGTTTATACAAACTAAAATTCGTATCTAGCTTAGTAACTTATAATCAGTAAAAAGAACCAAGTAACAAATTTAAAATAATTATTAAATTTCTAATCTATTAAAAACTCTAGAATAAATCTATAAATAGAAGTGAACTCATATGTAATTTCAAACCTTATAAATCTATAATAAAGTCGAATTAAGGGCAATATAATTATTAATTTATCAAAATATCACCAAAAAAAACTTTTAATCAAATAAAATATAATTTACGATAGTAGGTATAAAAACTGAAATATGATCAGATCTTAAGCTTAGGTTATAGCTTCTTATTATCTATCTTAATGTCTATTTCTACTATCTTTTATCCAAAAATTTGTGCTTTGATACCAACTTAAACTGTCGCATCCCAGAAGATACCCTAAATGTAGCAGTCCACCGTGCATAATATTAAAGCTAATGAATGAAAACCTTAGTCACGCAGGAGCTTCGATATCACATGTAAAGCGTGCTTCCAAGATAGTAGAAGACTCAAAGGGGTATTACGTTTAGCAGATAATAAAAGCATGCAAGAACTTATAAAGGTAAACATATAATTATCATTAAGATAAAAGTTTCTTACAAATTCTTAGGAGCATTCCTTCATTCTAAAAGCCTTGCTCAAACTAAGCCATATTTAAACATACATGAATATATCATAAGTCTACTATAGAGATTTTTCTTAGAAATCTACATCCAAAACTAAATATATAAACTTCTTCCAAAAATTCCTAATAGCTTTGGCTCATAGCTGACAAAAGGGGCTCCTTGGTGCCAACCATAAGTAATCAAACTATAACAAAAAGCTATAGGGGTATAAGCAAAACTAGCTTGGTGGGATAATTCCCATCTTCAAAACATTTTCATAGAACACACAAGTATTTAGACAATCATTGAGAATGCATCAATCACATGAGCAAACAAAATACACACGATTAACTGGAAACCATGTGTAGTATGGATTTTACACCCTTTATGTCAGGGGTTGGGTGGTTACCAGGCCATACGACCATCAATATTTGCAGACTTACTGGCTCCTACTTGCCCTGTAGACTTTCCGGCTCCTACTAGGCCATGTAGACTTTCCAACTCCTATGAGCCACCACTACGACTCCTTGTTTCCCCACACGAAGAATAGTAGCAAAAAATAAATGTGACTCATAATATGTTATGCATGAATTTTTTTCAATATAGGGTTATTCAATTATCGTCGAGTTTAAGTTAAAGGCGACCAAAAAATATTCATCATTCCATTGCAAGAAAACATAAGTTATTCAACAATTTCTCTTTCGATATACTTAGCTTTTATTCAACAACCATATAATTCAATCATGAATCCAAATTACACAACATTTATTCATTTGTCTTTTTCCTTACTCTCTAGTACTACTAATTTCAAGTATAAACAAGGAAACGTAATTAGTAAAGGATTAACTTACTCCATGGCGATCACTCCTAGTCGAAATAATATTCCGAGAAAGTGATATTGGTTCCTTCTTCACCTAAATAAGATGAAATACACAAAATGAGTCTTTCATAGGATTTCTATTTTAAAGATTCTAAATCTATCTTAAATTTGCGGTAAAAACGAATTTGAAGGAAGTCCCAAATTAAAATGGCCATAACTTGCTCATTTTAACTTGGAATTTTCACATATTATATGTTGTTTTCTACCTATTCGAAAGGGTCTATCCATTTCTAAGATTACTTTTACTATAAAAGGTCATTTAGGTTTCGGATTAGAAGGGTACAGATCTAATACAAAAATTCCTTTCTTAAAAAACAATATTTTCTAATCTTTCCTTTACTAAGGCTTGTTTAAGTAAAACTCAAATATGTATATTTTTTAAAAGAATTTCTTATGTATATAAATATACTCATAATTTATGCATGAAGCTATAGGTGTTGTCTTATTTAATTTATTTCATTAAAACAACCTTTTCTAGTGTTTTGGAAATTTAGATTTGTTAGACATTCCTTTATGTGAATGAAGTAACTTATAAACTTTTGGATGATCAAAATCTAATATGCCATATTTTAATTCTTGAGTTTATCAAAAGTGAGTTAAAAATAAAGTTTGGTCTTTTGAGATTATCCACAAAATTTATTTCTAGAAATTGAAAAAAAAAATATACTCTCCAAAAGTTTTCTTTAGTAGTACTTGATGAATTTATTCTTTGAAAATTTATTTTCATTTTCCTTGTAGGTTGATTTTCTTGAAAACTTATTTAGCTCTTGGTTTAGAAAGTTGATAAAAATAGTATCAAGTTATTTTCTATATATATCAAGACTTCTTTTGTTTATTTAAAAAGGAAATATCTTTAGACTTTAAAGAAACTTCATCTATTAACAGTATGAAATTTCATGATGAGTTTACATAAAATTTTAAAAGAGATTTATTGAAAAATATTTTTCTAAGTCTTTAGAAGAATTTTGATCAAATTTTATTCTTTTATAAAAAAGATTCATTTTTATTTGGACAAAAACTTATTAGCATGCATGATTTTGATCATGTAGTTTTATAAAAGCTAAAAAAATATCACAAGATAAGATAATAAAAAACACAAGAAATAAATAAGCAAAATAATAATTGTCAAGTATTTGAAGCCTTAGCTTTTGCAAGGCTTCCCAGGACTAAAATAGACTAGTCCTAAAAGAAAAAGAAAATTGTTTTGACTTGATAAGGATAAGTCTAAGACTAAAAGGACTAGTTTTAAAACAACTTGAAAGTAGATAAATTGCAAGGAAAATTAATAAATTGCAATAACAAAGGAACTTATATGCTCTAAAAGATATATATAACTACATAGATATATTTAGTTAGATATATGTGAAAACAACATCAAGGAAAATAGTTTCATGAACAAAAACAAAGTATGAACATATTGTTGCTTTCTTAACCTCCATGGTTTTAGAAAACACACACTATGCTCATACTAAGTAAATGAACATAAAGAAAACTTAAAAAAGCATTACCTATGATAGCTAAACTAGAGAGAACTTTGAGAGAACTCTTGGAAAGATTTTGAGAGAGTAATTATAGTGTATGAAAGGTGTGAAGGAAATAGAAGGAAAATGTGGTATTTATAGGAAAAAGTAAAGGAACATTTGTGTTAATTAAATAATTGAAAAATGAAACAAATTGAGGAGAGAGAGGAGATGGCTAGCGCAAATTGTGAGTAGGAGAGAGAGAAATTTTTTTTTTTTTTTGTTAATAAAAAATAAGATATGAGGATGTGAAATTATATTGGAAATGAAAATTGTAAGAAAATAGGTGTATGGTTGTAAGAGTAGGTTGTAAGAAAAAGTAGAGATAGATGAATAGTGTAGAATAGTAATAAATAGTGTAATGTAAAGTAGATATGGCAATTAAAGTACCGGTAGTAAGAAAATACACGTATAATTGCGATATTTGATATTTTTAGTTACTGAAAAATTATAAAACTAACATTTTAAAAACCTTATATCTTTACTAGTCTAACGGTATATTCAGAATGTTTTTACTATTCTGAGCCCCAAGACACGCTTTTTGAAAACTGTATCAGATTGAGCTAAAAAAGAATCACGGTTTAACTAATATGATATTTTGAAGCTTTCTCATGTTATTACGAACTATTTTACATACTAATCTCTCACTTACTCACTTAGGGTTATGAATACGGGATTACCGGACTTGAATAGTTGCGTCTGACTAAGTTTTGTTGACTTTAGGGTTTTCGGTTGACCTTCTAGTTGGGGTTTAAGCTTAACCGATCGTAAAACTTTGGGGGTTTATAGTTGTAATATTAGATAGTCAAATTACTTAATATAAGTTGTGTAACAACCTCATAAAAATATGTAAAAACCTAACAAGATCAAGACAAGCAAAATCAAAATAAATAATATAAATAGGACTAATATATCTTAAATGAATTATTTTACTAAGTAAAATCATATTGGATTGATTAAACTAATTAAAATAGATTTAGTAATTGAATTAGGAGATTGGTTTCAATCAACTCGGCTTAGATTAATATACTAAGTAAAATCATAAAAAGAAAGGAGTACGTAATTTCTAAAATATATCTAATGTAAAATTAGTGTAAATAATAGTATAAGTTATACCATAATTAATATGGTAAATATGTTGTTTCAAATATCTTATTTTCGAAACTAATAAAAGAATAGATTGATTAAATAATAAAATTAGATAACCATTACAAATAGGAAGACTTCTCTTATAAATTCCATAATTGTAATCATAAGAAAATAATATATATATATATATATATGTATAAAGATAAAATTCCTAGTTAAATAAGTAGAGAATATACCAAATTTGATAACTAGGAACCGAATGAATACCATCAATATCATTATATAAATAATAATAAATATCTATTATTTCATTTTCATAAGAAAAATAGATCTGTTCTCGGATTTCCAATAGCATATTCCAATAGAATTGTGAGGACCACAAGTGAGTAACTTTAACTTTATCATATTGTTTATGCTTGTAATATAGCTACATTTATAATAATAATAATATATTAAACCAATATGCATGTGAAGTTTGGGTATACTGCATAATGTTTTGTGTATGCTTGATTGCCAAAATTATCCTATCATAAGTGATAAGTTTATTATATGTTAATTACTATATGAAGCATGTTGATATTGTCAGTAAATTGTATGATTACCTTAAAGCTGACTAAAAACTTTCGACACCATAAAAAAAATGATCATGCATTACACGATTTGCATAAAAAGCATTTGAGCAAGTAGCAGTTTATTACGTGTTAGTATTTCGGCCCTCTGATAATGCTTGGTTGACCTAGGCTAAAAGCTATTAGATCAACGCAAGGTTACCTTTGAGGTGTCGGTACTGTAGGAACTAAATGGTAAACGAAAGATGCCGCTTATAGTGTTGCTTTGAAAGGACTAACACTTAGTGAAGTTTTTAAGGCTAAAAATAGGAAATGAGAGATTTAAGATATAGTTAATTTAAGAGATAATTAAAGTGAGTATTGTTGTACTCATGTATGCTTAGTCTCTCATGGGCAAGTAGGCCATAGCAATGTGATCCTTCAACCCTGATGAGAGGGCGTAAATCACTATAACAAAAATGGCTTTTAGAGACAGAAATATCTATCTCTAAAAGTGAAAATTCTATCTCTAAAGACTTTCAGAGACGGATTTTTCATCGCAAATTTCTGTCTCAAAAACTGTCGCTAATTCTATTTGAAATGGAAAATCTGTCTCTAATACATATAAATTATGTTGGAAATTAGTCATGAAATTTGACAAAAAATTCAAAAACAATTTTTTTCCGTTGCAAATTTGTCTCAATTATTAGTAATTTATTTTAAATTTCCATCGCTAATCTGTTTCAGTTTTTTTTTTCAAATAATAATTTAATTTATTAATTTAATAAATTTTGTCGTAAATCCGTCTCTACTATAATTATTAATAAAAATGAATAATTATTTCTTTATAAATTGTGTCGCAAAATTTGTCTCTGTTTAATAAAAAAATTCTTTTTTATTGATAATTACCATTTTGAATCTTTTGTAATTGACTATATACTCAAAGAGACTTCTTCCCTTTAATAATATCAAACCTACAATAATAAATGTCCACACCATGTAGGTACTTACATTGTAATTGTCATGAGTCTAAAAGCCCAATAACAAATCTAAACCAGTGAACATAAAATCCAGCAAAGAGTGAATACACATATACTTAAACAAACAAGAAGTCCAACAAAAATTGTGAAGTTTGCATATGCAATGTCATCAAAAGTGCATCAAGATCATTTCCCCTGAAGGTTGACAAGTTCAGCTAACAAATTTTGCATTTGACTTCTTAGTTCTGCCTTAAATTCTTCTTCTCTTTTTTTCTAATTTTGCTTGAAATTCTTGCTCTCTCTTTTCCCTTTGTTCTTGTTCTCTTTTCTCCATTTTTTCCTACAATGCTTGCTCTCTCTTTTCCATTCTTTCTTGCATATCTTGTTGCATCTTCTGTAATATCTCTGCAAGTTTCTCTTAAGTAATAATAGATGATGATAAATCACCACAACTTGAACTACAAGAGGATGGACTCCTATTTCCAACTATGTTTTGTGGTTTTTCCCTAACTCTAAATCCATATAATCTCCCATGACTAGGACCTCCTGTTGCTTCTATCCATGTATCTGAATCAAAGCTTGAAAGTGCGGATGAATCTTCACCATATTTTGCTTTCAATGACTTTGTATATTTTTCCTAAAGAAAGCACATTTAACATATTAAATATTAGAAGATATTAAAAAAAAAATAAATCAAGATTGTAAATTAAAAACAAAATAAACTTACACTAACAATCTTTGACTTTTTGTCAATATATTCACCCACATCATTCACTCTCCTATGAGTATGATCAAATAGTTCAAGCTGAGAGATAGGTCGCTTCAAAGAGCTTTCCTATATTAAAAATATTGAGTCATCTCAAAAGAAAATCTATAAAATTCTTATTCTTAATCATACATGCAATACAAGAATATGTATTACATCTAAATATCTAGAGATAGAGAATTAATAACATAACATCCTTTTACGATGCAAAGAAAATGAAATGGAACCTCCTGAATGTTTTGAAATGGAACCTTCCTTAATTGTAAGACGATTATTACGTACTGCTTCAGATTTTTTCTCCCATTTAGAGCCACTCCAATAGTCATCAATTAACTTATCCCATACTTCAGGTGGTATCCAATTAGGTCTACTTCTCGTTGTATCCTCTACTTTTTGTTTACCAATCTTTAGACATGCTTCCTTTCTAGCTCGATTAAGTGCATCACTAAATCGTCTAGATGCTATAGAATTCCATACATCCTTTATCTTATACTCACCTGCTAGATCCCAAGTATATCGTTTCTACATTTCATGAAATTTTATTTATACTAGTTACAAGTTTAGCATTGAGAAAAAACAGCACACAACAAAATCAATTTTGTTACCTGAAATAAGTCCCACAATACATCCTTATCTTTAATACTAAGTTTCTTCCAAGAGGGGCATGCACTATGAAAACTCCCTTTGATCGCATTAGTAATAGCCCGTGGTGCTTCAACATCATCAAAAATATTATATAGAAATCATATGAGCAATTATTATAAATTTAAGAATATTAGTGCAAAACTTCAATAATTAATATAAACCACAAACTTGTCGCCAATAACCCTAAGAAAAGTGCGATCAATTGAATTTGTAGGAAGGGGAGTCCTTCGATAAGGCCCTCATGTGTTAAGACTGTCGCTCTCATGGTGCTCTAAATCTTGATCCCCTAAACCAATAGGAAATTCTAAAGCAGCATTTTCTTGAATAGGTATTTCCACATGTGATTGTTGCCCAAGTTCTATTCTTGTGTCTCCTACATTGGTTATGGTATTTTCTGCTTGGGATGATTCTGGAGTGCACTCATCACGTATGATTTGTGAATGTAGCGGTCGTCCCTTGCCAATGCGTTTGTTTGTAGCCCTTCACATCATATTTACAACTAGAATGTCAAAAATATCCAAAAAAGGAACCATATTAAATAGAGAAAAGATGAATCATACTAAAAAGTTTGATAAGTCTACTATAAAAGTCACTATATACTTTAGAACAAGAGCACAATACCTGGAATAGAAGCCATAATGATCATTTAAAGTGTACAAACATTAAATAAAAGTATTAATATAGTGAAGAACTAAAAATTGTATCACTTAACCTCAATCTATAGTTCACACATGTAAAATAAAATGTAAGAAAGTCACTACTTTTCATATGTTATAAGTATTTAAGTACAATAACACCATTGCTTGAAGATATTTCACATGTTCTCTTCACTACTATTATAGTCAAACTCATGTACATCATTTTCTTCATCACAACTTGAGGAACAAAATTCTAAATCTTCTTCATTCTCTTCATTCTCTTGACCAACTTGATGTGTTATATGAGCTTCACTTAGATCTACTTCTTCTAAGTGTCCATCATCAACAAGAATTCTTGCATCATCAAGGTCTAAAGTCACATTTACCAATATGGTTCTTCCATTTCATTGTCTTGATAATAATCATTCCTTCTCTTTGAAGGACTTTCTTCTTGCTCTTCATTCAAAGGAATATCAAATCTACTTCTTGTTTTGGTTTTACAAACAGCCCACCAATCCCTTAATTCTCTCCTTTTACCTAGATAAGTTGCATAGAACACTTGTTCAACTTGTTGAGCTAATATAAAAGGTTCATTTGAACCAAGTCTTGACTTATGATTGACATCAACAACCCTATATCGGGGATGTAATTTGGTCCCTCTTTCAATGTTAAACCATTCACACTTAAACAAAACAACATTATTCCCTACTCCAAAATAATTTAGCTCAATAATTTTAGTTAATAATCCATAAAAATCTCGATCATGATCATTGTAGCAACTTCCTCTCACACACTCCACTATTCATTGTTTTCTTATTTTCTCCAAAATCAAGCGTTTGAAACTTGTATCCGTTGATGTAATAGCCTTTATAAGAAGTGACCATACGTGATGGGCCTTGGATTAGGTCGCTAATGTGAGCGTCAACATTATTGGGATTTTTGGTAACCTACATAAACAGTAATAGTACTTTACTTTAAATTACAAACCAATTCAATTTATCTTTAAAGAAAAGGGAAAGAAAAAAAATTAATGAATCACCATGTCAAAAGCACTTATAAAATGTTTTAACCAATTGACAAGATTTTGTTCTCGCAACTTCTCTATTTCTTCCTCACTTAAATCCGCTCTTTCCAACCTTAACGTGTCATCAAATTTTCTATTATTGAAAGATCACATTAGCATGTGCAATTGCAAAAAAGAATGTTACTAAAAGTTTAGGAAAAACAATACTTACTCTATTAGTGGCATAAGTTCTTCACAATTCATCAAAATATAAAATGTTGCAGCTCTATATTCATTTAGATCCATCAACTTATAAGTGCCATTAGAGCCATAAGCTCTTCCTGGATGCCTAAAAGTTGATAAGTTTCCCTTAATCTCAATGTCACCTCCATCATCATTTCGTGGAAGTTGGTTCAATCTTGTTTGCACATTTGGTTCAAAATAAAGGAAGCAAAATGCTGAGATTTCCCCAATAATATAAGCTTCGCATATCGAACCTTCCACACAAGCTTGATTTCGTACTTTCTTTTTCAAATGATGTAAAAACCTATAATGATAAAGCCATTATTTAGAAGATTATTGATACAAAATCCGTATCCCTATAATAACTTATATTTATCTTTTATTTAACATAAAATACCTCTCAAAAGGGTACATCCATCGATATTGCACAGGTTCACCTACCTTAGTTTCATAAGCTAGGTGAATAGGTAAATGCTCCATAGAATCAAAGAATCCAAGAGGAAAGATCTTCTCCAATTTGCATAGAGTTTCAAATATATTTTTCTCAACTATAGTCATATGTTCTACTTTGAGTGTTGATGAACAAATTTCTCTAAAGAAAAGACTAAGCTCAGTAATTGATTCCCACATCGCTTGAGGTAATAACTCACGAAAGGCAATTGGCATTGACCTTTGCCTAAATACATGACAATCATGACTTTTTAGCCCGTAAAACTTACATTCTTCCAAATTTACACAATGACCAATGTTTGAAGAATATCCATCTAGAAATCTCAATTGCTTAACCCAACGGCATACTTCTTCTTTCTGATCTTTTGTTAAGGCATAGGAAGCTTTGGGCTTTAAAACCTTTTCATTTTTTCCTATTAACTCCAACTCTGAACGTCTACAATGTAATTTTAGATCCATTCTAGCCTTCATATTATCTTTTGTTTTTCCTTTAATGTCCATCATTGTATTAAATAGATTCTCAAAGGCATTCCTTTCAATATGCATGACTTCTAAGTTATGACGAATGAAATTTGTATGCCAATATGGTAACTCCCAAAATATGCTTTTCTTCACCCAATTATGTTTCTCACCAAACCCAACAATTCTATACTTTTGATGCTGACTTCCAAAAGTAATATTAGGGAGTGCATATACTCGTCTCAACATTTCTTCTCCAGAGAGTCGAAGGGGTAGTAAATCTTTTTCAATTCGACCATTTAAAAATTTATCTTTTTGCTTTCTATATGGATGACTAAGAGGTAGAAATTTACGATGACAATCAAAAAAGGATGTTTTCCCTCCATGCTTCAAGGTAAAAGATTTAGTACGCTCCATCCAATAAGGACATGCTAGCTTCCCATGAGTACTCCATCTAGACAACATTGCAAAAGCAGGAAAGTCACTGATTGTCCATAGCAAAGCAACTTTCAATTGGAAATTGTTTCCGATGAGAATCATAAGATGTGATTCTATCTGTCCATAGTAATTTTAGCTCATCAATTAATGGTCGTAGAAACACATCAATGTTTTTTCTTAGATTTTTAAGACCAAGGATAACCATAGCCAAAAACATATAAGATTGCTTCATGCATAGCCATGGAGGTAAATTATATATCGTAATCATTATTGGCCAACATGAGTAAGGAGTAGCTGATTGACTGAAAGGATTGAATCCATCTGTGCATAAAACCAATGCGCACATTCCTAAGTTCAGCTGCAAATGAAGAATGCATTTGATCAAAGTGCTTCCAGGCCTCACAATCATTAGGATGAGAAACTACACCTTCTAATGTATAATTGCATGCATACCATGTCATAAACTCAGCGATTTTTTCAAACATATAGAGCTATTGGAGTCTTAGAGCAAGCGATAAGTAGCGCAGCACTTTATATGGTATATTCTTTTGCTTACCTTCAGCTAACCTTTTTGGTTTGAAATGAGGATGTCCACAAATTGGACAAGCAAGTTTATTTTCATACTCTTTATAAAACAATATGCGCATGTTGATGCATGAGTTGATCTTCTCATATCCAAGTCCAAGTTTTGCCACTAACTTCTTGCAACTGTAATAGCTATCCGCTAATTTCTCATCCTCCAGCAACATAGTTTTGATTATTGATATAAGGTGATCAAAAGATGCCTCACTTATGTTACACTCTTATTTAAGATTTAAAAGTTATGACATAGTAGAAAGTTTTGTTTGCTTTTTACAATCCTCCCATAATGGTTCATCAACATCCTTTAACATAGCAAAAATCTCCATAGCCTTGGGACTTGGTGTATAATTTTCAATATCATCATCAAGACAATCATAATGTACACCCACAGCATCTATCACCATTCTTTTATATGGATTAACATCATCATCCACACTTATTGAAGATTCCCCTATGTTTACTTCAACATCAGCTCTGTAAGGTTCCCCATGTGCATACCACTATATATATTTCTTATCAAAACCCTTTGAATAAACATGAAATTTCACTTCATCTCGATCGAGATATTTCTTATTTCTGCACTTTGAACATGGGCATCTAATCTTGTTTTGGGAAACAATTTCAGTTTGGGAGAATGCAAAGTTAAGGAATGATTCAACTCCATTAACAAACTCTTCAGTCATGTGGCCATTAATATTAAATCTTCAATACATCCAACTACGATCAAATGCCATATTTTCTGCACTATATTAAATGAACATATATTTAAATAAGGATTTTAAACCATATCATCATACAAATGCCTAAGAAAAAACCCACATAAAATGGATACAAGATAGACACCATGAAAACTTATTGAATGGATTATCACGTGCGCCGAGCATAGATAACAATGAGATTTATCCTTCAGAACCCACAAAAAATGGATACAAGATATACACCATGGAAACTTATTGAATGGATTATCACGTGTGCTTATCAGTTACCAGCAGTTGAGAACAATTCAAGAATTTTTCTTGCAACTGCAATATGTACAGCTTATAAAAAACATAGCACCTAACCGATACAAAGAAAAATAATAATTATTCCTAATCGACGGTTCTGAAACAAAATCTGAACCACCACAACTAATGAAATTCCATCTACCATCGTAGCAACAACTAAATCTCTCAACAACACATTCTTTGCTCATTTATAAAAAATCAAGTCAAACACAAGGAAAATCACGGAATTTATTAAAAGGAAAGGATCGAGTGATTGCCACAGCCGAAGATGATGTATATTATCCACGTGAATCGTGATTTGAACACAGCTCAATGAGGCATCATAGGTTTACAAATGACAGTACAGTATCACCTTTTAGCAAATCTATGGTAAAGAGATATCTCAATTTGAATAACCAATTAAACCAAATATTCTAAGCTTTGCTTACCTAATTATAGCCATGGAAACAGTATGTTCACATTAAGATAAGGAGGTCACAGCTTTTACAAAGAAATCCATTAACTAGTTATGCTCCATATAAGAAAACGTCAAAACTTGTCATGTCAGCTTCTAAAAGGCAGCACAGGGCACAGGATCATCTACTATCTCCACAATTATGGAGCTGATGATAACAGTCAAATGAAACATTCATCATATAAGGTCACAGATAACACAAAGAAAATGCCATTTAAATTTCTCTTGCCATGAATGTGAAGAAGATATTTAATAACTTTAGCTCAACTGAGCACTCCAACTCCAAATTAACGTCTTTGGTCTTGCCAAGTTGTCTCTTTTCAAAAGAATTAATGGCACCTGTTCCCAGTTATAGTTCTTTATACAATTTGGAGTCTCTCTATATCAGGAATAATGATCTGTCTTTATTATGTAAATGTTGATGTTAGTTTGGTTTGGTTTGGGTACATAATTTTAATTGATTCAAGTTGACTAATTCAGTAAATTAGCATCAAAATCTGAACATTAGCAAGCATTCTAGATTCTCATTGCTCAATCCATAAGCTTATAATTATAAATCACAATCTTGTAAGAGCAGAAAATGGATTAAAACTAATGATATGGCTATAGTTCAAAAATAACATTCCAAAAGATTTAGCTCGTGAGGAACTCTCCGCCAAGAAAACAGGGATTTTTCATCTCAGAAAATATTTGGCAGATCTAGCTTGGCAACTTAACGAATGACCGAACACCAAAACCTTAATTACTTAATTTCAAGGCATCTAATCACCATTCTATTATTTTCATGCAACTTTGGTGAAAATATTTCTCTTGTGCAAAGACAATGCTTTTTATAGTTCTAATGTCGCTAGGGAAATTAGATATTTTGATTCAATTAATAGTCTTAAAAAAAAAAAAAATTCCCCCAACAACAACGAAAAGATTACCTGACAGATGCGTATAGTAGACATAGATCTCATAAGGTATAGTCTGCCTAGCACTTTAAATAGGGTCATGAGCCGTTTCCATGAAGGATTGCTCTAGCTCCACTGCATGCTTGATACAAGGATTCTTCAGAGCAGCAAATGGAAGTAATTGTAGGTCTGTATTGAATTCAACAATTCTATTTTGCACAAGAAGTCTTAACAAATTGAGACCCAATATTGGACACTCCTGAGGAGAGGGTGGAATACGGTCACCGCTTCATAAGAACAAAGTAAAATCAGTTCGAGAGAGAAAAACCTGGGTGAATATGCCATTATAGCTATGATATCAATGCACAACACCGAAAAAGGAGGGAACAAAAAGATTTGCGGTCCGATTATCACCACATTAACAACTTACAAATGAAAGGAAAAAAAAAAAAAACCTTAATCGCATCTAAAATGAGTAGGAAGAGGAACATTATTACTCGCCAAATTAAAAAAAAAAAAATCAAGAAATTAAATAAATAAAACGACTAGAAGGTCAGATTACTCACCAGATTCCATCCGCATTTGAGTTAGGTTCAAGAGAAGAAGAAGAAGTGGGTTAAATTTTTAATGTTAGGGTTTTGTGTTGGGGATAAGGGATTTCAAAGGTAAAAGAAAGGAGGGAACAAAAAATGAAGATCCTGCAAAAGAGGACTGAGAATTAGAGACAGATTAAAAGGCAATGTGTAATATGCATCTATTGTTGAATCATAGATAGATTTTAATCTATCTCTAAAGCCATGTGTATATGTGCATATATTATTTATATGAGACAGATCTGAGATAGAATATTAAAATAAAATATGCGCCAAAAAATTCACTTTTTTGTTATAAAATTAAAAACTGATTTGAGACAAATTTAATTTTCTTGCAAATCCGTAGATAATTCGTCACAAATTCTATTGTTAAAACATAAATAAATTACAAAAACTTCTCATTCATATGCCCTCACAAATGTGTCACAATTCCAATGCTAATTAAATGATTTAGAGATAAAATTTTCCATCGCAGAATTTTTATCTCTAAAAGTCAATTTTCTTATAGTGAATCTCCATCCTGCTTTGGATTTTAGATCATCCAAGCTTGTAATATGCATATGATTGATTGTTACATTGCATATGATTGGTAATTATACTTATTTGTTATTGTTTGATATGTGATTTGGTCAGGTTATGTCACTGAGCCCGTGGTTCGCTCATCCCCAACAGTTTTTGTGTAGGATTAATACTAGCTGGGATTGGGATAGGAATGTGTGAAGAGATCTTCTCTAACAAACTCTATTGAAGATAGAAATATAGGATATTGTAAACTTAGAATGTAAATTAGATAATTTTTATAATAATTTGAAATTTGTAAATCGTAAGTATGAAACCCATTTTCACTATTTGGTAAGGGATACCGATTCTCTACGACCTTGGTAGAAAGTAGACAATCAGATTCCATAGTTGAAATCCAGTAATATAATATATCGTTTATATGAAAGAAATTGATAAAGAAATAGTCTTGTACACTCTGACTTACAAGACAGCTCTCATATTACGAGTACACACATGATATGATAGCTTTAGATTAATCCTACTAGGCTCTCTTTTGAGGCGTGATAGGGTCTAGGGTTCAGATTAAGGAATAAGGTATTGGAGAGGTATCCGAACTTGGGCTGGGTTTTCTGGCTACTCATTTAAGGGAGGCTGCTCTAGAGGCTTTTGAGGATGATGTAAAAGATGATGGAGGGGGAATTGAATAGGGTGCAGTCGGGGTCGATGCTGTGGCTGGGCCAGACCAAGTTGAGGTCATTGCCGTTGCTAAGGCTCGGGGGTTGGACAAGGTGAAGCCATTGTTGTGGTCACTCGAGAATCTGACCGATGGATCCCAAGGTTGGTGGCAACTAATAATACAACTGTAGTTAAGCCCCAAGTTGAGCGTGAGGTCGAAGTGATCGCTGTTATTCCTTAGCCAATGATAAGTGAGGAGATTTTGGCGACTATGGGGCCAACTAATCTCTCTTCTCTCTTTTTTTTTTTGGGGGGGGGGGGGTTTGTTGCCGACTCGTTTCGTCTATTGGCTTATTAGCAGCCTTTTGTAATTTAATTTTTCTCGTGTGGATGTACTTTCTTCGATTAATATATATGGGCAGTTTCCTTCTATCTTTGACTATACTTATCTTTAATAGTTGCATTTTTATCATGTTTTTGGTATGGGGTTGATGAGGTTCACCATGTTGATCTTGTTTTTGTTAGCTTCTTCTTTTCTTACTCATGTTAGATCTATCATGTAGCTCCTAGGTCAGTAGAAAGTTATCGGTATAGCTTTCTATAGCGTATGGTGTTACCTTGCAAGGGGGGCTGAGTGTGCCAGGAAACTTTCCTTTCCAATGTTTGTAGATTCCCCAAGTGTGATCGGACAAATAAGGTAAATTGCACTTTGGATTCTCAAGATTTTGTGGCATTGAATGCAAGTTCTAGTAGAGTTCGTTGTCGCCTATAAGTAGTCCTTTTGTGCATCTTGCTTCTTCATATCTCAGTTGTCGCTAGTTACCTTTAGATCCTTGATATAACGAGATACTCTCTTTCCTTAGAAAAATTTAAGATGATGAGGTGTTCGTTCCTAGCTGAGCCCTTCTAGTTGGAGAGGTTAAGTCATTGCGAACTTTGTTGAGGAGGCACCTTTGATGCACTACGGTCTCTATTTAAGCGAGTAGGAAGCTCTACGGCCCTTATTTACATAGGACTATCGTTGGGGTTATGCTAATGGGTTGGGCGTATTGCTCGAGGTCCCTTTCACACTTCCACCACAGTCATTCGACTTAGTATAGTACTTATCTTCTACGGTCCTTAGGTTGAAGTCATAAAAAACCATTACTTGGTGGAGAAGCTATGGTGACTTTGGCAGTAAGTTTCAAGTGAGCAGGGGCTCATCCTCCATCATCGATCTAAGTCCTTAAAGTGCTGCTTGAGGTTGAGGTCATCGTGGAAAGGCATGCAACTCTTTCTCCTGCTACTCTGCTCCCTTCTCTTGGCCATTTTCATGGCCAATGGAGGTCACCAATGATGTAGGGGGATGTTCTCCAGTTTAGGCCCAATCTCTGATGGCTTATTGAGAGTTGGCCCATTGAGGGATTGGCTTCAATCTTTGTCCTCTTGGTCGTTCTAAGCTTTTGTCCAACTAAGATTTATTGTTGTTCTGAAGGTTGATGGACAAACTTAGGTTGACGCTTGGGAGGTTAGGGAAGTGAAGCTGTGTCCAACCCGAATCCACATTTTTTTAGTTGTGTTTGGCTAGATCTGGAAGAACTCCTCTAATTTGAGATTCAAATCTTTTCCGAAGTCTTCTAGCTCGAAGTTGTGTAAAGCCCGAAAAAGTTTATACTTGTGAGATTTCCACTTTGTATTCCATGGCCAGGATGCCAATCAAAACTACCAGCCAAGATGCCAATCATAACTACTGTAATGATTTTCTCTAAGTTAATAAAAGTTGTTCCCTTGTTCAGAATTTGTTCACTTGATGACTGTTTTTTCCTTTTTTTATTTTTATTTTTTTGTAATCTGAGCTCTTCGAGGATAGTTGTCTTTGAGAGGGAGAAATTTGAACTCATGAGGGGAGTTACCCTTAAGAGAGGGTTACCCAAGCTCACGAGGGGAGTTACTCTTAAGAGGGAGTTACTCGAGCTTTCGAGGGGAGTTACCTTTAAGAGAGAATTACCCGAGCTCGAGATGGGAGTTACTCTTAAGAGAGAGTTACTCAAGCTCATCAGCATGAGGGGGAGGAGTTCTTTAAATTCCCGAGGTCCCTACCGAATATCTTTTGTTGTTTTGTTGTTGGAAACATAAGAGGAAGATCATTGAGATGCATTCTTAATGTAGAAATCTCATTTCATTCATGATTGTTTTCTTCTCATGTTTGCTATTTACACATAAGCAAGCTGAAACTATTCAAAGAACTCTCTCAAGTTGTTTGTGTTCTAAGTTCTTGGAGTGAACTCGCCATCTAGTGTCTCAAGTTTGTACGCTTTGTTTCCCATAACTTCTTTCACCTTAAAAGGATCTTCCTAGTTTGGGACAAGTTTTCCTCGAGCTTCCTCTGACCCCATTACCATTAATTTTCTACAAACAAGGTCACTTGGGCAAAGACCTTGTGTTTGACTTTCTTGACATAGTATTGGGCTGTCATTTGCTAGTATGCTGTGACCCTTTTGCTTTTTGTATCTCAAGTTTCTTTTATGACATTGAGCTCTGAATGGAGTTCGACCTCATTGATCAGTTCGTCACAAGATTAGGTTCAGATGTTCGGTAGTTCAAACTCTATAGGTAGGATAGCTCTCGTTCCAAAGGTTAGACGAAAGGGAGTTTCATCTGTAGGGTTCTTCAGGTGGTGCGGTATCCCTATAAGATGTTAGGCAACTTATCAACCTACTTGTCGCTCTAACGGTCCACCCTAGCCTTTAAACTTTGCATGTTAGTCTTGTTGATTGCTTCAACTTAGTCGTTAGCTCTGGGTTATGCTATGGAGGTGTAGTGCTCAATGATATGGTATTTAACGCAAAAGTCTTTGACTCTCTTGGTGCTAAATTACCTCCCATTATCCATCGCTATGGAGTGTAGGACTTCAAACCTGACTATGATGTTTGAGTAGATAAAGTGTTGGACGTTTTTATCTGTGACCTTTGTCAATGCCTTAGCTTCCACCCATTTTGTGAAGTAATCATACCCAACTATTATGAGCTTCCTTTGACCAATCAAGGGAGGAAATGGGCCCAAGATGTCTAGTCCCCATATGGAAAACGGCCATGGGCTGGTGAGGCAGAGTAGGTCTGTGCTTGGGGTATAGTTGGTAGGGGCGATTTTCTAGCAATGCTCACATCACTGGATGAACTCCTTTGCATTGGCTTTCATTATTGGAAAAAAGAAGTCAGCTCACATAGCTCGGGTGTGCAATGATTAGATCTTGAACATGGTTGCTACATTCCCCAGTGTAGAGGTCTTTTAGAACACGTTGTCCTTCATCTGGGAGCAAATAATGGAGGAAAGGGAAACTAAAGCCCCGTTTGTATAAGACCCCATTGATCAAGGCATAATTGGCTGCCTTGTACTTCAATTTTTTTGCTTCCGTATTATCCGAAGGTAGGGTGCCATCTTTGAGGTATTTCTCTATAGGAAATATCCAGCTCAGTGGTGGAATTGCCTGTTACAAGTTTAGCACCTCGTGAACTTTCGTAATAGTAGATTTTTCATGAATGAACTCATTGAAGATTTTTTCTTCTATCTTTCTTAGGTCGGGAACTATCATTGAGGCAAACTTAGAAAGCTTCTCGACTTCTGAATTATCGACTTTGTGTATCTCGGTGATGTCCTATGAGGATGGTTCTTTAGTGAAAGATTGAAATGCTTTATTTGGCCATTTCTTTACTCTTTGCTTCGTACGTGCCTTTGACCTGTTGCACCAGAAGCTAGGAGTCGAAAAAGATTTTAAGGTTCCCTATTTCTACTCCAACACTCATGGCGAGCTTGAGTCTGGCTAACAGAGCTTCGTATTTAGCTTCATTATTGCTTGCGAGAAAATCAAATTTTAAAGCATAACTAATCTTTACTCCATGGGGTCCTTTTAGGATTAAGCCAGCTCCACTCCCCCTTGCATAGATGATCTATCCATATGGAGGATCTAAGAAGTCGCTTACTTGTCATTGGGCTAAGGTATCTAGGTATATTCGACCAGAAAGTCTACTAAAACTTGTGTCTTTATGGAATCCCAAGGTTAGTATTGCACCCCATAAGCACTGAGTTCAATAGCGTATTTCATCATTCTTCCCAAGATGTTAAGCTTTTAGAGGATTTTCCTTATTGGTATGTTGACGAAGACAATGACCTGGTGCGCCTGAAAATATAGACGTAGCCGCCGTGTTGATATTACAACCACCAGGGAAAACTATTCTAGTTTGGTATATCTTTGTTCTAGTCTTTGGAGGATGAGGCTGATGTAATATACTGGTCTGTGTTGTTTCCCTTCAGCTCATGTTAACACAGATGAGAGAGCCTAGTGATTCACCGTGAGGTAAAGATATAAGACTTTACTTTACCTTGGAGTAGGTTTGTTAACAATGGAGGTTTTTTTAGGAATTGCTTGAGCTTATCAAAGGCCTGTTGTGACTTGTCCATCCATTCAAACTGATCAGGTTTCTTAAGGATTTTAAAGAATTCTAAGCATGGGTCAGCGTTGCTAAGGAGGAATTTGCTTAATGCAGTTATTCTGCCAGCAAGTTTTTGCACTTCTTTGATTGGTGTAGGCGACATCATTATCAAGATCGATTCGATCTTGTCGAGGTTAGCTTCAATTTCTCTTCAGAATACCACATAACCCAAGAATTTTCCTAATGAGGTGTCAAACATGCTCTTTAATGGATTGAGCTTCATATTATAGGATCGAAGTTGATCAATGGTCTCTTGGAGGTCATGTAGGTGATTCTCTACTCGTTTTCTTTTCACAATCATGTCATCAACATAAACTTCCATGTTTCTACCTATCCGAGGTTTAAACACCTCGGTGACCAGCCATTGGAAGGTACCTCGGCATTCTTCAGTCCGAATGGCATCGTTTTGTGACAGTACATGCCAAATGATGTGATGAAGGAGGTGTAGAACTCATCAGTTCCCTTCATTTTAATTTAATTGTAACCCGAGAATGCATCTATAAAGCGTAGCAGCTCATGAACTAAGGTATCATCAACAAGTTAGTCGATTTGTGGTAGTGGGAGGCAGTCTTTCGGACATGTGCTATTCAGGTAAGTGTAATCAATACACATCTGCCATTTCCCACTAGGTTACTTGACCAAGACTACATTGGCTATCTAGGTGGGGTATTTTTCTTCCCTGATGAATCCTGGTTGGAGCAATTTTTGGACCTCCTCTTCGATGGCGGTTTGTCTCTCTAGGGAAAAATGTTTCATTTTTTGTTGAGCTCGCTTTTGGGTCTTGTTGTGTCTAGTTGATACGTGATTATGCTTGGGATGACGCATGTCATGTCAAAGGATGACCATGCGAAGACATCTATGTTTGCCTACTAGAACACGACTAGGCTCTCCCTATATAAAAAGGAATTGATTTTCCTACTTTGTGGTGTGCTTAAGATTATCGTCTAAGGTGACCTCTTCGATGAGCTTGGTAGCTTGGTAGATGTCGAATCCAACAAAATGAATTTCTTACTCTCAAAATTTATATAAATTATATATAGTAGTGAGCAAGGTTGAATCCATAGGGATTGGTAAAATTTATTTCTATTAGAAGATTAGATGAAGAAAAGAAGAAAAAGGGGTTTTATGAAAGCAAAGAAAACTAGTTATACCATAAGCAAGTGATCTAATTCAAAGAGTAAATCAATATCAAGGTGTTCTTGACCAAAGGTATCATTATAGTTCAGTTCACAAAATTGATCATGGATGCAAAGATTTTTGTTCTTTATCTTAGATAAATTGGTTATGATTATTAACAAGCTCTAACAACCTATCTCTCCTCAATTTTCGAAAATCGAAATAGGTGTTTTGATTATTTTCTTTATTGATTAAACAACCCTAAATAAGCTCTTAGGGTTTAATTCATCAATAGCATAAAGAACAAGAGAGATTACCAACTCAAGGCAACAAATCATAAGATGATTTATTTAGACTAGATTATATATTTTCATAACACAAATCAATTATCTATCATATAATCAATCATGTTATTGTGCCATACAAATTAGAACAATCGAACAATTACAGATTCAATATTCTAATTGACAGTATATTATGTTGCTAATTGAACAAATGAACCATAATTCATATCAATAAAAAAAATAACAATATCAAAACAATCAGAAGATATGTAAATACCCAAGATAAAGATCAAAACAATGATAAATCAATTAGACCTCACAATTCTTCAAGAACTAAACTTGTAACAATCCTTTGGCTAGAAATTGGAATTAGCCACTCATGTCCATGAAGTCCTCTCTTTTGCTATTATCTTCAAATGTTTAATAGATTAAAAATATGAAAAAGACACTTCTTTTCTCACTGATGTTCTAGGAGTATTTGATATGATGGATTATCTCTCTAACAACAAAATAAGGTATTTGTAGAACAAAAAGAGGAATTTGATCGGTCACAATGTAAGATGGCTTAAAGCTGGTGGCCTTAAATTAATTTTGGCTGACCTTCAATGTTTGAAATTAAATCCGAAGCAAATTTACTGGCGGCATTGGAGCGGTGTTGAAGATAACTTTCATGTAAGTTGGCTTTTCTTATAGCTAGCATAAGTTGTTTCATTTATTTTCTAAGAAGAGATGGCAACAGGCTTTGATGTTTACACTACCAGCGTAGGCGTATGCCGACTTAAAGGTCGACGGCGTAAATTCATATTTTGCCAGCATATAGGTATTTTTTCGAAGGCTGATTCATTTTGTTTCAAAGCTGGTAGCTTAGTTTCATTGTTTTGAAGGCTGCCTTTCTTCTATTGTAAGGTGACGACCTTTATTGATGAATGGCTAGCCTTGAATGGCCTTGTTTCTAATCTTGGACAAAACTCCTCTAATTTTCTTGTATTTGCATTATAAGTTCTTTAAGACCTGAAATATCAAAATAAACATACTTAAGTACCAATTCCTCATGATTTTTCTAATATCAATAATAATTTAGCCTGATTTAATCAATGAAAAGTGAGTATAATCTGCTTTTATCACAGCTTCACCTCACCATTTAGATTTGTCTTCTAGCTTTGTGTCTATTGTACATATGTGGTCTCCTTTTTGGGCTTTAATGTACAAGTTTTGAGATTGTTCCCGATCTCCTCAACATATCCTTATCCCAGTTTGGGTTGGGAACTTCCCTTTGAGGTAAGGTTAGGAAACGATCATGTCGAAGATCGAGTGTGTGGCCTTTCTTAATATAGCATTGTATGGGGACCAGCAATCCGCCACTAGGAAATCCATCTTGTGCATGACATTGCATGGCTCTTCACCGAGCTAGAGGGGTAAAGTGATGATCCCATGAGGTCAAATAGGCTGGTTGTCAAAACCATATAGCTTGTGATCATAGGGTCATAACCTTGGTTTCAACCCATGCTTCATCTGCTTGTATGCCTGATTAAAGAGAATGCTAGTGTTGCTTCCTATCTCGATCAACATTCTTTTGACTTCCCAGCCCTATAGAATGCCAGTGCTCACTAGGGCATCTTGGTGAAGGGTCTGGACCCCTTCATAATCATCGTTTGAAAAGGAGATAATGATGTTGACCTTAGCCCTTTTAGGTTCCAAGTTCATCACTTGTTGGGACGGGCTTAAGCTGGGCGTTAGCCCTGGCCTTACCGAGGTCAGAGGTTTGCCTATGATAGTGTTAATCTCCTCATGTCATTATTAGTAGAGTTGGGGCTGGGCGGAGCGATCATGGGTGTTAGCAGCTTTCTCCTGTTTATCGGTTTTTTGTTTTTATGTGAGTAGCTATGGTTTTAGGTCGTGATCTATATTCTGCTTGAGCCAGCCACACCGCGTGACATCCTTTATGGTGCTTTTAAGCTACCAACAATTCTTTGTATCATGCACGCGGTTGCAGTGATGCTTACAATATTCTTTTGAGTATTTTCTTCTCAAGCTAGGCCTCATTGGTGACAATGGTGGATGGAGGCCTTGATTCCTTATTTCGAAGAATACGTCGTGAACTAGTAATTTTATAAGCATGAACTCATCATACATTAAAAAGAGCCTCCACTTTTCATCGTCTCTGTGATCCTGTGGTGCATCAGCTCAGTTGAAGTCATGATGGTCTTTTTGTTATGCTCTTTCTCGAGGTAGATTGCTTCCCATTCGAGGGGGCTCAAACCTAGCTTCAGCTTCCCTCTTGGCATTTCGGGTGTCCTCCTGACAAATATATTTCTATGCCTTTTCTCTCATTTGCTCAAGCATAGTGAGTTGGTATTTCGAAATGGAGTCAAAAAACGAGCTATCTACAAGGACTCCTTATTTGATAGCCTCTAAAGCTACTCTTTGGTTAAGGTACAGGACCTCTAGGCATGCTTTATTAAACCTTGCCAGGTTATTCCTGAAGAGCTCACTTCACCCTTGTTGTACCGTGTAAAGTTACGATACATTTTTCTTTGGTGGCTTACTTGCTATGAAGCGTGCTATAAAAAGGTCAGTGAGCTAGGCCAACAAACTTATTATGTTCTGCTCAAGTTTATTGAACCACACTTGAACTACTCCTCAAAAGGTGGTGAGGAATGTTTTGCACCATATTACATTTAAGAAATTATGTATCATCAAGGTGGACTGGAACTAGGCAATGTGGTCCTCTGGATCAGTCGACCTATCATAGGATTCTAGGGTGGGTAATCGAGTTTCAGTTGGGAGTACCTCATATTGGACCTTGATCATAAATGGTGTGTTGCCTGGGAGTGCTTTGGTGGTGGGTTCATCTCCAAAACCTTCTTTGATTTTTGACAACCTTCGCATCATGTCTTTGATTTTTTCCAGCGCATGTTCCTTGTTGGAACCGAGCTAGGTGTCCTTGGTGGTGATCGTGTGTGCATTGTCCCCATGAGCTTGGGTTGAGCCGGGATCCACAACCCTTACTTTAGCATGTCACTTGTCCTCTACTTGATGCCTCGAGATAACTCGAGCTAAGTGTTGGGAGGCTATGTGTCCTTGCAAGATGCTTTGAGTAGTGTTCACTGGGCTTTTAGGGGCCTTGGGTCTTTAATATTCACTCAAATGCGGGTTCAAACTATAGAATAGCTCCCTAATGGAGGCGCTAACCCGTAGTCATGTCATGGTATGCCTATGGTCCCTTTTGACCAGTTCCTCTTCAGTCATGGATGGTGGTTGGGTTAGGGAGGTACTTCGTCGTATGCTGGAGGCATGTTCTTCCAAATATAAGTTCTTTAGGCCCTCTAAATCCGTGATCCTAGCTTAGAAGAGGGAGTTAGAATGCTCATTTGTCGTATTCTTGTGCACAAGTTTTCTAACTGCAGGATGTGTCTTGGGTACAAAAGGTTGTCATCTGTAGCTGCCAGTTGGTTAGTGCGCGATGGTTTAGGGGCCTCCCCATCACCCACTAGACTGGCTCCAGGTTACATGGGAGCAAGATTGGTTTGATTCTTTCTCCACTATGTCCTTAGCATTATATGGAAAGAATGTATTCTTGTGATGGTGGTTTATACATATACAGGTTTTTAAAGGCCTTTAGCTAAAAAAACGATAAGAGAAAATGAGGGATTTCGAAAAGGGTTTCAAACAAGGTTTCAAACAATAATACTTTCTCGCAGACGCCACCAAAATGTTGCATAAGCTAATTTTTGTTACTAGAGACAGCTCCTATAACCACATAAAAAATGTTTAGAGGAGCGCCAAGAGGCTACCCAATGCAGCCACTTCGATACTTAAGTCATTCCATAGGTAAGAGTAATGTGTCTGTGGTAAGGTAAAAATTTTCCTCCCCGTCATTCAAGGCAAAGGGGGCATACATAGTATTTAAGGTCATAACAGGATAGATTTCTTCCCAGCAACTGACCTAGTATCCGAGGTAGTAAGAATACCTAGGCTGAGGAGCTATGCTTCTCGAAGTGGGGGGGAGCTGGTTGTGTGACCCCCTGGTCATAGAGTGTAGCTAGAGTGCATATTTTGACTGGAGGTTATGATACCGTATGGCCGAGCTCATTGGTTAGTCAAACTGATGAGCTCAACGAGCGTTTTTGTGGTGAGGATTCATGGGGAGATCTTATGCAATATTCCTTGGTGGAGCTGTGGATATTGTTACCTGTTTGAGAAATCGAGACGTCGCAAGTGGACTGATGGCTATATTCTACTGTCAACAAGTAATTTTAACATATTTTTCTTAATTTCCTTTTATTTCATTCCAATTCCCATTGATGCATTTGCTTTCTTATATTTTTAAGAGTACATTAGTAGGTTTAACATATTTTTCTTCATTTCCTTTAATTTTATTCCAATTTTGAAGAGAAAGGCAAGGTAACAATATTTCATTCCATTTCCATTAATTTCATCACGTCCCACTTCAATAAGTATATCCAAACACAACAATTTATCCATCCCTTTCTTTCTTTCTTTTTTTTTTTTTAAGCGAATTTAAATGATTGCTAAATAATGTTACTTTTTACAGTCTCAAGGAATTAACAAAGCATAATGTTCTGTGCATTATTCTACTAGATATTTACCTTTTGAGATAGCGTATGACTTTAATTCTCTAATTCCTTTAAAATTTATTACCTTTGCCTATTTTTGAGATTGCAAGTTTA
Organism: Combretum micranthum; assembly: GCA_024138025.1. Classification (NCBI taxonomy): domain Eukaryota; kingdom Viridiplantae; phylum Streptophyta; class Magnoliopsida; order Myrtales; family Combretaceae; genus Combretum; species Combretum micranthum. The sequence goes on along the minus strand of JAMXBD010000062.1, from coordinate 1,842,197 downwards.
GATAAAAAGAGGAAAATTGAATTAGTGAAGAGGATCATGAGCAAGCCGAACGATGGATTGGAAAGAACAATGAGCAATATGTTGTTTACACAAATAAGGGTCACAAGAAAGTGATATTCCGGCTTGGTGATTGAGTATGGGTACACATAAGGAAAGAGTGGTTTTCACCTCAAAGGAGATCTAACTTATAGCCTGGAGGAGATGGTCCCTGCTAAATCATTGATAAGATTGACGATAAAGCCTATAAATTGAACTTGCCAGGTGAGTATAATGTCAATGCTACATTTAATGTTGTTGATTTAGCTCTCTTTTTTGCAGGTAATGAATATTTGAGGATGAATGCTTTCGAGGAGAGCAGAAATGCTAGAGAACTATCGACTTAAGATTACTTGAAGATACTAATAGGACGACCATGCAATCTAGGTCCATTTGGCATTTGGCAAATGTAGATGGCAGACACTTTTTCAAAATTTTTCTAATAAATTTTCTATCAAGAAAAACATATAGATGAAAACATATAGCAATTCTCATGAAAACATCAAATAGACCAAATATAGATAAAATATAGCTACAAATCATATACTTTTACACAAAGTTTAGATATAGATATAAATGAGAAACAAACAATCCAAACGAACCCTAAAGCCAAGAAGATCCAGGAAATGTATGATTGATTTTGTGTAGAATATTTTCGAGATGTTGAAAATGGATTGGCAACTTTATCAAAAACTGAATCAAGAGACATAAATTCATTTTAGCTTGATATGAAGACCAGATGTCAAATTTAAGTGGGAGTTCAGCAATATATTAGCCGGAAGAAGCCGACATGGAAGCAAGAAACTCACCAGGCTAACAAGGAGAAGCTGAACCCCCTAAGCATGCTGAAAGCCAGTCAATCAGGTTTAGCCAAGCAAGTCTGGCCGAACGAAGCCAATCAACCCAGGTCGACTGCATGTAGTTCGTCGGGGGCAGTTCAATCAGCTAATGTTGGCCACCCCTTGTTCATTTATAAATTTTTCCCATTCATGTGCATTCATATACTTTTCCGTGTTATAGAGTCACCTATTTTTTCTTATGTCTGTGGATATGTTAGACTGTTATAATTTTGAAGACTTGTTATTTTGGCAATGTAGCTTTGACAATTTCCATTTTTGAATTAATGTAACATCCTAGGCAATATGTTACCTTTTAGGCTTCATATCTTATGATTATTTGTTTCCCCCTTCAAGTATAAGTTGAGGGCCTATAAATAGAACTGGACACTTCTTTTGTAAACAATTTTGACATATTATCGAAAGAATTTTCTTTCTTTTAAGACTCTTAACTTTGGACTTAACAAGAGTCTACACTGGTGAAGTTCAATTATACTAAGCTTCTTGGCACTTAATAGTTAATGGGTCAAGGTTTTCTTATACTTTTGGTTCTTGAATCTTCATAACCAACTGTTCAAAGCTTTATCAATTTCATTTTTGATTCGTGATTTGTTATGAATTAAGATTCTAAACTATTTTTAGAAATTCGACGATTCCATGTATCAACATATTATTATTGGGTCTCATGGCAATTTCACGGGTTCGCATCATGAACTTTATCTATTTTTGTAAGTAACTACCAAATATTTAAAATTATCAATTTGATACCTAAACTTTATCCATTTTTTCAATTAACGACTTGAACTTTAATTAGTTTTGCAATTAATTACTTAACTTTTGCCAGTTTTTTAGTATTGTAATTGATCTCAAAAAGTTTGTAAGTAATAAATTGATGCTTTTAAACTTCAAGTAGTTAATTACTAAGAAAAAAATATCTCTAAAATAATTAATTGTACAAATGAATAAAGTTCTTAAGTACCAAATTTAGCTTTTGGCTTAATTTTTTTCCCATTCTAGTCATTCTTTCCCTATTATATTAGACTGTGTCCTTTTTCTTCTATTGATGAGGATAAGTAACCGTTAAAGAAGAGGTTGTCAAGCGAGGATAAGAAAAAGAATTGAATTATTTATTTTTTTTTTTGTCAAACTCATATAACACGCAATAATTAGTTCCTTATGTATACTTTGCACAATTTTGTAAGCAAAACTTCTCACCTAGCTTAATTATAATATAAAATACAAATATATCCTACAAATTTTATTCGGCCATTTGAACTTATACTTTTATAATTATCAAGAATTTGTTTATTATAAAATTATTGTTAAGGTTTTATTTGACAAACTAATCATCATAAAAATTTTCTTTTAGGATAATTATATTACATTTACTTCTAAGTTATAGTTACTCCTATATCTATTTATCCGAATTTTTGGGATTTGGGAAAAAAAGAAAAACGAATTGATTTTCCTCTTGCAATAAAAGAAGTAATACTGTTGTGGAAGAAAAAATCTAGATCATTAATTATATAATCCCATTTGGAATGCCACAATATCAAAATTGAATTTGATTGGATAGCTTAAAACTCATGAAGTGATAGAAGGGATGTCGGAACAGTATAAAATGACGATGAAATAAACAGGAAACTACGAAGCTGAATTGAATATGAACTTTCCTGTCTGACTCTGACCAAGTCGCTGTCTTCTCAAACGAGATATAAGGAAACGTAACTGATTTTGATCATTCCTTGTTCATGCATACGATCTCTTTTGAAGCTGGACCATTTCCACGGTCTATGGAATTATAGAACAGAAGAGAAACAGCAGATGTCAACTTCTAATTAATTAGTTATCAGCATATTATATTTTAATAGTTTCAGTTGAAAAATCCCAATTGGAATAATTTTGGAATCTTTCATCTTATATTTGGCCTCCAAGGAAGTACTAATGGCACTCTTGAAAGTCTTGATTGACTTAGTAAACAAAAGAACCAAACAAACAGCTATATTCTTTTACCATAAACTTATCCTTGTTTGATTGATAGAATATTATAACTAATTTTCTGGTCTATATTTTCCAGGTCTTCCTCCATATAATAATAAAAATAAGCAGAAACTGCCTACAAATACTTCGCATCCACATATGAAAACGTGTGGCCTCAATCGTCAAAGTTCCGCGCGGTAATTTTGCTTGCTAATATTTAGCATATAGATAGAATAGACCAAAATGTGGTGAAGCACTCATTGATCATATGGATTACTCGAAGCCCCACCTGTTTACCATGATCTTATTCTCACACATATTATTAGTTATCTTCGTTGCACCACCTATGGTTCGAGGTACAACAGTAAACGTGGATGTAGGGGTGATTCTTGACATGGATTCAATTGTTGGAAAGATGTGCATGACAAGCTTGAACATGTCACTACATGACTTTTACACATCCCACCAGAATTACACTACAAGATTAGTCCTCCAACCCAGAGATTCCAACAATGATGCTGTGGATGCTGCATCTGCAGGTATGTAGTTATCAGCGGCCCTTTGCCCTAGCGTTTCCGTCCTTGCATGGCAACAGTGTATAGTAAACGAATTAGGTTGAGATAAAGGAGCTCAATTTAGAGAAGTACTCAATCAAGTTGAGATATATTCAATAAGCTCATTTTTTGCACTTTTTTTTTAATTGTATATTTCTTCTAATTAATAAATTATAAATGCTGAAATTAGATTCCAACTTGACTTATATTTAAGTTCAGTTTAAGCTTGAGTAGGTTCATGAGCTTGTCAAACTAGACATAATGAATCTCATACTCAACTTAATGAACTATTTGATTAGTTGAAATTCAAACTCTAGAATCTTCATTTATTAGCACCCATGTATAAAACCATTATCTAGCACAATCGTATTAATTCAATGGTGGAAGTTCAAAAATGGGTGTGTGGAGGGGTGGAAATTGGTAAAAAAAGGGGGCCACATCTTTTTCCCTTGTTTCTCTTCGATTATAGGGAGATGTAGTTTTAGTAGTGGCTTCAATACATGGAAAACATCACTCCTAGTTTCTCTTCTCTCACCTTGACCTCTCTATACCAAATAGGATAATTGAAAGAATTTCCCCTTTAACTCTTCCTCCTCCCTTTCCCTTGTGCAAAACACAACGTTAGTATATTGCCAAAATAGATGCTTTTGAGGGAGGCCAATAGGTTACGGTTTGTGTTTCGAATCTAAGTGGTCGTTTAAGGTTGCACAAAACTGGATAAGGCTAGTTATGAGTTCATCTAACAACAATCCTGACCCCATCTATATGTGTGTAGCAACCCTATTCATCATAATCAAGCTAGACATGTTGATAATGATTATCACTTTAACTCAAACAGGTTGCCACTGTCAGTTTCTAGTCCATCATATCTCTACATGCCATTATTATACAATATTCTCACCAAAAACTTATCCATCGATAAATTCTTTGATCAACATATTGACAATTGCATGATGAGATTGATGTCTCAAGGTTAGAAACCTTAGTTATTGCATTATTAAACACTGAACTTGTACAAGCTTTAACCCTGGTATCTAGTTATAGCATAATTAATCTTTCAATCCTGGATATTTCAGGAACAGCATATTAATATTTGCTAAGTAATAAACATAATATTCCACACTACATTTATAAGTTTACGGTTGCAAATTAGATGGCTTTAGTTATATCCATGAATAAAATTTGAGTTATTTCACTATATTTATAAGTTTACGACTTCAAATCTCTTTGTAGTCATTTCACCCTGCATAATTAAGTCATACAAACGATGAATTTTCCTTAAAGCCTCACTCATAAGTGAGGGAGCATTGGATAATAAATAAAAAAATGTGGTTCAGAAGTGACACAACATGAAAATTTTGTCTTCCAGAAGTGATGTTACATTTGATAGCGCGTAGTTAAAATTTTATTATAGATTTCTTTAACCAGGCGAGGATCTAGTTTGTCTCTTAAGCTAGACATAACTAATTACTGAATTATCGTTGGACACCCTGATATATGAGTTCATATGGTTATTTTATGGTGAGCAGCTATTGAACTAATAAAGAACTATCAAACAAGGCGATACTAGGGCCACAACAATCAGGGCAGGCGGAATTTATAGCAAAAATAGGGAACAAGTCTCAGGTTCCCGTTGTCACCTTCAGTGCAACTAGCACTTTAGTTTCACATCTCAACACTCCGTACTTCATCCGAATGGCCCAGGATGACACTTTTCAACTGAAAGCCATAGCAGCCATTGTTGATTCATTTAACTGGACCGAAATTGTACCTATCTATGAAGTTACTGACCATGGAAGTGGAATCCTATCATACTTGTCTGAGGAACTGCATGAAACTGGCGTGAGGATACCGTATCATTGTGCCATCTCTCCTTCATCCACGGATGAGCAGATCTTTGAAGAGCTCCGCAACTTAACGGCCATGCAAACACGGGTCTTCCTAGTGCATATGCTCCCATCTCTTGCTTCCGTGTTTTCTTAAAAGCGAAGGCAGCTGGAATGATGTCTGAGGGATATGCCTGGATTGTGACAGCTGGGATCGCAAGTGTTATCAATTCAATGAACCCGTCAGTCATTGAATCGATGCAAGGAGTTATAGGTGTGAAACCCTACATTTCTGCATCCACTCAGCTAGACCAATTCGCTGTTAGATGGAACCGAAAATTCCACCAGGAGTATCCAGACATGAATCATGTGCAAGTGCAACTCAATGCTTTCGGTCTGTGGGCGTACGACAGCATCTCGGTTGTGGCCATGGCAGTAGAAAAAGCAGGGATTATGGACTCACAATCCATGAAACCAACGGACAAGGAAAATCTCACTGACTTGGCAGCTATTGGAATTTCAGAGTCGGGACCCAGACTACTTCAATCAATCTTGAGAGCTAAACTAAAAGGACTGAGTGGTGATATCAATCTGAGAAATGGCCAGTTGCCTCTGTCTCCCTTTCAGATAGTGAACCTAATCGGAAATGAATCAGAGGTAATAGGATTTTGGACAGAGAAAGGCATTACAAAGCAATATCCAGGCCATGATCTTGAAGCAGAAGGTTCTCTTAGTTCTATCACGTGGCCTGGTAATACAAACATGATACCAAAGGGTTGGGAAATTCCGATTAAGGGGAAGAAGTTAAGGGTTGGAGTTCCTGTAAAATCAGGTCCGTTTAGTCAAAATATTAATGCGGAGACGGATCCACTCACATTCGGCAAATATGTGTTTGAAGCAGCGATAAAATTGTTGCCATATGCTGTGCCTTTTGAGTATGTCCTCTTTGAGGCTGCGAATGGAAATGGTACAGGAAGTTATGATGATCTTGTTTACAAGGTCTACACTAAGGTAATAATGACTTCTTATCGCAGAACCCCATGTCTGAGCCATCATGTTTAGAAAGATCCATGAGATGCTGTAATCATTTGAGGGTGATATCCAGATAAAACCTTGATGTTTCAAAACGAATTAAACAAATAATTAACATCTCGTTTATAATCAAAATAAGGCATAAAAGTTTCAAGTTAAAATAAACGATAAACGATTTGGTATATGCTTCGAATGAGTAATATTTTTACAACGTCATTAAATTTTAAACAAAGAAGGAATGCGCTTTTTAGGATTTTTGAAATCATGTTTTATGGATGTTACCTATAGGATCACCACCAGAGCATTTAATTTTTCTTTACTTTACCCACGTTGAGCATAGGTTATCTATTCAAACATGGCAAAGAATGATCATGACATCTAATGTGTTTCTTCAACAACCATGTATCCCATGTAATATGCTCAACTATATTTTCCTTTCCATATGCAGGATTTTGATGCTGTGGTTGGTGACATAACCATTACGGCAAACAGATCTAATTATGTAGATTTTACCCTTCCATTTGCAGAATCTGGGGTATCAATGATTGTTCCACTTAAGGATGACAAAGATAAGAGAGCATGGATATTTTTGAAACCGCTAACAGTGAACCTTTGGTTCGCTATTTGGGGATTTTTCATTTACACTGGAATTGTCATATGGATTCTTGAGCACAGGGTAAACGAAGAATTCAGAGGACCTCCACGCAAGCAAATTGGAACAATGTTTTGGTTCTCATTTTCAACAATGGTTTTTGCTAATAGTAAGTTCTCATATCACCCATCTAAAAGTTAATTAGCAGAGTATGGGATGCAAATTCTTTAATAACATCTTCCCTATATTAAGTTATAATTGTAAAAGCATATGAGATTTGATATGCTCAACTTTTAGAAAACTGTTTGTGGATCACAGATGACATTTGAGATAGATGATCTTTAGAATCAATGAACTTGCATGTGTGAAAAAAAAGATGGTAGGTCTTGACAGTTGCTACCAACTAAACATTTGCAGGGGAGAGGATAAGCAGCAAGCTTTCAAGATTTGTGCTGATTGTGTGGTTTTTTACTGTCCTTGTGCTAACACAAAGCTACACTGCAAACCTTAAATCTATGTTAACAGTACAACAGTTGCAACCTACTGTCTCAGACATAAATGAGCTTATAGGGAGTGGAGATTATATTGGTTACCAAGAAGGTTCATTTGTTTCCGACCTACTGAAGACGTTAAAAGTTAATCAGTCTAAGCTCAGAATCGTGACAAATTTAGACAGTTATAATGATCGACTACAAAAAGGCTCCAAAAATGGCGGAGTATCAGCTATTGTGGATGAACTACCTTTTCTCAGGCTTGTGCTGGATAAATACTGCCTAAAATATAAGATGGTTGGTCCTATCCATAAAGTTGAAGGTTTCGGATTTGTAAGTCTCCTTCAAGCTATCTCCCATGAATTTCAAATCTAATTTTCATGATCTAGAACAAGAAAATATTATCGAATTCTGACATGGGGATTCAAGTGTTGGGTGCAAAAATATAAATAGATTTTGAAGCAATATAATCAAAATATCATCTCATTTCATTGATACATATATATGTGTATAAGAGATTACAAAATGAAGGACTAGTAGGTCCTTTTATAATACGTGCAGGCAGCAAGAAAATTGTAGATGGTTGAAAGTCAAAATATCCAACAATTGATAGCTAATGTTCTTAGTTGTTCTAACATGGTCTAGAAAGAACTTCATCATTGCCATATATAGGGTCTGTTTGTTTTGGCTTTTTTCCAGTAGATACAGACACTTTTTTAAACTTTTTTCTAATAAATTATTTATCAAGAAATAGATATAGATAAAAAAAAATTGACAGTTCTCATCAAAATATCAAATAGAACAAATATAGATAAAATGTAGATGCAAATCGGATATATTTATACATATCATTTTAAAAAAGATACAAATACAGATGAAAAACAAACAATCCAAACAGACCCATATATATATATATATTATATATATTTGCCGTCATTTATGCTTCAAAATGAAGCAACATCATCGCCATCAAAATTGCAAATTATTTTTTCAACACCCCCTCTTAATTTGCAATTTTATAATTTCTTCTAAATTGTTTGAACTTTTCTGCTGGTATGGCTTTTGTAAATATATCTCCGAGCTGCTCCTTTGTGTTGATAAATTCAAGTTGAATTTCACCTTCTTGTACCAAATTTCTGATATAATGATGCCACAACTCGATATGCTTTGTTCTTCCGTGAAATACTGGATTCTTTTGTCATAGCAATTGTTGACATATCATCACAGTAGATAATTGTGGGGCTTCTTGGCATTGATTTAAATCTGCCAAAATTCTTCTCAGCCATACTGTTTCACATGCTACATCTGTGGATGCTATATATTCTGCTTCAGATGATGATAATGATACTGTCTTTTTTCTTTGATGACTAAGATATAACATTTGATCCCAAAAGAAAATACATATCCAGATGAACTCTTCCGATCATCAATTGATCCAGCCCAGTCACTATCTGTATATCCAATAAGCTAGAATTCTTTTTCTTTCACATAATGAATACTATAATTTTTTGTTCTTTGTAAATATCGCAATATTCTCTTGGATGCTGCATAATGTAGCTTGCTTGGATTTTGCATAAATCTTGAAATCAAACTAACTGGGTAAACAATATCTGGCCTTGTGTTTGTCAAGTAAATCAATGACCCAACTAAACTTCTATACGTTTTCGCATCAACTTTTGGTGCTCCATCTTCCAATTGCAATTTCTCATTTGTTGCAAGCGGAGTAGTAATCGGCTTGCAATTGTTCATTTGATATCTTTTCAACAAATCATCCAAATATTTTTCTTGAGAAATAAATATTTCTCCTTTGGATTGATGAACTTGAATTCCAAGAAAATATTTCATAACATCCAAATCTGTCATCTCATATTCTTTCATCATTGCCATCTTAAATTCCATCATGGATTGACTTGTACCTGTATAGATCAAGTCATCCACATACAAACATACGATAAGAAAATTATTTACACTTCTTTTTGATGTAAAGTGAAGGTTCATTTTGACTCCTTTGAAATTCATTTTTGGAAATAACTATCAATTTTGCTATTCTATGCTCGCGGTGCTTGCTTCAATCCATATAACGCCTTGTGAGGCGATACACCTTATCTTCTTCCTTTGATAATATATCTTCAAGCTGTTCTACATATACCTCCTCTTGCAATTCTCCATTTGAATGTTGATTTAACATCCAGTTGATATATTGGTAATTCTAATTGAGCTGCTAATGCAAGAACAATTCTAATTGTCTCCATCTGTGCAACTGGTGCAAATGTTTCATTAAAATCAATACCTGGTTGCTGAATATCCTTTTGCAACAAGACGAGCTTTATGCTTTTGATTGAACCATCTTCTCTATATTTGGTCTTATAGACCCATTTTAATCCAATAAATTCCTTATCTTTTGGAAGATCAACAAGCTCCCAAGTATGATTCTTTTCAATAGTTGCCATCTCATTATCCATGGCCTTTCTCCAAATTTCCTCTTTTGCAGCTTCTTCATATTTTTGTGGTTCACAAGTGAAAATGCAAATTCACAAGATTCATAAATATCACACAAAGAGCGTACCTTTCTTATTAGACTTTCTGATTCTGGATAAAATTCTTGTGAACCTTGTGGTTGATGTGCTTGGAATATCAGGAGTGCTTGGTTCTGAACTTAATTGAGGATCTATGTATAGCATTAGATCCTGGAGGTAGAATTCTTTCCATAATGGAGATTTTTCTTTCCAATCCCATGTTCCATCTTCATCAAATATAACATCTCTTGATATAATCAACTCATTTTTCTTTGGATTAAAAAGGCGATATCCTTTAGATTCATCACCATAACCAGTGAAAATATACTTTTCTCCTTTTCCATCAAATTTTTCTCGCTTTTGTGATGGAATGAGAGAATATGCTAAACATCTAAAAATTTTCAAATGATCAACTGGTGGTCTTTTCTTATACAGGCTTGGTAAGGAGTCTTATTGAGAACAACTTTTGTAGGCGATATGTTCAATATGTAGACTACAGTATTTACTGCTTCAGCCCAATAACTATTTGGAAGTCCTTTCTGTGTTAGCATACTTCTAGCCATCTCTACAATCGTCCGGTTCTTCCTTTCTGCAACGCCATTTTGTTGAGGAGTATGTCGTATAGTCAGCTGCCTTTTAATTCCAACATCTTTGCAATAATTTTGGAATTCATGTGATGTATATTCACCTCCACGATCAGTTCTCAAAATTTTCAACTTGTATCCGCTTTGCCTTTCTACCATGGCTTTAAATTTAAGGAAAGTGGAAAATGCTTCTGACTTTTGTTTTAGGAAATATATCCACATCATTCTTGTATAATCATCAACAAACAGAATAAAATACCTATTACCATTCAAGGATGGTGTTCTTGTTGGTCCAAATATATCAGAATGAACCAACTCCAATGGAGCTTTAGCTCTATATGATATCTTTGGAAATGGCAACCGATGCATTTTGCCATATATGCAACCTTCACATACTTTTTCAGGATATGAAATATTTGGCAACCCAATCACCATATTTTTCTTCTTCAACAAATGAAGTCCCTTAAAATTCAAATGGCCATATCTCAAATGCCATAAGTGTGATTCATCATTTTTCACACTTTGTAAAGCATATTCTTCATTAAGAGGAATAGATAATGGAAAAACTTTATTCACACTCATCCTTACTTTTGCAACAATATAATTCTTCTTTTATCAGTAATAATGCACTCACCATTATCAAAATTACATATAACCTCTTTGCAATAATTGACCAACACTCAATAAATTTTGAGTTAATTTAGGGACATAATGAACATCATAGATCAATTTAGAGTTACCTCCTTTGTGTCAATAGCAATAACACCCTTTAAAGAAATTTCATGTGTTTTGCCATCTCCAAGTTTCCTTTAGATTTGAATTTATCATCAAACTCAACAAACAGGTCCTTATTCCCAGTCATGTGATTACTGCATCCACTATCAACATACCATGTATTCTCAAATGATTGTTCAACATTCATACAAGAATAAAATACCTGTTTATCTTGATTTTCCTCAGAAAAATTGGCATTCTTATCATCTTCTCGATCTTCGTAATAACAATCCCTTTCAGAATGATTGGGATTTCTGCATCTTTTGCATTTGAATCGACAATCCTTAGAATCATGGCCAAATTTTTTGCATATTCGACATTGAGATGTATTGCTCCTCATATTGGATTCTCTTCCTCTACCACGACCTCGGAATTTTGGTATCCACAGCGTCCACGTGCAAAATTAGAGGAACTACCAACTTTATTTTCTTTTCTATCTTGCCAGTTACCATGTTGTGTGTTGATATTAACCTTCGAATGGAAGGCTTGCTCTAAATTTTGAGTAGAAAATCTACTCAAACTTTTCATGGGCTTCTAATGATCCCATAAGTTCATCTAAAGATAATTTTGATAAGTCTTTGGATTCTTCAATAACAGCAATAATATGCTCAAATTTTGCTGGCAAACTTCTCAAGACTTTTTCAACAATTCTCTTATTTGGAATTGTATCTCCATAGCCTCTAATTTGATTAATGATAATTGTAACTCTCGAGAAGAATTCTTGCACCTCTTCATTATCTTTCATGAATATATTATCAAACTCTCTCCACAAATTCTGGAGTTTGATTGATATAACTTTATCATGACCTCCATATTGCTTCCTTAAAATCTCCCAAGCATCATGTGATGTGGTTGCACCCATAATTCGTGGTAATATTGATTGACTAACCCCTTATTGTATGAAAGACAATGCTTTGGCGTCTTTCATAACATTTTCTTTATGCTCTTTTCATTGAGGTACTGTCCAGGTTGCTTTTACCTCTGGACTAGCAATAGCTATGTCATAACCTTCCTCAACAATTTCCCACAAATCTTGTGAGATAAATAATGTCTTCATCATCGTGCTCCATATATCATATTTTTCTCCAACAAGCATAGGAATACCTTGTTGGAAAAATTAAATGTGACATTAATGCTTGTTGATGCTATTGCAAAGGTTTGTGTGTATAGTGTTTAAATGTTTGGGTATGTGTATGAAAAAGGAACCTGGCTCTGATACCAAAAATATGTTGGGTGCAAAAATATAAATAGATTTTGAAGCAATATAATCAAAATATCATCTCATTTCATTGATACATATATATGTGTATAAGAGATTACAAACTGAAGGACTAGTAGGTCCTTTTATAATACATTGAAAAGTCAAAATATCCAACAATTGATAGCTAATGTTCTTAGTTGTTCTAACATGGTCTAGAAAGAACTTCATCACTGCCATATTTTTTTTTTTGTCGTCATTTATGCTTCAAAATGAAGCAATACCATTGCCATCAAAATTGCAAATTATTTTTTCAACATCAAGCTCATGACTTTTTGTTTTATATCTGTGGATTATCGTGTAAATTGTCTGATGTAATATTTATTCTTTCTAATTAGGCATTTCCAAAGGGCTCTCCACTTGCACCTGAACTTTCAAGAGCAATATTAAGTGTAATTGAATCAGCTTCATTGTCTCCTACAACAAACCCATATCTTGGGAATCAATCCAGTTGTGCCAAGCAAGAAAACAGCACCGTTGACAGGCTTACGGTAGAAAGCTTCAAGGGTCTCTTCTTAATCACTGGTCTCGCTTCAACAATTGCACTTGCCATATTCTTTTGCAATTTCTTATTTCAAAACAAAGACATCTTGTCATCCCAAGAACCTGTCAAACAAAAGATAGAGAAAATGGCAAAGACATTTGATGAGAAGAAAGAATCAAATGATTCAGACAAGAAGCAAGCGAATAGAGCAGAAAAAGAAGCTCAACCGTCTGCTTTCCACGATGTTCCTCAAGGTTTCATGAACGGTACTACTCCAGGTCCTGGTGCAATCAGCCTTTCGTACCAGGAAGAAAGACCTCTTACCATGATGAGGGCTTATATTCTTCTAAACCTGGAACCCCTTATCATGACTTTGCTACCATGGAATCAGAAAGTACTACAGATAATCATTGATGCCATCGACAATAGATTTAAGATGTTCCAACTCTTTCTTGTATAATTAAATGTATAGAAAAAGAGTCAACTCATGTTCATTATTTGTGTTTGATATAGTTAAATGACAATGTAGCGGATTAAAATAAAACAAGGATTCATGTCTCTGCACGGCCATTCCCGTAGTCGGTCATTTTAATAGTGGGTAGATTACGCTGAAAAGTACTGAGGTTTGGGTAAGTTCATTTAAAGTAGAAACTTTTGGAGTAGTTAAAAAGAAATATCAACCTGAAGTAAGTCATTTAAGGTATGATTAATGGATCATTAATGGCCTTTCATCAAGTGCCATATGTCAAGAAGATAATAATTTTTATTTTTAAATAACCAGTTCATCCAATGTTGTATCCTAAATTGGGTCTAGAGCGCAAACAGTTTTGCTACATATAACACTTAAGCATTATATACAAAGGCTATCATTAACTAAATGATTTTCCAACCAATTTTAGATTAAAAAAACTTTATATGAGTTTTGTAAATAACAACAAATAATCTTTTAGTAATACATAAAAAATCTTACAATACAAATATTAAACTTTCATATTAATAATAAAATAATATCTAACGCATCTAAACATCTAACTCGTCGAGTCTCCCACCAATATTCAACCCATAGTAGTCAAAGCATCCATATAAGTATCATCATCATCATTGAAAAAGAAAGAAATGAGCCGAAGCATGTACAACAGCAACACAAGCACACATGGTATGACCACACACTCCTATTCTAATGTACTTGCAACAACAATCAATTTATAACTTTAAATTAGGTGAAGCAAATCAACAATGAAGCACTCATACTCTGACAATACGACTAGGAACCTAGGATCCTAAGTAGTAACAATTGCTTAAGAGATCGATATAAGCAGCCCGGATACCTATATCACCTAGCTCTATGATAAACCAAAATTATTCCTATTTTATGAATGCCAAAATGGACTTTTATTGGTCATTTTATTGATGAATATTATGAATTTGACACTTAAAAATATTAATTTATGCTTTCAGGTCTTTAAAGGAGTTATTTTATAAAAAGAAAGCAAAACGAGTCAAAACTACAAAGTTTGGAGACAAAAAGTGGTCTACACAACAAGGACAGACCATGTCTATCAACCATGTCAAGAAAAAGCACAATCGAGGGTTAAATCTTAAGTTTTGAAGAGACATGACCATGACATGACCTGTCGCAAACCATGTCAATCTGGAAATTTAACTTTGCAAAGGACACGACCATGACATGACCTATCACTAGTCATGTTGTTCCAAGGAATGAACTACAGCAAGGGACACAACACTAAGATAAGTCATGTCCCAGTCGTGTCAATGAAGAGAAAAAAAGATTACAGTTTGTGACACGGTCCTGGGACAAGCCATGTTCCTGTCGTGTCAATTTTCACGTTGAAGAAAATTGCCAGACATACCCAGTGACATGACCTGTCCCCAAACATGTTGATATGACAATGTTACTTTTTGAGAAATGGCTTTCTAATGGAAAAGTAACCACCTTTTTATTGATGAGACGTCCATTGGGCATTAATGGAGTTTTATTTTGGAAAGCCAAGAGGCCCATAACTTCCCATTTTCCATAATGAGCATTCACTTGAAGATCATTAAAAGAATAATGGAGATGAATAAAAAAAAAAAAGAGGCAAGAGAGAAAAAAAGTACGAATAGAAAAATACAAGAGTTCTTGAGGAACGAATTTTTTTATATTCGTAAGAAAACAAAAGTCAAGATTATCTTGGATTGAAGATCCACAAATTTAAGCTTCATTTTTCAGATTGTATCTTGAATGCTAATTTATATTTTGAGTTTCATGTGTTCTCATTAATTACTATGGAAGAGTAAAAATCCAAATTTGGGTCTTGCTTAATTTCTGATTTTATCATGTGATGAGGATTTTAGTGAAAGAATTATTTTTTTTGTTCAATTGCATGTTTGTTAATCGTTTCTTAAGTTTATATATCTGGAATGCAAATTTATGACTTATTTTTCATTTAAGCTAATTGAGAGATTGCTTTTATGAATAGATCTATGCAATTGATGAGATTTGTTTATAATTCTAGAGATAAAATAGCAAGAATCTTCTGTGGCTTTTGAATTTTCAATGAGTTCATGTTCTTAATGCAAGCTTACGTTGCTATTAATTAAGGAGAGATCCTGATTGATTTACCTAGGTTTAGATAATTTGATAGATTCGAGAGAATTATAACTTTACTTGAGGAACTCAATAGCTTAAGAACTAAATCTTAATAATATAATCTGTAGTTTTCAAGGATTCAAATGATAAATTAGATGAAAGACAAACCTAGGTCGTTTGTTATATCTAAATCTTGCTTATACTGATCTCTGTTCATCTGTTTCTCCAAGTAAATTAGATATAATCATTAGCTATAGTATAAAGGAATCATCAAAATTGTTCAGTTAAATAGTAGAATAAAAGTTATTACTAGTACTTGCTTATTCCTTGTGGATGACCCGATTTTAGCGCTATATTACGTTTTCGATAAGTGCACTGCCTATTGCCTTTATAGGGAATTAAGTAAAGGCCATTATAAATTTAAAACTACGCTTGAAGGCAACAATTAAGTTTTTGGCACCATTGCCAGGGAATCAAGCAATATTAGGAATGCTTAAATCTACTAATTCAACTTTTGTCTGTGTGAAAAACTCCTCTTTCTCTTCATTAGACATACTTGAAGAAATCTAACTCCAATCTTTGATATTTTGCAGTGCATGTAAAGAATTTCATCTTTAAAACTTCTTGATTTAGATTCGAAGATAGACAAAACATTCAACAGAATATGAGAGATAGTGGAAAAGATGTTGCTAGAGAATTGATTTTTGAAGAAGAAGTGCCGAAGCAAAGGATCTACCCATGGCTAATAACAATGAAGAAGCTCCCAAGACCAATTTGGATTATGCCATACCTACTTTGGATGGTACTGGCTCGACTATTGTGAAATCACCCATTACTGCCAATAATTTTGAAATTAAGAGTGTGGTGATTCAAATGTTGCAACAATACTGTCAATTTGACAGTCTACCTGATGAAGACCCACATGCTCATATTCAAATGTTCTTGGAAATTTGTGAGACATTCAAGAACAGTGGGGTAACCAATGATCTAGTGAGGCTTCGCCTTTTTCCTTTCTCTTTGAGAGGATGAGCAAAACAATGGTTAGCATCATTAGGACCAGGAGCCATCACAACATGGAAGGACATCGTTGAGTAGTTTTTTGATAACTATTTTCCATCCTCTATGACAGAAATTGAGAAATGACCTCTCATCATTCAGTCAGCAGGTTTTAAATGATGCCTGGCAAAGGTGGAAGGATTTACTGAGGAAATGTCCTCACCATCAGGTACCCAATTGGATGCAAGTCCAAACTTTCTACAATGATCTCAATAGTATAACTCGTCAGTTGGTAGATGTTGTTGTGGTGGTACTTTGAATATTTAGACACCTGAGGACTCCTTTAAGCTTTTTGAGGATATGGTGAAAAACAACTACCAATGGGGTAATAACAAGGGAAAGCAGAAAGTGTTAGGTATGTATGAAATATATAGGATGACTATCTTACTTGCTAAAATGGATGCATTGAGCAAAGAAGTGATGGAAGCAAAAAGCCCACAAGCACCTCCAACACACATTGGAAATTTTGCTACTGAGAATTATTTTCTTGAAGCTCCCGAGCAAGTGGATTATGTGGGAAATCAAGGAAGATATCAAAATAATCCATATAGTTAGACATACAATCAAGAGTGGAGAAATCATCCCAATTTTTCATATGCTAATAACCAAAATGTGCAAAGGTCAAATTTCTCAAATTTCCACTCGGATTTCAAAAGCCACAATTGCCACCTCCATAATAGCTTCTACAACTTCCTCCACTTCCCTAACAAGAAAACAAACCCATCCTAGAAGAGCTAATGACACAATTTGTTCATAATTCAGAAGCTCGCTACTGAAACTAAGAAGCCTCTATTCATAATTTAGAAAACCAGATTGGATAGCTTGCCAAGATGTTATAAAGGAAACGTGATTTACTTCCTAGTAATATAAGAAGAATCCAAAGGAACAAGCGAAGGCTATTTTGAGAAGTGGGAAGGAAGTAGAATTTAGAAGAGGAAAGAACTGGAGGAAAAAACAATTCCTAATCCTAAAGAAAAGACGGCTTAAACAAATAGGAACAACCCTTTGAGGTAAGAGTTTACACTCCTCCTATTCCTTATCCTGCTCATCTTAATCAAGATCGTGATAAAGAGTAGTTCGGAAAATTCTTGGAGCTTTTTAAGCAACTTCACATCAACATTCCTTTGGTAGAGGCACTTTCATAAATGCCTAAGTATGCCAAATTTCTAAAGGAATTATTATCCAACAAGAGAAATCTTGAGGATGTCTTTACTACTATAGGGGGGGTTAAGTGTTCAGCTATAATTCAGAACAAGTTACCAGTCAAACTGAAGGATCCTGGTAGTTTCACAATTCCATGCGTTATTGGAGAACTTACTATTGAAAAGGCGCTAGCAGACTTAGGGGCAAAGTATTAATTTCATGCCCTATTCATTCTTTAGAAAGTTGGGTTTAGGAGAACCTTATCCTATAAGGATCATTTTGCAATTAGTAGATAGATCTATTAAACTACCCAGAGGAATCATAGAGGATTTGTTGGTGAAAGTAGGGAATTTTATATTCCCTATTGATTTTGTAATTCTTGAGATGGATGAAGATGGGAAATTACCTCTAATTTTGGGATGGGCTTTCCTAACCATGTAGAGCCATCATTGATGTAGGAGATGGGAGGTTGACACTTAGAGTTGCTGATGAAGAACTTATAGTGCAGATCCCAGCAGTATTGAGAAAGCCCATGGTATGTGATGATTCTTGTTTTAGTATTGATGTTATTGACACTTTTGTGGTGGATTATATGCTGGATATTTTATGCAGAGATGTTTTGGAGTTAAGTTTGATTTTTACTAAAGAGAATGAAGTGGTAAACCCTGAAGTGCAAGCTATTACGGCTCACTTAGAGAAGCATGAGGAGCTTACGAAGAAGCAAGGGTTAAAAAATTTACCAATAGACAATGGGGCAAGATTGAAGCCATCTATTGATGAACCACCTGTTTTAGAGATGAAGCAGCTTCCGACTATTTGGAGTATACCTTTTTAGAGGAGAATTCTAAATTACCGGCGATCATTAAACTTAAACAGTGAACAAAGGAGCAATTATTGGCAGTTCTTAAGGAGCATAAGCAAGTTATAGCTTGAATGATATCTGATATTAAAGGTATCAACCTTTCTTTCTATACTCATAAGATTTTAACGGAAGAAGGATTCAAATCGGTTGTTCAACCCCAAAGAATATTGAGTCCAAATATGAAAGAAGTGGTGAAGAAGGAAGTAATCAAGCTTCTAGATGCTGGTTGATTTACCAATTTTGAAAGCTCCTGGGTAAGTCCAGTGCAAGTAGTGCCTAAAAAAGGAGGGATCACTATGGTCCCAAATGAAAGAAATGAATTGATGTCGATGAAGATAGTTACGGGTTGCAATTATGTATTGATTATAGAAAGCTCAATGAACCTAGTTACGGGTTGGCAATTATGTATTGATTATAGAAAGCTCAATGAACCTACTCGCAAGGACCATTTCCCTTTACCTTTTATAAATTAGATGTTGGAAAGGCTTGCGGGTCACTTGTTTTATTGTTATTTTGACAATATGTCAGATACTTCCAAATACTGATAAGTTATTTTTACTCAATTTTTTTCATAGGATTTTGAGCTTAATCTACTAAGAATTTCAGATAAAATCCTGCAAAAAAAATTATGTTTTTGATAAATAATATTGTTTCAAAGCTCTTAGAATCAAATAAGGAAGTAATCAAGTGTTTTAATGTAGATTTGGAGCAAAAACAACAATTTAAGTCAAAAATGCAAAAGTCGAGCCCTAAAAAGACACAGCCAAGGCCAAAACAAAGAAAGAAGACGGTGAAAATTGGTCTATCGAGCCTCAATTGCGAGCCCTCGACTTCAATCGAAGTGATCGAGCGTCATTCTGAAGAAAATACATTGTCGAGCCTCAAAGTCGAGCCTCAAAACTCAACCCTCGACAATTATGTTGACAGATTATGTTGATAGATCAATTCTTCATTAGAATTACTTTGAGCCTCAATAATTTTACCCTCCATTCTCTCAATTTTACCCTCGATAGAGTAATGGACAAAAACACATAGTTACTTAAGCATTTTCTGAAGTTGAGCCCGATCTTGCTTAAGTATAAGCCTCAACTAATAAAGCACACGACCCTCAACGAGTGTTTTCACAACTCATTTGTACGTGTGAAAAGTTATCAAATTCTGTTAGAAAGAATCCTCTACATGCCAAATAAAGATGGCCATGCTTTCTATGCCTAGTAGTCTATAATTAAATGTGCAAGTGTGCATTGTAAAGTATACACCAATAGTGTAAATCGGTATTAACATAGAGTAGATCTCTGAAGGATTTTTGGGTAAAAGAATTTTCATTTTTTTTACTTGAAAATTTCTTCTATTTTATAGGTAAAATCAATTTAACTCAATGTTTGTAATTTTCTATGAATTCCTGAGCATTTAATTGATTAATCTTTCGAATTTGTTTATTTCTTCTAATTTATGCTTATTCTAAGAAATCCATGAAGAAATAAACTCCTACAGCTTAGGGATTATGAATCTAATTCCTAATTTAGTCCGATTTCAAATGCGCTTTCAAGTAAATTTTATTAGGTGTTTGTAATTAGTAACTTAAATTTAACTTGTGGTTTTTAAAGGAATGGTGTATTCTTTTAGATCTATGATTGATTTCAATTGAATAGATATGTGGTTGCTAATGGAGTCGATCCTAACTACCTCTTGCAGAGGAATGGGTGAAGACTTTTATTCACTTATTTAAAAATTCAATGAGTTGTCTTTTTAAAACAATGGATTCCTATTCTTTATGCAGATCTAATTAAAACTTCAAATTACTGGTTTTAGCTATATCTAGAACTACTAACTTCAAGAGGAGCTTTAGTTTAAATTACAAAATCTGCCGGTATAAACACACCATTTTAACAGCTTTTAAGAAGTTATTATCTTTAGAAATCATTCTAATAAGGAATTGGTAAAGTAACCCTGAGTTATTATTTCATAGAAGTTACAGGCTTATTTCTAATTTTTCCCATTAAACATTTCTTAATATTTCTAACTTAGTATAGTTTATTTTTCCTTTATGATTTTCTAAATTCTTTGGCTAGATAATTAGTGGGATTGAGTATATACTAGATGTCAATCATTTCCTTAGGAACGACCTAAATCATTTACTATGCTATATTTGATGAGTGCGCTTGTCTTGTGAGACTGTAGTTATTGGTTTAGAAAACATTTATAAATTTGAAAAACTCGATTAATGATTAGTGGAGTTTTGAACTTTTAATTTCATATAATCCACACAAACATGAAAAACCAAACCAAATACCAATTGCTCCTAATGAGGTGCCCTACATGCCAACAAGTAAAAATTGAACACCAAAGACCAGGAGGACTCTTGAAGCCATTAACCATACCAGAATGGAAGTAGGATCAAGTTATGATGGACTTCATGTGCAGTCTACCCTGAACATCAGCTGGATGTGATGCCATATGGGTCATAGTGGATCGACTTACCAAGTTAGCACACTTTATGCCTATCAACATAACCTATTCAATGGAGAAGTTGGCCTGGCTATATATGAAGGAGATTGTAAGACTAAATGGAGTTCCAACGGGAATTGTATCTGACCAAGACCCCCGATTTGTATCAAAGTTCTGGACAAGTCTTCAAAAGTGTATGGGAATTAAATCACATTCAGTACAGCCTATCATCTACAAATCGATGGACAGTCAAGCGCACTATTCAGACCTTGGAGGATATGTTGCAAGCATGTGTCATGGAGTTTAAAGGAAGTTGGGAAGCAGATCTACCTTTAGTAGAATTTTCTTACAACAATAGCTACCATTTGACAATCAAGATGCTGCCATATGAAGCCATATATGGACAAAGGTGCTGATCGCCTCTATTTTGGGATGAAGTGGAGAAGTTAGCTATCGACGGATCTTATACAAATGCTACTAACAAAGTTAGGGTCATACAACAAATGATGAAAGAGGCTCAGGACAGGTAGATGTTTGACATCGGTGATGTGTACTTAAAAGTAAATCCTATAAAAAGTATTCAACGTATACGAACTCTAGGAAAATTAAGCCTAAGATATATTGGACCGTTTGAGATTCTCAAACGAGTGGGAGACCTGGCCTATCACTTGGCACTATCACCAAATCTATTAGGAGTACATAATGTCTTTCATGTTTCAGTGTTAAGAAAGCATGTAACTGACCCCGATCGAATCTTCGAGCTTAAACTTGTGAGATTAAAGGACAACTTGACCTACGAGGAACACCTAGTTCAGATCTTGGATTGAAAGGTTCAAAAGCTAAGAAACAAGAAGATCTGATATGTCAATGTCTTATGAAGAAATCATTCACATGAAGAAGCTCTTTGGGAAGTTGAGGAGGAGATCCGAAAGAAATACCCAAACCTTTTTAAAGAATCAGGCATGGACTTTAAGTTTCAAGAAAAAAAACTTTCTTTAAAGGGGGTAGGTTGTAAACCCTAGAAATTTTGATTAATTTTGAGCTTAATTTTATAATTAAAAGTCAATCGAAAACCCTAAAAGTCAACAAAAGGCTAGAACAAACCCTAAAGTTTAGATCCGACAATCTCGTGTTCTTAAACCTTAAATAATGGAATTGAAATAATTATGGATAATGATTCGTAATAACATAAGAAAGTGTAAATATATTAGATTCGCTAATTTTTAGTGTATTTTGGATCCGAACGGATTAACTCTCGAAAAGCATGTCCTAGGGCTTGGAATAGTAAAAATATTCTAATAACACCATTAAGTTTGAAATAATATAAGAATTCCAAAAATTATCAGTTTCGTAATTTTTCGGTAGTTAAAAATAATAGATATCGTATTTATACACGTATTTTCATTACTACCAGTATATTATTAGTCTTGTTTACTATTCATTATCCTATACTACTATTCATTACTATTTATCTATCTCTACTTCACCTTACAACCTATTCTTACTACCTATATACTTATTTCCACTTTTTACATTTCCAATACACCTTCACATTAACCATACTTCACATCTTAATTACATTTTATTACAAACAACAAATAAAATAATTTTCTCTCTCCCTCTCTCTATGGCCGGTGCATACCCCTCTCTCTTCATCAATTTATTTTTCTTTTTCAATTTATTTTATTACATCTAATTTCCCTCCATCTTCAACTATAAATACCCCTCTCCCTCCACTTTTTTCACACCTTTCATTTCACATAACAAAACTCTCCCAAAATTTACTACATAAACTCTCTCCACAAAATTCTTCACTACCAAAACTCTCTTTCACCTATTCCTCACAAAAATCCTCCTCTATACACAAACTATCTTCCATATATCATTAACCACATAAACCTACATTCATTATCTTCTTCCTATCACAAAAACACTCTAGGTAAACTTCTATCACTATCTATTTATCCATGTCATGTAACTTAGCATGACCATGGTGTTGTTTCTTGAAATTCATGATTTGTAGAAGCAACAACATGTTCATGTTTTGTTCTTGCACATGCCAAATATTCCAATTTTATTATCTTGTTGTTATTATGATATCATATTGTTATTAATGTTATTATTGTTGATTATTATGCTTCTAATCTAACTCTATATATATTATTAAGTATTTGTATTTCTATATATTTTTAGAGCTAATGCTCACTAACATTCTCTAACTTGCTCTTGTTATTTCTTTTTCTTTTCTTTCTTTTTCTTTTTTTTTTGGGACCTTCCATTCTTAGTCTCGGATTGCCTTGATGAATTTAAGACTCCCAATACTTGGCCGGGTTATATTAATGAAGCTAAGGTTCTCAATATTTGATAATTATATTATGCTCTTACTATTTCTTATATATATCTTATCTTATTATGATATGTTGCTTTATTTCTCATGACTACATATTCATGATTCATGCATGAGCATATTGATATTGTCTCAACTAAAATAAAAAGAGGATTTCCTTAAATAAAGGAAGATGAGGATTCCTTTCAAAAGTAAACTTTTGTCACTTTAGAAATGATTTTTCCATAAAACTTAGGATTCTATCTTAACAAATCTTTTCCAAAATACTAGATAAGCTCATCACAAGTTTTTAGTAACAATGGAACATAAGAATTTTAACAAATGATACATAAAGTAGATATATCACTCATACTCTTTTCAAAGCAACAAAATGGAAAAGTTTTCTTTAAAAACTTAAGACTTCAAATTCTTGATTAGCAAATGTTTCATTAAACTTCATTGTGAATTCCACCAACATTCTAAAATATGAGGATTAAACAAGTTTTCAAAAATTATCCAGAAACCTCTTTTCTTAAAATGAAATTTTCTTAGGAATAAAATTTATAAACAACTTAGGATATCATTGCTATTTATTAAAGAAAAATGAACTTTAGGAAAAGCTAAGAATATATAAACTTTAATAAACCTCAACCACTACCAAGTAGTACTTAAGAACTACCTTCTCAACCTCTAAGAAATTAAGTTATAGGAATCTTAAAAAGACACAAAAATTTATTTTTGCAAAAATTAAATAATTTCTAAAGGTTAAGAAATGAATTTAAAGGAGGAGATACTAATTATAATGATTCAAAGAATTTTTCCAAAAAGCTAAAGTAGAAACTTCAAAGTTTTGCTTTTGCAACTTCTAAAATGCATTATTTTACAAAAATCATTGTTGATACAACTTCACTAAATTCATACATATGATATGAGTCAATATATATATATATATATATTCAAAGGATTTTCCCAACTTTACAAATATCTATATTTTGATACAAGTATTTTTGGATAAATAAAAGTTTGCAAACTTATGTTTTGAAAACTATGATTTTCATGATGAATCTGTACCCTACGGCTTCGGAACCCAAACGAATTTATATGACAAAATTAGCCTTAGGAATGGATAGATCTTTTCAAGTAGGTAGAAAACAGTATATAATATGCAAAATTCCGAGTTAAAATGAGCAAGTTATGGCCATTTTAAGTTGGAATTTCCATCTATACGAATTTTACCGCAACTAGAGATTAGAATTAGAAATTTTGACTAAAAATTCCATGGAGAGCATAAATTCATTCAACATATGATTCCTAGAAAATCATATGTCTTATATGCTCACATGCTTGTTGCATTCCATTTGCTTGTTTAATAAACTTGGTTGTTATCTTGTCTTAAGTATGATTATCGGGTTTATTCTCACTAAGCTCTAAAGCTTACATCCCTATAGATATTTGTATTCACAGGAACACCCATTCTTATACCCAAGGTCTGCTCATATCCGCATAAGTTTTCTTTTGGGAGCTTTTGGAGGAAATCTACTTGAAGATTAGATTAGAATTCCTTTAAAATCTTTTGCTGAAGTATTTAAATTATGTGTAAAGGCTAGTAACATTTATGTGATCCTTGGAGATTTAGCGGGGGAATACCCCTATGATGTATGTAATAGACTCTTTTTATATTTATGGATAACTTTATTTCTAGATTCTTGTATGTTCATTATTACTTGCTTAAACCACACTTTCCAATAGAGTCTTCTATTATCGTGTTGTACGCTTTACATATAATACCGAGACTTTCGCATGACTAAGGTAGTTATTCTTAAGTCTTGATATTATATGTGGCAGACTGCCACGTTTAGGGTACCCTTCGGAATGTGACAAAACTGCTATATAATAATAATACTAACTAGATAAACGACCCCAACTATTTGCTACTCATTCATCATTGCTTACCATCCAAGGAGTTTATTACTTAGATTTAGTAAAATTCAAAACCTAAGCTCTAATACCCTTAAGTTGTAATGCCCTAAACTTAGTACGTTATCAGCTCATCATGCGTCCTCACTAGAGGTGGACAAACTAAGCTCAGATCCTATTATACCACAATAAAATCAAAGATAACTCCAACATCTCACATTAATTAAGGTTTTATCATATCCATTAGTGTCATTAATGAAACATGAAAGAACTCAGTTGGCATAAACCAAGCGATAACTCAAATCCAAATTAGAAACATCATATGAAAAGTCTCATAATGTAAAAGAACCATAATAAAAATATTTAAACTTCAGGAGTTTCTAAATTTGTTATTCATCTAATAATCAGGTGGAAAGTCATTTCCACTATTCTTTCCCCTATAATCCATGTAAATGTCATAACCGATTAAATAAAAAAACCATTGGCTCATCACTTGTTCTTGAAAAAGTAAAAAGGAATGAGCGCAAGGCCCAATACGCTAAATCACATTCACATGTGCATGAACGAACAACGTACATAATCACATGCAACATAATAATATATGCAACAATCACAGTTTATTATCTTTTTTAGCTAGGTAACTAACACAGTTTATAACTATTTGCAATTAGCCTTAAATCTGGAGTGGCTCATGACTCAATGAAAAGTAGTTACATATATATGTTTATCGATACTATATGTATATAAATATTGGTGTTGGGTATTTCCAAATATCCTAGTACCGTACCCGTACCACTCCTAAACTAATGGAATCCTCTTTGTGTGCAACTCCATTTGGCACAACGACACACAAAAATCATCAGGGTGCTATCCTAGTAATACCGGTACCCCGGTCCACTAAACTAAGCCAAGCACAAGCAACAAACAATTCAAAGCTAAACATTATTAAGTTTATTTGCAGTTCTAAGCCTACACCTACAAGGACCAACCATAGTAAGGAAGTACCTGATATGACACTTGGAATAGCTAACTGAACAAACCAAAATTGTCACCCCCTGAGGGTACCCTGGTAGTAGTAAACAAGATACACTTGAATACTATTACTAGTTTACCTTTTGAGAATGAGATATTTTCAATAAACAGGATCTTTTAGTTGCTTTGATAAGAAGGACAAGTATATATAAGACATAAATTAGTAAATAACTGTCATCCCATGCTTGTGAATAATAAAAATATTACAAACCATAACATTTCTATAAAATCCTTCAAATACATAACTAAAGTTTCTAATGCAAGATACTTGCAACTAAAATAGAAATATATATTCTTATCCTATACTACTCCTTAAGCTTCTAGCTTCTAATTTCTTACCAGGACCATGCTCTTGGAAGTAATGAGCCAAGGTCAAAAGGTAAACCTGAAAGGATTGTTGGAGTGTGAGCTAAACCGAGCTTAGTGAATAACTAGAACTTATTATATAACACACAAGTTATTTAACAATCATATGAAATGTATCAATCAAACATATGTACAAATACAAGTTGGATAACCCGAATTAAACAGGATGAAGATTTACGCCCTCTCATCGGGGTTGAAGGATCACAATCTATGGCCTACCTACCCAAGAGAAACTAAGATTTCAAGAAACAACAATGCTCAATTTAATTATCACTTTGAATTTATTGTGTCTTAACATTCATTTCCTATTTTAACTTTAGAAACTGCACTAAGTGTTAGTCATTTCCAAGCAATACCATAAGCGGCATCCTTCATTTACCATTTAGTTCCTATGGTATCAACAGAACAAAGGTAATCTTGCTATTAACTAATAACTTTCTTGCCTAGATAAACCAAGCATTACCAGAGATCCGAAATACTAACACGTAGTAGGCTACCACTTACTCAAATGCTACTTTATGCAAAATATGCAATGCATGTATAATTACTTTTATGGCACCAGTAGTATTAATTAAATTGAAGGCGATCAACCAATGTATAGACATTAATCATGTTACGCAAACAATATAATCATACATAATTTTTGTTGTCATTATTATTAAAGTGATTGGCAATCAATGTCTCATACAATAAACAGTTCACATAAACCCATATAATACACTCAATTTATTATCTTTTATTCATGGTTCTCTAAGTTACAAGCACATACAATGTAATAAGACTAAGTCACTCACCTACTCATGCTGATCAATCATAGTAATCGTCAGGAAAGTCCTCACAAGTACCTAAGTCACCTATTGAGATGATTAATAGATTCATCAATGTCGCATAACTATATGATTAAACTCCTGTGAGTGTCTAAGTGTCGTATCTTGTTGCTGGGTTTTCGTTCTATTACTATATTAGTTCTTTGGAGATCTTATGGCAATCAAGTATTAGTTCATATTTATAGTTATTATAATTATGTTTATATTGTTCCTTATTTGATTTAGTGTAGTAACTCGTATTTATTTATTATTGCTTAGAACTATCGGTTTTTTTTTTCGATTTATTTATATAATTTTCTCGTAATGTAAAGATATCCCTATATTCATAAATTTAAACTATTTAAATTTCCATTGTTATCCATTATTTGTAAGTATCCATTTAAATAAATACTTGGTAATTACTAAACTTGTAACTTTTCTTGTAAAACTAATTAAATACATCCATAATGATAATAAATTTAATAACAAAAGATTTGCTAAATTTAAGAATTATTTTCGAAATATCAATAATATTTTCTTTTTGGTCGAATAATAATAATAATTAATAATTACAGACATGACAATAATAATAATAAACAAGTTTAATGATAATAATAATAATGATTTTGTCAATAAAGGTACATGTAATATTCATCATATAATTTAAATTAATAATAATTCCCAATTCTTACCTATTAAGGTTAATATTAATAGTAATATTACTAAAATAGCTTTAAGCTTAGCTTTTGGATTTTAATTATGAATACTAAATATAATAATATTAAAAAAATGATAATTCCAGAAATATTATTAATTTAAGTATTTCTAATAATATTAGAAATAATAACAACTATAGTTGTAAAGCTTAATGGACTTAAATTAAATTAATGATAGTGATTTATATCACTAATAATCCTTTCTTGATAATGTTAATATCACTAATTCATAATACTTATGTCAATAATCTCATTATATATATATATATATATTACTTAAATACTATATATCTATTAATATAGAAAAATTTGAATTTTTAAACTCAATTTTCAATAATTTCAATATTATATTACTAATAAGTAATAATATTCTTAATAATACAAAAAATAATTAAATAAAAATAATAACAGTACTAAAAGTATTTATAATATTAATTATTATATAATTTAGTTTAATTAATTCGGTTTTAAATTTTTTATTTTTATATAATATGAAAGCCGAGAGGTACATGGGGTGTAACACGCCTGTGTTCCTCCCGTGCTCATAGGGGAAGTACTGTTCATCATCTTCCCAGATAAGCGCGACCATTTTTTACCAAAAACTGACGTTCCAAGGCTCATTAATTGATTCCTATGAGTTTCTACAATGTTTTACTACATCAATAACAACTCAAAACATCACAACGACAACATGATTCGTGGTTTTCGGATCAACATGGTGTAACTAGGGTTTTCGAAATTTACCTTACTTGAGCCTATCCGATGAAATTCGAAGCTTGTTCTTGGATTGGTTATGATCCTATGATCATCAGAAGTTAGTTCCAATCCTTGGTTTAAAAAAAAAAAAAAACCAAATACAACAACTTACCTTGTTCCCAGTTTAAGCGTTTTTCGTGATATTTTTTTCTTTGATTCGAACTAGGATGTTTTGAACGATTTGATTTATATTTTAGGTCGTTTTGGCTGCTATTTAGGAGTTGTTTTGACCTGAAAAATTTAGGAGTGATTGGTGTTTGTTTGTTTATCCATTATGAAGCTTAAAGATATATATATATATATATATATAAAGAAAAAAAGAAGAAGACGTTGGAGAATTTCCTTCTAGAATTTCTTTCCAAATTCATAAGTGTGTGATATGTATTGTAGATACATTAATTGTGTGTGTGTGTTGTCCATATTCCATTGCTTGTTGTGTGTAATTGTTGACTATAAGAGTCCATTATTGAACCAAGTTGATGGTGTAACTCATCTTGCATAATTCAAGACATCCTCAATCGTAGATTAAAAATTGCAGCCATGCTTGAAGGAGAAAAATTTTGCAATTATAATTAGTTGATAATTATATAGAGTTTACGGTATTTTATTAAGCTAAACAGGTATAATTTACCAAGCATTTAAGAGTTTTTTGTCTAAAAATATATTTATAGGATTCTTCAAAATGTTTAGTTTATCAAACGATACAACTTTAAGTTTTAAATTTACTCGATTAACTGTTTTTGGAATTTTATCTCCTGTGGTTAGGGTTTCCTAAGCTTATTAGGTTAATTTTTGTTTTAGGCTCTAATAGCTTAAGAAAACCTAATTAGGACAATGTGTGATTCAAATATTTATTTAGAGTCTAGATCTTTAGTTATACATCTGTTTATGTTTTTATTATGTATTTATAATCCTAACGGTTTATCTTTAGGTTATCGTTTCCCATCTATAAACGTAGTTGGTTAACTACTCAATATCGCATTTGATATATAAGCTAAATTATCTATATATCTTAGGTTTTTGATACCTACTATAAAATCTTATTAGTAGTGTTTAAAACTATTAGGAATCTTGAATTTAGGGTTTAAATCCATGTATAGGCTCATTACTACTCATTGTTCTAGTCTTATGTCATTATTGAGTTCAATAGTAGTCATTTAATCTCTATATTTATATTTTCTATTTAATCTATTTGTATGACAAGTTTCGAGGTTTGGAAATTTGGGTTTCTTTAATTATCTTGAATTATCAATTCAAGATACGAAATCTTGTTTTTGGTATCAATTAGGGTTAAAGAAGTTCTTTATTCGGTTTTTAGATCCTAACCCAGCCAAATTCAAGTTATGGATCTATTCTTAGGTTTTTATTGGATTCCAGGTTTACTAACTAGTTCATACTTTCTATTTTAGAATCGTGTACTAGTGTGAAAATTTCGGCATTGCGTTTTCCCCCCCTTAAAATAAGCTTTCTCCTTAAAGCTTGTGTGCGCACCTGAATTCTCAAACAGATGTGGATAGTTTTTCTTGATCTCCTCTTCTAGTTCCCATGTCATCTCTTTAGTTCAGAGATCCCACAACACTTTGACATAGCAGATTTCTTTATTTCTGAGAACTTGCACTTTTCTGTCCGGTATTCTAACAAGATGCTTTTTGTAAGTCAAATTCTCCTTCAGATCAATTGGTACCAGCTCAACTATCTTATCTGGATCCGGTACATATTTTCTTAGTATCGATACATGAAAAACATTATGTATACCATATAAATTAGGTGGCAATGCAAGACGGTATGCCAGGTTTCCAACTCATTCCAATATCTTAAATGGTCCTACATATCTAGGACTCAACTTTCCTTTTGTTTGTCTGCTATGAAGACTTTTGATTGGACTTATCTTCAAGTAGATATGTTCTCCTTCATTAAATTCTAATTCTCTTCTTTTCAAGTCCACCCAGCTCTTCTATCTATCTTGAGCTTCTTTCATTCTTCACTTTATTACTGAGATCTTGTCATATGTTTCCTGAACCAATTCAGGTCCAACTAATACTCTTTCCAAGTTATCCTAAAATAGTGGTGATCGGAACTTTCTACCATATAAGGCTTCATAGGGTGGCATCCCTATACTTGAATGGTAACTGTTATTGTATGAAAATTCCACTAATGTAAATGTTGATCCCAATTTCTTTGAACTCTAGAATACATGATCTTAACATATCCTCCGATGTCTAAATGGTCCTTTCTGTTTGTCCATTAGTTTGGGGATGATACGCTGTACTAAATTTCAATTGGGTTCCCAATGCTTTTAGCAATCCTTGCCAAAAGCTAAAAACAAACCGTGGATATCGATCTGATACTATACTAACAGGTACACCATGCAATCTTACAATTTCCTTCAAATACAGTCATGCCAATTTTTTTAAGGGATAGGTCATATTGATTGGTAAGAAATGAGCTGACTTAGTGAGTCTATCTACAATAACCCAAACAACATCATGACCTGCACTTGTCTTAGATAGTGAACACACAAAATCCATGAAAATTTGACCCCATTTCCATTTGGGAATTGGCAATGGTTTTAACGATCCACTGAACTTTTGATGTTCTGCTTTTACTCTTTGGCATACATCACATCTAGCCATAAATTGGGCAATATCATTTTTCATTCCATTCCACCAATATGCACTCTTTAACTCTTGGTATGTCTTCGTTTCTCCTGGATGTATGGTATATCCAGAATAATGTGCTTCATGTATTAATTCCTTCCTCAAGCTTTCATCATGCGGTACACACAATCTATTATTCATTCTTAATATACCTTTATCATCTACATGAAAATCTTTATATTTCCCTTATGATATCCTTTGTATAATTTCTTGGAATCCCTTGTCCTCCTTCTAAGCTTCCTTGATTCGTTGGAGTAAGGTAAGCTCTAAAGTTAAACTTCCAAGTTCTGCATCCAACCCTTGCACTGAAAACTCCAAATTTAGATTCTCAAATTCTATGATAAGCTCTTTCTACTCGGTCAACATTAAGGCCACTTCTTCGTAATTCTTACGACTTAGTGGTTAAGTCGTAATCTTTAATTAATTCCAGCCATCTACGTTGTCTCATGTTCAATTCCTTCTGGGTAAATATATACTTTAGGCTTTTGTGATCTGTATATATTTTAGATTTCTGTCCATACAGGTAATGATGCTAAATCTTGAGTGCAAAAACAATAGCAGCTAATTCCAGGTCATGAGTAGGATAATTCATCTCATGGGGTTTCAACTGTTAAAGCATAAGCTATTACTTTTCCATTTTGCATTAATACACATCCTAAACCATTTGGATGCATCATTGTAAACAGTGTATGGATCCTTGTCATTAGGCAAAACCAATATTGGTGCTGATACTAATTTCTTTTTCAACTCTTGAAAACTCTTTTCACGTTTATCATTCCACTCGGATTTCTCATTTTTCTTTGCCAATTGCATCAGTATTCGTGCAATCTTTGAGAAATCTTGTACAAATTTCCGATAATACCCTGCTAATCCCAAGAAACTTCTTACTTCTGTAACAGTTTCAGGTATTTTCCATTCCACGATGGCTTTAACCTTAGTGGGATCAATCGATATTCCATCACCCTAAATAATGTGTCTTAGGAATGATATGCTTTTAAGCCAAAATTCACATTTGGATAATTTGGCATATAGCTGATTGTTTTGTAGTATTTGCAATACACTTCTTAAATGTTCATTATGTTGTTCTTCTATGGATGAATACACCAATATATCATCTATGAAGACAATCACTCAGACATCCAATAAAGGTCTAAAGACACGGTTCATCAGATCCATGAAAACGACATGTGCATTTGTTTCCAAAAGGCATGACTAAAAATTCATAATGACCATACCTAGTTCAAAATGCCATTTTTGGTACATCCTCTGCCTTAATTCGAATTTGATGGTAACCAGATTTCAAATCAATTCGAGAAAGTACTTTTGCTCCCTTTAATTGATCAAAAAGGTCATCGATTCTTGGTAAAGGATACTTGTTCTTAATAGTTACTCTGTTCAATTCTATAATAAATATAAGGTCTCATTGAACTGTCTTTCTTCTTAACAAACAATACCAATGCTCCCCATGGTGAAACATTAAGTCTAATAAATCCTTTATCCAACAATTCTTGTAATTTTACCTTTAATTCTTTCAATTCCACAGGTGCCATGTGATATGGAGGCTTTGATACTGGTTCTATTCCAGCTATCAAATCAATTGAAAACTCTACCTCCCTGTATCGGGGTAATCCTAGTAATTCATCAGGGAATACATCTAGATACTCACATACTGTTCTGATGGTATGGACATCCATTTCTTTATGTTCGTCTTCGATTGCTCCAAGAATACATCCATTCCTCTCCATATCTTCTTCATTTTCAACTTCAATTGTTGTTATTCCGCTCCCAACCTCTTTGAGAATCTCACTTCTAAACTCTTTTCTTTCCCCTTGGTTATTCATAAAAGTTATTACCTTGAGATGACAGTCAACTTTTGCTTTTACAGTAGTTAACCATGTCATACCCAGGATAATACCATATTTTTGAATATCTACCAAGATTAAATCAGTAAATGATTTATGTCCTCCGATTTCTAGTGGATAACCTCTTATTATCTCACGAGTTATCACTCAATCTCCTGTTGGTGTGGTAACTCCTAGCTCCTTGGTCATGGTCTCAATTGGATATCCGACACTTCTTGCTAGTCCAGTATTGATAAAAGAGTGTGTTGCTCCCGTATCAAATAAAGCATATGCATGTTGACCTTTCATTTGTATTGTTCCTATTTATCATTTATTAATTACATGTTATTTTACTTCACAAGAATACTTGTTCATCTAATCGTGTTTGTGCTGGCTAGAACTACTTAAATAAATTAATTATAAAACTACATACCTGCAATGAGACCGTAGTCATCAGGATCAGCTTCGTCCCATACATTTTCTTCATCCTCCTCCTCTAATTCCAAGTCCTCAATTGGAGTTCCATGCATAGCATAACTCTAGCTGTTGTAGTAGCTTTACTGGCATTAGTATTCCCATTTTTGGGTCCGGTCATACTAACTACTCCTTTAGAGTGTGAAGGTCCAGCATCTGTGTTTATCCGTTGTGGACAATGAGTTGATACGTGTCTGACCTTTTACAAATGAAACAGGTTGCACCATTCTTCTTTTGGCATGTGGAAACCATATGTCCACTTTCACCATAGTAATAACACTTTTGTTGTAATGTGGGCAATGTCTTGGGTAATGAGCACCCTTACACTTCCAGCATGAAACATTACTTCTCTCGACATTTCTACCTTTCATATTCCCCATGGGTTTAAAGAATCTCTTTTTCTTAGGAGCAAAACTTGTTCCTGTCTCCTCATGTGTTCTTTTGCCAAATGTTTGTCCACATTTCCTATATCTTTCAACTTCATATTTCTTGGCTCGTTCAATGATCCGTGCTTTTTCCACTATAGCTGCAAAATCCACTATCTCAAACTCAGCCAGTGTCCTTTGAAAATTTGGCTCTAACCCAGCTATGAATATTTGCCGCTTTAATTCATCACTATCTCTATAGGCATTTGTGCAAATTGTAATAACCGATTGAACTCGTGCTCATATTCATCAATTGTTTTACTGCCTTGTGTTAAATTCATCAGCTCAGTACTATATTTTGCCTTTAGACTGCTTGGAAAATATTCTTTCAGAAATTCTTGCTTAAACGTTTCCCAGGTAATGGGTTGTGGTAATGTCCTTTGCTTAGAGTTCCACCACAATCTTGCTCTTAACCTAAGCAAATAAGTTCCATATGTTACCCTCAGAGCTTTTGGTACTTGGAAAACATCAAGAGATCGCTTGATTTGAGCAAGCCAATCCTTGGCTTCTTCTGGCTTTTTGGGTAGTCCTTCAAAGTACCTATTGCATTTGATAAATTCAGGCGACAAGTTTCTTTGAGGACGTAATGGTGGTGGCGGTGGTAATTCTTGTTCATATCGTGGTGGTCCTTGCTGTCACACCCCGAAGGTACCCTAAACGTGGCAGTCCATCGTACACAATATTAAAGCCTAGGAATGACCACCTTAATCACGCAAAGGCTTCCATACTATGTACAAGGAGTCTAACACATGGAGGAGACACATCTGAGTAATACATTTTATATTGGTACAACTTGAGTAATAATGTAAAAGAACTACACTTCACTATACTTCAAATACAAATCATTATACTTCAATTACAATTCATTAAAAGATTTCACTGCATAAAGCTATTACAAGGCAAATCATAAAACCTAGCAAATAACTTCAAGCATTCTTATATCTTGCCAGAATCCCGAAGTCATTCTCGCTCTAATCATCTCGGTCCCCACTTAGCATCCTTGAGATAACCTGTTCATTTAAACATCTATTGGAGTATAAGTTACACTAGCTTAGTGAGAATTCCCTTAATTTCGTACCATAACAAGCAAGTTATAATCATCCATATACTATGCATGAACAAACAATTATGCATAGGTATCCGAAACCCATACATAGAATGGATTTACGCCCTACGTATCTTGGGTTAGGGATGGTACTGAAAGTCTACATGACCGTTGCTAGTCCTCAAGCCCTCGGCTCATAGCACTTGACTCGGCTAGGCTCACACATAGAATGCATCCCCGATGCACCTTAGTTCCCTATGAATGAGCTCTAATACCGGGTTTCATTATCCAAACGAGTCCTCGGACCATACCAATCGACCTGCGTAGGAGTAGTATGCTACCAAATGCAATATGTCTGATGTGATGCATGGCCAATTTAATTTTTGCTTAAGTCAAAATATTCATACATTCTTTAGAGTGACCAACCAATATCATACACATAACAGAAATAATATGAACAGTGCAGTTATCCAATCGAATAATGGTTTCGATATGCTTTTAGTATTCTTGGGCATACATTCATCACAGTCTCATCATATATCCTATCCCCATTCATATCGATTTTTATCTTGTTCCTATAATTCTAATGCAACTAGCTACAAACACAAACAAGGTAACAAAATAAGAAGAAAACTCACTCAGCCATTGGATCACCGGTCTCTTAGTTAAATAATCCGGTGGTAGGGAATCGTTGATTTCGGGTCACCTAAAAAAGGAAGAAATACTCTAATAAGTATTTCAACTCAAACTAATCCAAACAATCTTATACAAACTATCAAATTCAATTCTCGTCCTAAGTGGGAATTTCCAACTTAAAACGGCCATAACTTGGTCATTTTAACTTGGAATTTCGCAAATTATATATCGATTTCTATCTACTTTGAAAGATCTATCTAATTCTAATATTTTTTTCAAGTTTTGAAAATATTTAGGTCACGAATCAGAAGGATCAGATCTGATCAGTAACGATATCCATTTCCGAAAAAATATTTTGTAATTGCTTGAAATGTTCCTATTTGATAATTCAAGAATTCATGAAATATGAATGATTTTCTAACATGAATGACATGTGATGAGTTTAATGTATGCATGATCTTGATGATTTTTGCTAAAAGAAAATTTTATAACTTTTTATTTTGCAAGACCAAATAACAACTACTTTTGAAAAATCTAGTTTTCTAACTTTGACATCACACTAGTGTTTTGGAATTCATTCTTAGGAATTTTTATTATCTTAGTTAAAATTCAGTCTTCATAACATATACTACCTAAGGCCTTCATTTTTACATAAAAATTCGCATTTTGCACTTTGCAAATATGTCTTCAAATAGGATTTACTCAAAAATCCGAATTTTTAGAAATCCACTTTTTGAATGATTCCTTTAAGAAAAACTTATTTAATGCATTAAAATTTAAGACTTTACTATACCTACTACTTAAGGACTTCATTTAATACATAAAACTTTTATTTTGAACTTGGATAATAGGTGTTTTCATGGGCATCATCCAAAGTTACGAATTTTACAAGTTGACTACTAACTCAAAATTTTCCATCTTGATTCTATTTCTTGTTTTACACATTAATCTTATCAAAACTCATTTCAACTTGTAAAAATCACTACTTAATGATACCTATTACCTATACCCTTCATTCTTCACATAAAACATGAGTTTTGGAGTTGATAAATGGGTTTTCAAAATTGATCTTGGTTGAGATCCGAATTTACCAAATTTATTTTTGGACATACCTTTGGATAAAATCTAACTAAACTTATGAAAATCCATTCCTTACATATCATATCTTAAGAGCCTACCATATCTTGAATAAAAACTTCATTTTTGAGTTGGAAAACATTTTTTAAAATATGCCTTGGCCTAAATCTAAAATGAGATTTTTATTTTGAAAATAACACCTTTGATTCTTGTAAAAAGAAGTCTTGATGATATATACATTAAGCTTCATTATCTCAAGTAAAAATTTCATTTTGACACTTGGAAAGTGGTTTTTAAATAGGGTCTTGCCTAAATACGAATTTCACCATTTTTGTTTGAGTTCAAAACCAAGATCTACACTTATATGAACATAAATATAAAAGAAACACATGGTAGTAAACTATAAACTCATAGATCTAAACTTTACTCATCAAAATCATTCATTCATGTTATCTATTCCCTAAGCCCTTCATTTTAAATGAAAAATACACATTTGAAGTTGAAAAATAACTTTTCTAAATATGGTTCCTTTTTCATCCGAATTTTCAAAAATGATTTTTGTTGAAAATAAAATAGATCTTGAGCTTTTAAAACTTTCCTACTTTCATCATGCTACTACAAGTTATTTATGAACATAAAACAAAATTAATGCATTTATGAACTCAAAACACTAGATCTAGTTTACTATACTAGTTATAAATGCATGAACACTAAGATAGTTATGTGAATGATGAATATATGCATAAATCATTAGCAATAACAAAAATAATAACTCAAATAACAAGATCTAAGGCATAAACGAAAATCAAAGCTACAAAAAGTTAGATCTACAAAATATAACTACTTTTAACAAGAAAATAATAATGATATAAGATAATAATCATAGAGAAGAGGAGTGTTTCATTTTTGGCATCATCATCCTTAGCTTTTAAGCTTATGGAATGTCATTTGATGCATGAAACTCTCACTATACTTTACCTATATCACCTATGGAAGCTTTAAGAAGAAAGTTTACTTAAAAATCTTCAAGAATAAGTGTAAGCAAAGTTTAGAAGTGGGGGCAGCTTGTGTTCTTGCAAGAACAAGAACAAAATGAAGGAAGAAAGAGAGGAAAAAGAGAGAAAAAGATAAGGAATGGTAAAGGGTAAAATGTGTAAATGAAAGAGAGAGAGAGAAGGAGTGCATTAATTGAAAGAAAGAAGAAAAAAAATAAAACAAGGCAGATTTTTGGGGAGGCTTCACGTGAATTTGGAGAGGGGAGAGAGAGGGAATTTGTTTGAATTTTGACTTGAAATTGAAATGTGTAATTAATGTTTATGTGTTGCTTCTTTGAGAAGGATTGGAATATATTTATTTTAGTCAAATTGGAGTAAATTAAAGGACAAGGGCAGCAAAAAGAAGAGAAAAATCTGCCATGAAGTGGGATAAATTGTAGAAAGATTGAAGTGAAAAAGAAGTGATATGTGAAAGGTGTACTTGAAGTATGGGTTGGAAAAAGTACTTTTTATTAAGGAAAATACAAAATAAAATTAGAAAAAATATTTTTAAATGAGTGGCATAATTTTCATAAATAAAATTAAATAATTATTTGAATTATTTTAGTATTTCAACAAATATGTTACCGGTATGATCAAAATATGCGAATATGAGCTATAAATGATATTTTTATAACTCGAAAAATTCAAAAAAAATTATTTTATGAAAATAAAAATATTTTTCAAATATTTTCCAATTATTAAATTAATTTATTTTATTTTTAGTATCGATCTTAAACAGAATCTGATCCCGTATAAGTCCGAAACGAACTAAATTTTAGAAAAACAAAATTTTCTATAATATATAAAATATTTATCTAAAAATATAAGGGTTTATAAGAATAATAAAATCGTGTAATGAAATGGAAGTGAATAGTGCAAAAGACTAATTAATTACCGGTAGAAATTAAAATACGATAAAAGGCTATAATTGTAACTTTTATAACCCGAAAAATTATATAACTGATATATTTGGAAATCTTATGAAATTACGAGTCTAACGGTATTCATGGTATATTTTTGGTATCTCGAGCCCCATGACACGCTTTTCGAAGTCTGTATCCGAACGGGTTCGAAATAGGTCAAAAATTTACCAATATGATATTTTTAAGCGAACTTATATTACTACGAGCTATTCTACATATTTAAACTACACCTCGGTTTCTAGGGTTAAAGGCGCTAGATTGCCGGACTTAAACTACTGTATTCCACTTAGGGTTTCAGGGTGATTTTCCGGTTTAGATCTTTGCCAACTTGGAAATTGATATTTTATGTTTATATAATATATTTGATTTGAGAAATTTATTTTAAATTTATTTTTGTAAGTATTTAATATCTCTTAATGTTTTCGAAATTCTTGAATTGAGTTTTATTTCCGATAGTTAATCGTTATTTACTTTTTAATAATTTGTTTTCGGTTCTATGTCACTCGATTTTACAATTTAGAGTTTAGTATGGAATTTGTCGTACATAGCGTTTTTGAATTTGAAGACTGTTGAGTTCTTATTTTATTTTTAAGGATTTTCATTTTCTCAAGATTAAGAAGTTTCTGGATTCGTTCGGGATTTAGGACTTGTCGAAGTTCGATTTTAATTTGGAGTGATTTTTAGGGTTTATTTTCGAAGTTCATCTTGGAATTATTTACTGAAATTTTTTGGGGCTTACACTTGCACCTCGGCAGCAGATTCATTAGGATTTATCGGTCCATTTTCTTGAACTTAAACCGGCGTAGTATATCTTTCATTTCTTCCAGGGTTTGTTAGAGGAGCTTCTGGTGCCCCAGCTGGTGGTACAACATGTGTTGCTTACATATTTTGTAGAGCCTGTAAAATTATACATTTTGTTGTTGAAGGTTTTGCAACACATCTTCTAGTCAATTTTGAGTTGGTGAAGAGTATTTGTTGGTAGATTTTCATATATTCTTGCATTTCTACTTCTATCTCTTCCTCTTGGCATTCTATTGTCATTAAACATATTATCTATGTTAATTCGAGATTTACATTCATTAAAAGACTTCAAAGAAAATCACATATATGTTACACAAGTACTTCATAACCAAACACACATAATATTATATAGTTAGTGCTTTATATACAGTCCAAAATTTGCACTAACTCTGGTCCTAACTTCTTCTAGTGATCACATCAAAAGATAGTTATCGTCATCCTACATGCCATATACTACATATATATTCCTACCAACAAAAGTCATCAAAATATTACATCAATAATTATTATCAAGATAAGCATAACATAGTCTAAGATTAGATCTAACTCTATGGGCTAGGGTACAAAGGTCCCTTGCCCTTTTCCCGAGGGTTTAATTATGGATAATGATCCTCCTCCTCAGAGTACTATCATTAACATCAATTCTTCCCTCTCGATCCCCTGGTGGTGCCACAGTCAGATTGGTATCCATCATCCAAATACTTTAGAGGCAAGCTTCTCCATAGTATTAGGTGGTGGTACATCTCTCTCAATCCATCCACCATGAGTAGTCCTAATCCATCGAGCATAATTATAATTGGAGACAAATTTCTT
The DNA here is from genome assembly GCA_024138025.1 of Combretum micranthum. Classification (NCBI taxonomy): domain Eukaryota; kingdom Viridiplantae; phylum Streptophyta; class Magnoliopsida; order Myrtales; family Combretaceae; genus Combretum; species Combretum micranthum. Next base: position 1,801,487 of record JAMXBD010000062.1, on the reverse strand, counting down.
AACTTCCATTCTTCTCTTTTTGCCCTCTTTTTCATCTATCAAAGTAGTAGTCAAACTCTGCATAGAAACTGTGGCATGCACAGTTGCTTGTTTTCTTTTGCCATGTGGTCTAATGAAGCTCCTAGTTCACTTTCCTCCTCTGGGATAATAGGAGGCCTGTTTGATAAAACATCTATGGGAAACTTGCTTCTGACTACATGTGTCATCATCCAATCATCATCATGAGCAGTATCTTCCCGAACCAAAGCATGATCATGTCTAATATCATGTGCATATACCTAATCACCTGCAATAGGAATCAAAATCCTAAAATCTAGAAGATCGGCTCTCACTGATCGGGTAGATACTATAAAGGCTATATTACCAATTCCTATGCCTCTACCTTTCTGGTTAATCAGCCTATCAAACCTGTAAATGGTCTCAACTGCAGTGCCATTATTTGGAAGGCCCTTTCCATCAAGAATAGCCAAGTTTTCAGCAACAGTTGTAAACCTCTCTTCCAGGTACTGAAAATTTCATCCAAAGTCTTTGTGATGCCTGACAATGCCAAATCTTCTACTAACATCGAAGTCCGCGTCTATAATTTGTAAGTGTCTCTTCCTCCATCATGCTAAAAATTTGCCATTTAATATGGCAAATGGTTGGATTAGTCTACACATAATAAAATTTGTATGATTAGCAATCACACAGATTTTATCCCTAATTATGCATCTAATAATACTTATAATACCTAACTTATCTAAAAGGTTCTGGTTGGATCTAAACTTATACTATTAACACCACATTTACTAATTTACTTTCTTACACATATTTTTCTTTCTTATACCAGCAACCTTGCTCTGATACCAACTTAAAACTATCACGCCTAACCGTACCTAGTAGTAGTAAACAAGATACACTTGAATACTATTACTAGTTTACCTTCTGAGAATGACATATTTTTAATAAACAGGATCTTTTAGTTACTTTGATAAGAAGGACAAGTATATATAAGACATAAATTAGTAAATAACTGTCATCCCATGCTTGTGAATAATAAAAATATTACAAACCATAACATTTCTATAAAATCCTTCAAATACATAATTAAAATTTCTAATGCAAGATACTTGCAACTAAAATAGAAATATATATTCTTATCCTATACTACTCTTAAGCTTCCAGCTTCTAATTTCTTACCGGGACCGTGCTCCTAGAAGTAATGAGCCAAGGTCACAAGGTAAATCTGAAAGGACTATTGAAGTGTTAGCTAAACCACGAGCTCAGTGAATAACCAGAACTTATTATATAACACACAAGTTATTTAACAATCATATGAAATATATCAATCAAACATATGTACAAATACAAGTCTGGATAACCCGGAATCCAAACAAGATGAAGATTTATGCCCTCTCATCGGGGTTGAAGGATCACAATCTATGGCCTACCTACCCAAGAGAGACTAAGCTTTCAGGAAACAACAATGCTCAATTTAATTATCGCTT